>JAOBSW010000431.1:0-129634 GCA_026214975.1 Gentiana macrophylla | reverse complement strand
GAAATTTGTGTTTTTCTTTGGTAACGAGTTCGAATTCATGTTTTCATCATATTAACGAGTTCAAATTTGTGTTTTTCTCTGTAACGAAGTTGTCCTTGCCGACAAAATGCTTTTTCCCCGATAACGAGTTGACATCGCCGAAATTTGTGTTTTCCTTTATAACGAGTAGAAATTTGTGTTTTTTCTTTGGTAAAGAGTTCGAATTCATGTTTTCATCATATTAACGAGTTCAAATTTGTGTTTTTCTCTGGTAACGAGTTGTCCTTGCCGACAAAATGCTTTTTCCTCGATAACGAGTTGACATCGCCGAAATTTGTGTTTTCCTTTATAACGAGTAGAAATTTGTGTTTTTTCTTTGGTAACGAGTTCGAATTCATGTTTTCATCATATTAACGAGTTCAAATTTGTGTTTTTCTCTCGTAACGAGTTGTCCTTGCCGACAAAATGCTTTTTCCCCGATAACGAGTTGACATCGCCGAAATTTGTGTTTTCCTTTATAACGAGTAGAAATTTGTGTTTTTCTTTGGTAACGAGTTCGAATTCATGTTTTCATCATATTAACGAGTTCAAATTTGTGTTTTTCTCTGGTAACGAGTTGTCCTTGCTGACAAAATGCTTTTTCCTCGATAACGAGTTGACATCGCCGAAATTTGTGTTTTCCTTTATAACGAGTAGAAATTTGTGTTTTTCTTTGGTAACGAGTTCGAATTCATGTTTTCATCATATTAACGAGTTCAAATTTGTGTTTTTCTCTCGTAACGAGTTGTCCTTGCCGACAAAATGCTTTTTCCCCGATAACGAGTTGACATCGCCGAAATTTGTGTTTTCCTTTATAACGAGTAGAAATTTGTGTTTTTTCTTTGGTAACGAGTTCGAATTCATGTTTTCATCATATTAACGAGTTCAAATTTGTGTTTTTCTCTCGTAACGAGTTGTCCTTGCCGACAAAATGCTTTTTCCTCGATAACGAGTTGACATCGCCGAAATTTGTGTTTTCCTTTATAACGAGTAGAAATTTGTGTTTTTCTTTGGTAACGAGTTCAATTCATGTTTTCATCATATTAACGAGTTCAAATTTGTGTTTTTCTCTGTAACGAGTTGTCCTTGCCGACAAAATGCTTTTTCCCCGATAACGAGTTGACATCGCCGAAATTTGTGTTTTCCTTTATAACGAGTAGAAATTTGTGTTTTTTCTTTGGTAACGAGTTCGAATTCATGTTTTCATCATATTAACGAAGTTCAAATTTGTGTTTTTCTCTGGTAACGAGTTGTCCTCCTTGCCGACAAAATGCTTTTTCCTCGATAACGAGTTGACATCGCCGAAATTTGTGTTTTCCTTTATAACGAGTAGAAATTTGTGTTTTTTCTTTGGTAAAGAGTTCGAATTCATGTTTTCATCATATTAACGAGTTTAAATTTGTGTTTTTCTCTGTAACGAGTTGTCCTTGCTGGACAAAATGCTTTTTCCCTGATAACGAGTTGACATCGCCGGAAATTTGTGTTTTCCATTTATAACGAGTAGAAATTTGTGTTTTTTCTTTTGGTAACGAGTTCGAATTCATGTTTTCATCATATTAACGAGTTCAAATTTGTGTTTTTCTCTGGTAACGAGTTGTCCTTGCTGGACAAAATGCTTTTTCCCAGATAACGAGTTGACATCGCCGGAAATTTGTGTTTTCCCTTTATAACGAGTAGAAATTTGTGTTTTTTCTTTGGTAACGAGTTCAAATTCATGTTTTCATCATATTAACGAGTTCAAATTTGTGTTTTTCTCTGGTAACGAGTTGTCCTTGCTGGACAAAATGCTTTTTCCCGATAACGAGTTGACATCGCCGAAATTTGTGTTTTCCTTTATAACGAGTAGAAATTTGTGTTTTTCTCTTGGTAAAGAGTTCAATTCATGTTTTCATCATATTAACGAGTTCAAATTTGTGTTTTTCTCTGTAACGAGTTGTCCTTGCTGACAAAATGCTTTTTCCTCGATAACGAGTTGACATCGCCGAAATTTGTGTTTTCCTTTATAACGAGTAGAAATTTGTGTTTTTCTTTGGTAACGAGTTCGAATTCATGTTTTCATCATATTAACGAGTTCAAATTTGTGTTTTTCTCTCGTAACGAGTTGTCCTTGCCGACAAAATGCTTTTTCCTGATAACGAGTTGACATCGCCGAAATTTGTGTTTTCCTTTATAACGAGTAGAAATTTGTGTTTTTCTTTGGTAACGAGTTCAATTCATGTTTTCATCATATTAACGAGTTCAAATTTGTGTTTTTCTCTGGTAACGAGTTGTCCTTGCAGGACAAAATGCTTTTTCCTTGATAACGAGTTGACATCGCCGGAAATTTGTGTTTTCCCTTTATAACGAGTAGAAATTTGTGTTTTTTCTTTGGTAACGAGTTCGAATTCATGTTTTCATCATATTAACGAGTTCAAATTTGTGTTTTTCTCTGGTAACGAGTTGTCCTTGCTGGACAAAATGCTTTTTCCTTGATAACGAGTTGACATCGCCGGAAATTTGTGTTTTCCCTTTATAACGAGTACAAATTTGTGTTTTTTCTTTGATAACGAGTTTAAATTCATGTTTTCATCATATTAACGAGTTCAAATTTGTGTTTTTCTCTGGTAACGAGTTGTCCTTGCTGGACAAAATGCTTTTTCCCTGATAACGAGTTGACATCGCCGGAAATTTGTGTTTTCCCTTTATAACGAGTAGAAATTTGTGTTTTTCTTTGGTAACGAGTTCGAATTCATGTTTTCATCATATTAACGAGTTCAAATTTGTGTTTTTCTCTGGTAACGAGTTGTCCTTGCCGACAAAATGCTTTTTCCCCGATAACGAGTTGACATCGCCGGAAATTTGTGTTTTCCCTTTATAACGAGTAGAAATTGTGTTTTATCTTCGGTAAAGAGTTCTAATTCATGTTTTCATCATATTAACGAGTTCAAATTTGTGTTTTTCTCTCGTAACGAGTTGTCCTTGCCGACAAAATGCTTTTTCCTCGATAACGAGTTGACATCGCCGAAATTTGTGTTTTCCTTTATAACGAGTAGAAATTTGTGTTTTTCTTTGGTAACGAGTTCAAATTCATGTTTTCATCATATTAACGAGTTCAAATTTGTGTTTTTCTCTGGTAACGAGTTGTCCTTGCCGACAAAATGCTTTTTCCCCGAACGAGTTGACATCGCCGAAATTTGTGTTTTCCTTTATAACGAGTAGAAATTTGTGTTTTTTCTTTGGTAACGAGTTCGAATTCATGTTTTCATCATATTAACGAGTTCAAATTTGTGTTTTTCTCTGTAACGAGTTGTCCTTGCCGGACAAAATGCTTTTTCCCCGATAACGAGTTGACATCGCCGAAATTTGTGTTTTCCTTTATAACGAGTAGAAATTTGTGTTTTTCTTTGGTAACGAGTTCAATTCATGTTTTCATCATATTAACGAGTTCAAATTTGTGTTTTTCTCTCGTAACGAGTTGTCCTTGCCGACAAAAAAATGCTTTTTCCCCGATAACGAGTTGACATCGCCGAAATTTGTGTTTTCCTTTATAACGAGTAGAAATTTGTGTTTTTTCTTTGGTAACGAGTTCGAATTCATGTTTTCATCATATTAACGAGTTCAAATTTGTGTTTTTCTCTCGTAACGAGTTGTCCTTGCCGACAAAATGCTTTTTCCTCGATAACGAGTTGACATCGCCGAAATTTGTGTTTTCCTTTATAACGAGTAGAAATTTGTGTTTTTCTTTGGTAACGAGTTCGAATTCATGTTTTCATCATATTAACGAGTTCAAATTTGTGTTTTTCTCTCGTAACGAGTTGTCCTTGCTGACAAAATGCTTTTTCCCCGATAACGAGTTGACATCGCCGAAATTTGTGTTTTCCTTTATAACGAGTAGAAATTTGTGTTTTTCTTTGGTAACGAGTTCAATTCATGTTTTCATCATATTAACGAGTTCAAATTTGTGTTTTTCTCTCGTAACGAGTTGTCCTTGCCGACAAAATGCTTTTTCCCTGATAACGAGTTGACATCGCCGGAAATTTGTGTTTTCCTTTATAACGAGTAGAAATTTGTGTTTTTCCTTTGGTAACGAGTTCGAATTCATGTTTTCATCATGTTAACGAGTTCAAATTTGTGTTATTCTCTGGTAATGAGTTGTCCTTGCTAGACAAAATGCTTTTTCCCTGATAACGAGTTGATATCGCCGGAAATTTGTGTTTTCCCTTTATAACGAGTAGAAATTTGTGTTTTTTCTTTGGTAACGAGTTCGAATTCATGTTTTCATCATATTAACGAGTTCAAATTTGTGTTTTTCTCTGGTAACGAAGTTGTCCTTGCCGGACAAAATGCTTTTTCCCCGATAACGAGTTGACATCGCCGAAATTTGTGTTTTCCTTTATAACGAGTAGAAATTTGTGTTTTTTCTTTGGTAACGAGTTCAATTCATGTTTTCATCATATTAACGAGTTCAAATTTGTGTTTTTCTCTGGTAACGAGTTGTCCTTGCCGACAAAATGCTTTTTCCCCGATAACGAGTTGACATCGCCGAAATTTGTGTTTTCCTTTATAACGAGTAGAAATTTGTGTTTTTTCTTTGGTAAAGAGTTCGAATTCATGTTTTCATCATATTAACGAAGTTCAAATTTGTGTTTTTCTCTCGTAACGAGTTGTCCTTGCCGACAAAATGCTTTTTCCTCGATAACGAGTTGACATCGCCGAAATTTGTGTTTTCCTTTATAACGAGTAGAAATTTGTGTTTTTCTTTGGTAACGAGTTCAATTCATGTTTTCATCATATTAACGAGTTCAAATTTGTGTTTTTCTCTCGTAACGAAGTTGTCCTTGCCGACAAAATGCTTTTTCCCCGATAACGAGTTGACATCGCCGAAATTTGTGTTTTCCTTTATAACGAGTAGAAATTTGTGTTTTTCTTTGGTAACGAGTTCGAATTCATGTTTTCATCATATTAACGAGTTCAAATTTGTGTTTTTCTCTCGTAACGAGTTGTCCTTGCCGACAAAATGCTTTTTCCCCGATAACGAGTTGACATCGCCGAAATTTGTGTTTTCCTTTATAACGAGTAGAAATTTGTGTTTTTCTCTTTGGTAACGAGTTCGAATTCATGTTTTCATCATATTAACGAGTTCAAATTTGTGTTTTTCTCTGGTAACGAGTTGTCCTTGCTGGACAAAATGCTTTTTCCCTGATAACGAGTTGACATCGCCGGAAATTTGTGTTTTCCTGTTATAACGAGTAGAAATTTGTGTTTTATCTTTGGTAACGAGTTCGAATTCATGTTTTCATCATATTAACGAGTTCAAATTTGTGTTTTTCTCTGGTAACGAGTTGTCCTTGCTAGACAAAATGCTTTTTCCCTGATAACGAGTTGACATCGCCGGAAATTTGTGTTTTCCCTTTATAACGAGTAGAAATTTGTGTTTTTTCTTTGGTAACGAGTTCAAATTCATGTTTTCATCATATTAACGAGTTCAAATTTGTGTTTTTCTCTGGTAACGAGTTGTCCTTGCTGGACAAAATGCTTTTTCCCTGATAACGAGTTGACATCGCCGGAAATTTGTGTTTTCCTTTATAACGAGTAGAAATTTGTGTTTTTCTTTGGTAAAGAGTTCGAATTCATGTTTTCATCATATTAACGAGTTCAAATTTGTGTTTTTCTCTCTCGTAACGAGTTGTCCTTGCAGGACAAAATGCTTTTTCCCTGATAACGAGTTGACATCGCCGGAAATTTGTGTTTTCCCTTTATAACGAGTAGAAATTTGTGTTTTTTCTTTGGTAACGAGTTCAAATTCATGTTTTCATCATATTAACGAGTTCAAATTTGTGTTTTTCTCTGTAACGAGTTGTCCTTGCCGACAAAATGCTTTTTCCCTGATAACGAGTTGACATCGCCGGAAATTTGTGTTTTCCTTTTATAACGAGTAGAAATTTGTGTTTTTCCTTTGGTAACGAGTTCGAATTCATGTTTTCATCATATTAACGAGTTCAAATTTGTGTTTTTCTCTGGTAACGAGTTGTCCTTGCTAGACAAAATGCTTTTTCCCTGATAACGAGTTGACATCGCCGGAAATTTGTGTTTTCCCTTTATAACGAGTAGAAATTTGTGTTTTTTCTTTGGTAACGAGTTCGAATTCATGTTTTCATCATATTAACGAGTTCAAATTTGTGTTTTTCTCTGGTAACGAGTTGTCCTTGCTAGACAAAATGCTTTTTCCCTGATAACGAGTTGATATCGCCGGAAATTTGTGTTTTCCCTTTATAACGAGTAGAAATTTGTGTTTTTTCTTTGGTAACGAGTTCAAATTCATGTTTTCATCATATTAACGAATTCAAATTTGTGTTATTCTCTGGTAACGAGTTGTCCTTGCTGGACAAAATGCTTTTTCCCTGATAACGAGTTGACATCGCCGGAAATTTGTGTTTTCCCTTTATAACGAGTAGAAATTTGTGTTTTTTCTTTGGTAAAGAGTTCGAATTCATGTTTTCATCATATTAACGAGTTCAAATTTGTGTTTTTCTCTGGTAACGAGTTGTCCTTGCTGACAAAATGCTTTTTCCTCGATAACGAGTTGACATCGCCGAAATTTGTGTTTTCCTTTATAACGAGTAGAAATTTGTGTTTTTCTTTGGTAACGAGTTCGAATTCATGTTTTCATCATATTAACGAGTTCAAATTTGTGTTTTTCTCTCGTAACGAAGTTGTCCTTGCCGACAAAATGCTTTTTCCCCGATAACGAGTTGACATCGCCGAAATTTGTGTTTTCCTTTATAACGAGTAGAAATTTGTGTTTTTCTTTGGTAACGAGTTCGAATTCATGTTTTCATCATATTAACGAAGTTCAAATTTGTGTTTTTCTCTCGTAACGAGTTGTCCTTGCCGACAAAATGCTTTTTTTCCCCGATAACGAGTTGACATCGCCGAAATTTGTGTTTTCCCTTTATAACGAGTAGAAATTTGTGTTTTTTCTTTGGTAACGAGTTCGAATTCATGTTTTCATCATATTAACGAGTTCAAATTTGTGTTTTTCTCTGGTAACGAGTTGTCCTTGCTGGACAAAATGCTTTTTCCCCGATAACGAGTTGACATCGCCGGAAATTTGTGTTTTCCCTTTATAACGAGTAGAAATTTGTGTTTTTTCTTTGGTAACGAGTTCGAATTCATGTTTTCATCATATTAACGAGTTCAAATTTGTGTTTTTCTCTAGTAACGAGTTGTCCTTGCTGGACAAAATGCTTTTTCCCTGATAACGAGTTGACATCGCCGGAAATTTGTGTTTTCCTTTATAACGAGTAGAAATTTGTGTTTTTCTTTGGTAAAGAGTTCAATTCATGTTTTCATCATATTAACGAGTTCAAATTTGTGTTTTTCTCTGGTAACGAGTTGTCCTTGCCGACAAAATGCTTTTTCCCCGATAACGAGTTGACATCGCCGAAATTTGTGTTTTCCTTTATAACGAGTAGAAATTTGTGTTTTTCTTTGGTAACGAGTTCGAATTCATGTTTTCATCATATTAACGAGTTCAAATTTGTGTTTTTCTCTCGTAACGAGTTGTCCTTGCCGACAAAATGCTTTTTCCCCGATAACGAAGTTGACATCGCCGAAATTTGTGTTTTCCTTTATAACGAGTACAAATTTGTGTTTTTTCTTTGGTAACGAGTTCGAATTCATGTTTTCATCATATTAACGAGTTCAAATTTGTGTTTTTCTCTGTAACGAGTTGTCCTTCCTGGACAAAATGCTTTTTCCCTGATAACGAGTTGACATCGCCGGAAATTTGTGTTTTCCATTTATAACGAGTAGAAATTTATGTTTTTTCTTTGGTAACGAGTTTGAATTCATGTTTTCATCATATTAACGAGTTCAAATTTGTGTTTTTCTCTGGTAACGAGTTGTCCTTGCTGGAAAAAATGCTTTTTCCCTGATAACGAGTTGACATCGCCGAAATTTGTGTTTTCCTTTATAACGAGTAGAAATTTGTGTTTTTTCTTTGGTAAAGAGTTCAATTCATGTTTTCATCATATTAACGAGTTCAAATTTGTGTTTTTCTCTGTAACGAGTTGTCCTTGCCGACAAAATGCTTTTTCCCTCGATAACGAGTTGACATCGCCGAAATTTGTGTTTTCCTTTATAACGAGTAGAAATTTGTGTTTTTTCTTTGGTAACGAGTTCGAATTCATGTTTTCATCATATTAACGAGTTCAAATTTGTGTTTTTCTCTGGTAACGAGTTGTCCTTGCCGGACAAAATGCTTTTTCCCTGATAACGAGTTGACATCGCCGAAATTTGTGTTTTCCTTTATAACGAGTAGAAATTTGTGTTTTATCTTTGGTAACGAGTTCGAATTCATGTTTTCATTATATTAACGAGTTCAAATTTGTGTTTTTCTCTGGTAACGAGTTGTCCTTGCCGACAAAATGCTTTTTCCCCGATATAACGAGTTGACATCGCCGAAATTTGTGTTTTCCTTTATAACGAGTAGAAATTTGTGTTTTTCCTTTGGTAACGAGTTCGAATTCATGTTTTCATCATATTAACGAAGTTCAAATTTGTGTTTTTCTCTCGTAACGAGTTGTCCTTGCTGACAAAATGCTTTTTCCTCGATAACGAGTTGACATCGCCGAAATTTGTGTTTTCCTTTATAACGAGTAGAAATTTGTGTTTTTCTTTGGTAAAGAGTTCAATTCATGTTTTCATCATATTAACGAGTTCAAATTTGTGTTTTTCTCTCGTAACGAGTTGTCCTTGCCGACAAAATGCTTTTTCCCCGATAACGAGTTGACATCGCCGAAATTTGTGTTTTCCTTTATAACGAGTAGAAATTTGTGTTTTTCTTTGGTAACGAGTTCAATTCATGTTTTCATCATATTAACGAGTTCAAATTTGTGTTTTTCTCTGGTAACGAGTTGTCCTTGCCGACAAAATGCTTTTTCCCCGATAACGAGTTGACATCGCCGAAATTTGTGTTTTCCTTTATAACGAGTAGAAATTTGTGTTTTTCTTTGGTAACGAGTTCAATTCATGTTTTCATCATATTAACGAGTTCAAATTTGTGTTTTTCTCTCGTAACGAGTTGTCCTTGCTGCCGACAAAATGCTTTTTCCCGATAACGAGTTGACATCGCCGAAATTTGTGTTTTCCTTTATAACGAGTAGAAATTTGTGTTTTTCTTTGGTAAAGAGTTCAATTCATGTTTTCATCATATTAACGAGTTCAAATTTGTGTTTTTCTCTCGTAACGAGTTGTCCTTGCCGACAAAATGCTTTTTCCCCGATAACGAGTTGACATCGCCGAAATTTGTGTTTTCCTTTATAACGAGTAGAAATTTGTGTTTTTTCTTTGGTAACGAGTTCGAATTCATGTTTTCATCATATTAACGAGTTCAAATTTGTGTTTTTCTCTGGTAACGAGTTGTCCTTGCTGGACAAAATACTTTTTCCCTGATAACGAGTTGACATCGCCGGAAATTTGTGTTTTCCTTTTATAACGAGTAGAAATTTGTGTTTTTTCTTTGGTAACGAGTTCGAATTCATGTTTTCATCATATTGACGAGTTCATATTTGTGTTTTTCTCTGTAACGAGTTGTCCTTGCTGACAAAATGCTTTTTCCCCGATAACGAGTTGACATCGCCGAAATTTGTGTTTTCCTTTATAACGAGTAGAAATTTGTGTTTTTCTTTGGTAACGAGTTCAATTCATGTTTTCATCATATTAACGAGTTCAAATTTGTGTTTTTCTCTCGTAACGAGTTGTCCTTGCCGACAAAATGCTTTTTCCCCGATAACGAGTTGACATCGCCGAAATTTGTGTTTTCCTTTATAACGAGTAGAAATTTGTGTTTTTTCTTTGGTAACGAGTTCGAATTCATGTTTTCATCATATTGACGAGTTCATATTTGTGTTTTTCTCTCGTAACGAGTTGTCCTTGCTAGACAAAATGCTTTTTCCCTGATAACGAGTTGACATCGCCAGAAATTTGTGTTTTCCCTTTATAACGAGTAGAAATTTGTGTTTTTTCTTTGGTAACGAGTTCGAATTCATGTTTTCATCATATTAACGAGTTCAAATTTGTGTTTTTCTCGGGTAACGAGTTGTCCTTGCTGACAAAATGCTTTTTCCTCGATAACGAGTTGACATCGCCGAAATTTGTGTTTTCCTTTATAACGAGTAGAAATTTGTGTTTTTCTTTGGTAACGAGTTCGAATTCATGTTTTCATCATATTAACGAGTTCAAATTTGTGTTTTTCTCTCGTAACGAGTTGTCCTTGCCGACAAAATGCTTTTTCCTCGATAACGAGTTGACATCGCCGAAATTTGTGTTTTCCTTTATAACGAGTAGAAATTTGTGTTTTTCCTTTGGTAACGAGTTCGAATTCATGTTTTCATCATGTTAACGAAGTTCAAATTTGTGTTTTTCTCTCGTAACGAGTTGTCCTTGCCGGACAAAATGCTTTTTCCCCGATAACGAGTTGACATCGCCGAAATTTGTGTTTTCCTTTATAACGAGTAGAAATTTGTGTTTTTCTTTGGTAAAGAGTTCAATTCATGTTTTCATCATATTAACGAGTTCAAATTTGTGTTTTTCTCTCGTAACGAGTTGTCCTTGCCGACAAAATGCTTTTTCCTCGATAACGAGTTGACATCGCCGAAATTTGTGTTTTCCTTTATAACGAGTAGAAATTTGTGTTTTTTCTTTGGTAACGAGTTCGAATTCATGTTTTCATCATATTAACGAGTTCAAATTTGTGTTTTTCTCTCGTAACGAGTTGTCCTTGCCGACAAAATGCTTTTTCCCGATAACGAGTTGACATCGCCGAAATTTGTGTTTTCCTTTATAACGAGTAGAAATTTGTGTTTTTTCTTGGTAACGAGTTCAATTCATGTTTTCATCATATTAACGAGTTCAAATTTGTGTTTTTCTCTCGTAACGAGTTGTCCTTGCCGACAAAATGCTTTTTCCCCGATAACGAGTTGACATCGCCGAAATTTGTGTTTTCCTTTATAACGAGTAGAAATTTGTGTTTTTTCTTTGGTAACGAGTTCGAATTCATGTTTTCATCATATTAACGAGTTCAAATTTGTGTTTTTCTCTGGTAACGAGTTGTCCTTGCCAGACAAAATGCTTTTTCCCCGATAACGAGTTGACATCGCCGAAATTTGTGTTTTCCTTTTATAACGAGTAGAAATTTGTGTTTTTTCTTTGTAACGAGTTCGAATTCATGTTTTCATCATATTAACGAGTTCAAATTTGTGTTTTTCTCTCGTAACGAGTTGTCCTTGCCGGACAAAATGCTTTTTCCCCTCGATAACGAGTTGACATCGCCGAAATTTGTGTTTTCCTTTATAACGAGTAGAAATTTGTGTTTTTTCTTTGGTAACGAGTTCAATTCATGTTTTCATCATATTAACGAGTTCAAATTTGTGTTTTTCTCTCTGGTAACGAGTTGTCCTTGCCGACAAAATGCTTTTTCCCGATAACGAGTTGACATCGCCGAAATTTGTGTTTTCCTTTATAACGAGTAGAAATTTGTGTTTTTCTTTGGTAACGAGTTCGAATTCATGTTTTCATCATATTAACGAGTTCAAATTTGTGTTTTTCTCTCGTAACGAGTTGTCCTTGCCGACACAAAATGCTTTTTCCTCGATAACGAGTTGACATCGCCGAAATTTGTGTTTTCCTTTATAACGAGTAGAAATTTGTGTTTTTTCTTTGGTAACGAGTTCAAATTCATGTTTTCTCCAAGGGTGGACAATAGGTCAAACACACATGCACTAGTTTCACCATTTTCAATAAGATTAGTCATGTCTAAGTCGTGTTGTTTTGTTCTCTGCTTTTGCCCCTCTGTCTGCCTCACGAATTGGTAAATTCATTTATCGATTCAAATACCCTACTTGTGTGCTTGGTTGTGTTTTATTTGTGCTAAATCTGCTAATATTTTGTCGCTTTGTTTCTTGCCTTGCACATGCACATTTTGTCGCACCTTGCACATCGATCCTCGTGATCTCGCCATATTGGTCGCTTTGAAATCAATAAACCTTGCAGATCGAGACTTGCTTAAGCCTCTAATACTTGGCCGATTTAGCTTCTCAAATAGGCTTAGTTTGTGTTTACTAATCCGCTACTCCATCTTGTGCTCGATTTTTGAATAATAGTCCTCGATAGTTTTGCCCCTTCGCTTTTAACTATCATCTCGATATACAAAGTGAGTGGAGAGCATTAGTTGTGATCGATCGCTTTGTCAGACTTTTGGCTTGCCGCATCGTCTGGCCGAATTTAATTTTTGTAATCATCACACGCAATTTTGATCTCCTTTTGTATTTCTAAGTATGCTATAATTTTTCTTGGATAATTTTACACCTCGCCGCGTATTTAAATAATCAACTTGATCCATTGTATAAGCCGCCAGTCGTACTCGATAATTTGGTTTGTAATCTAAATCAAGTTGTTTGGTTGATCTACACCTTTTATATAATCTGCTTTTGCTAAGTGTTGTACCGCTATATTTTTGACCGAACCTTGAAACCTTTTGTATCAAGCAAATTGTATTAAAACTTTTCTCTCGTGTAATCTGATTCATTGTTGCAAGATCTGACTGAATTGATTAACTTGAATATGCAACCATGCTTTGATCTTATTTGGACTTAATATACTGCATTCAACTTTAAGTTCTCTTTTGGTAAAAAAAAAAGTTGACTTGTGTTTTACTCACATTCTCTGATTGTTATATCCGTTTTGTTGTTCACCATCCATTTATACAAATATAAAAATATATCCATTGATGTCTGATGCAGGGACATTGACGACTTATGCAGTGACATTGACGACTTATGCAGTGACATTGACGACTTATGCAGGGACATTGATGACTTATGCAGGGACATTGATGTCCGATGCAGTGACATTGACGACTTATGCAGTGACATTGATGTCTGATGCAGGGACATTGATGTCTGATGCAGTGACATTGATGTCTGATGCAGGGACATTGACGACTTATGCAGTGGCATTGATGTCTGATGCAGGGACATTGACGACTTATGCAGTGACATTGACGACTTATGCAGCGACATTGATGTCCGATGCAGGGACATTGATGACTTACGCAGCGGACATCATGTCTGAAGCAGTGACATTGATGACTGTATTTACAATTAGATAACTAATTCAATGATATTGATGTCACCGCATATACAACTTGATACACACATTTGATAACTTTGTATAGTAACTTTATTTATTTGTTATCTTTAAATATTTGATTGATTTTGGTTTATTTGATTAGTGTTGGTTTAAATATTCGATAACTTTGTGAAATAACTATATTTCTTTTGTTTTTTTTGTTTAAAGGCAGATTTTTACAACCAAATGTATGAATAAATCGTTACAATAACACGTCACCGCATAAATCGTTACAATAACACGCCATCAGATAATTCGATACAATAAGACATCAATGCATAGATTGCTACAATAAGAAGTCATCGCATAAATCGCTACAACGAGACGCCATTGCATAAATCGTTAAAATGAGATGTCACCGATCAAGGTTGTCAATGGATCGCAGCCGTCAATACATCACGGTAGTCAATGAATCGCGCGGTCAATGCATCGAAGGTGGTTAATGGATCCCGGTGGTCAATGCATCGGGTAGTGGTCAATGTATGACGGTGATCAATACGCCACGCCGATTTTTATGAAGAAAAAATTGTTTTATGAAATTTATTCGAAAATATCAAAATTGATTTTAGAATAAAGAAGACGAAAAATATGAATTTTAGTGAAAAATTATGATGATCCGAGTTTTAGATCAAAATATATGACGTTTAGAAATATGGTGAATTAAAAAAATAAAATTAAAAAATTAAAAAAAAAACTGCTAAATGAACGTTGGGTGGAGTTGGCTTTATTTTTTTTTTTTATTATTTTTTATTTTTTTTCTTTTTTCCCCTTTGAGCGCATTTTTTTTTCCCTTCCTTCATTTTTTTCCTTCTTCCTCTTTATCCACTTGAAATTAGAATGTCCTTATAACTAAATAAGATTTTGGAGTGTCCTGTTACCCCTAATAAGTTGAAAATCAGTCCTTTCAAATAATTGGCCCTTTAAAATATTTTACTAAAGATATCCACTAACGGTATCGTATCGAGTTTGTGGAAGATTGTACAACATAAGATTATATGTGTAAAATATTTTACTAATGATACACAGTTTTTATATAATGGAAATGTAATTGGGCTTACTTTCCTAAAATCCAGAAACCTTTTCCTTCATTTTTCCCAAATGTAAAAAAAATGTTTTTAGAAAGTTGAAAGCAGTTTTTTTTTTTCAAAAAAAATAAAATAAAAAACATATAATAGCAACATTTTGGTTCGTATTATAGTTTAAAATTTGAATAATTTTTTAATTATTGATTATTGACTGATTTTCTTTAGCAGTTGATCTGTTACATGAATCCATGATTAGGGAATGACATCTTATTCTATATCAATTGGATCAAATTTTCAATTTCTGCATAAAACACGATTTTCCCCGTATAAAAAGAATTTATGTTTTTGGTTTTTTGGATTGATTCATATTTAGAGCTTTTGCTAAATATGCTATGCTTCATTGTCTTTACCCTATATCATATCTATTCGATAAACACGGATGTCCACCCTACCCGCTTCGACCTCGTTTTCCTTCATTGGGTTTCGTGAGGCTCTTTCTCGACGATCGAAATCGGATCCATAAACACGAAATCCAAGAAATTGCAACTTGACCTCAGATCGCAGAGCTAGTCTTTATTCTCGAGTTTCTTAACACGATCATGAAGTTTAAAACACCTGCCATCGCTCCATGTGGCTCTAATAGACCTTTTACATGTTCATATGCGCTTGAAGATGTCATGTGTCTCAGATTTCGATGATAACATAACAAAGATGAGCATTGTTTCGCCTCGTCCCGTGACATACTAGTATTGTCATGAATGAAGTCCGCAGAAGCCATATGTCTCTATGTCTTTCAGAGCAAAAAAGTAATCTCTCGTAAGGATTACTTCGTGGTGATTAATGTCATAATCATAATATAAAGTGGTTGAAACCAAGTCTCGTAATCCTTTATTCAAGGTAACCACCCTACATACACCAACCGCTTTCAACACATCGATATTTAAACCCGACAGCTCCTAGCAAATCAATTATATCCCACCACGAGAACTCGGATAGCACCTTGTTTCTCAACAACATTATAAAGCAATATTGTGTGGAAAATGTGGGATGGTTTTGTCTAAGATTCCATATGCACCGAAATGACACCACACGGGTGAAAGTCAAGCTGTTTTTCACCCCTTGATCGCCGCTGCAGACCGTGCCCGCTTATACACGGCAAACAAGATTCACACCCAGACGCTCATCGACTAATACACAAGCATTTACCAAGACATTGTATCCGCAGCAGTCGGGCCGCGACGCCGGCCTTGTGAGATGCTTATTCAATTGATTATATTTAATTATGTCACATCACTATTAATTATGTCTTATCATACTTAGCCTAATCGCCACTAGCAATCCACCTATATATAAGGGCACTCATGTAACTCATAAATGATCCGAAAATCAATACAAACAGAGCTACCCTCGCCAATTTGTCGACTATTGTGTTCGCATTCATATAGCACTCGTGGTCCGACACCTTCATCTTCATATATTTCTTCACAAACACCGCACTTCATCGGAGAAATTATTCATAAATAGCTAGATATCCACCTTTTAATCGTAGTTACACGCTTAGCATGATATTTTTGACAATATCATGATTGATATTAAATAAAACATAAACTATCTAAGTTTATGTTAATGTGTTACAATAATATGTTATGCGTGAGAATAAGATAGTACTACAAAGATCCACCGAATACATAAGTGTCACCGTGATGGTGTTATTCGTGGTAATCGTTAATAAAAGACGCTTTTATCGTGAGAATAAAGTGTTACTCGTAAGGTGTTAATGTGGGAATAATGTATTATTGTAAGATGTTATCAGTAGTAAATAAGGTGTTACTACAACCGATAAGAATACCTTATGTATACAATAATATTATAGTGGACTTGCTCTAATTTTTAGACAACCATGTTATCCTTTTGCAAAAATATGATTGGTTGTTTGTTTATATACACGAGGTCCATCGAAAATCTTTTAAATTTTAAGGAGAATTAGGGATAATGACATATTTTGAAATATTTTTAAGTAATAAGACATCCACATCTTTTTTAAAGGGAGAATACAACTCTTATAATTTTTATAGTATAAAATGACAAAACCAAAAACAAAATTAAAAATAAAAATAAAAAATCAGCCGCTGCTGTAAAAGCACTTGCATTAGATGCTCTAAATAAATACTCTATTTTACAAAGATTAAATACACATTTTTCTAGTTTATAAAATCTTTATTCAAGATAAAATGCATTAGATTCTTTATTTTACAAAATACGGTAAATATAAAAGAAAATTTACAGAACTGATAAGACTATGTATTTTACAGAGAAAATAGAGTTTTCGATGCAAAGTGTATTTTTTCATTAAAATCTCTAAAATACAGTTTTGAAGATTTACAATGAGATTCACTGTAGAAGTGGTCTAAGGGCGATTTTCCGCTTTTATTTTTTTCTTTCTCCACCATTTTCAAATCCTCATATCTTTCTGATCAGATGTCAAACGCGATAAAAATTTCATCGAATTTTTATTTTTGATGCTCTTCGCTTTGAGACTTGATTCGTTATAATTATATCGCTTTTACGTGAGATAATTGTCTAAATTTACTCGAAATCTCTCCTCCGCTAATCCCAAACCAAAGTGAATATCGATAGCGGATTTTCTGAAATCACGTCGGAATATGTTGAATGTGGTGAGCATGAAAAAATAAAAAAAAAATTAGTGAATTTTTTTTCTTTTTCAAATTTAGAGTTCTAGATTGAGAGATATAGGTATTTAAGAAAGATTGATGAGGGAGAAAGTGTGTTAGTTTTTTTTTTAGAAAAAGAATAGGCCACAAAAATAAAAAATAGTTTCGCGCATAGGTTTCAAAAAAAACGGTCATTCTCCCTCGTTTCCGCGAAATTTTATTGCTTGCGCAAAACAGGTATGATTTGTTTTTGGCCAAGGGGTAGTGGGCCAGAAGGACGACATAAGATTGAAAATGAGAAAATAGGACAGTTTCAAAAGTATATGGTTCAAAAGGACAAAAAATAAGTAGATGTATAGAAACACCCTTAGTGAATTTTAAACATATTTATTTTTTCTTTCCTAAAAGTCGGCAATTAATAAATGGTAACAGACAAATCAAATATTTATTCCCGGAAATCCCTCTTTGCTGATATCAACGCGTCTTGACGTTGTTTCTGCTTCTCATTCAAATCAATTCGATCAGAAAATTAACAAAAAAAAAAAAAATAGGAACACCAAATGCAATTCTTTCTCGATCAGGAAAATATTTTGGGCGACGAATTAGGGTTCTGAACCAGTCGAATGCAATTTCGCAAAAGTAACACCAAATTAATCCCAATGCGATTAGGAAGAAGCTAATTCATCGGAGAAAATGGCGAAATGGAGAGGGAAAAGCAGGAACACCGAGTAAGTACCGATTTCTTTTTCTTTTTTTTTCTAGTTTGGCACGAATTAAGATATGTGTTGGTCAATTCCTTTGATTATTATAGCTGATTTGTAGATTTTGTAGTATTAAGAAATTGCTTGAATTGGGTGGATTTCAATCGAATTATGGTTGTATAGTGAAACTGATTGTGGAAAAGTATATGGTCACCGATGTTAGCCACAAAGTTACACACACAAATCATCCTACCCGTGCGTTGATGTATTTGAAAAAAAAGGAGAAAAACAAAAACAAAAAGCATAATAGCCACACGATGTAAATTCGGAAGCTTTTTTGTGTAGGTTACTGCATCGCCATCCTTGATTGTGTGTCTTGGTAGTATGTTTGATTTTGTCGATGGTGTAACTGCATTCGGTGTTATTACGTGTATGAATATGTTACTACGTATTAGCCCAAATTGATACAACATGAATGTGTGTGAATGTGTTACTACGTGTAGGAATGTGTTACTGAATTCGGTCTAAGAATGTGTTACTACGTCTGAGTGTAAGTGTATTGTGTGATGTTGCATGAGTTTGTATGCGTATGTTGGTGTTACTGCGTATTCGCATATGGTGTTAATACGGTTTATGATTATGTATCTGACATGGTGTATAGTTAATTTGATTGGTGTTACTAAATTTGGTGTTACTACATCTGTAGGCTTTGACTGAGTTTCTACATGATGTGATACTATATCTTTTGGAGTTGCATAGTGGTGTTACTACATGATGAAAAAGAAATGTGTTACTACATGTGTTAGTGCATATGTTACCACATGTTGTTGAGTACAACATTGTATTGGGGTGAACTTTAAATTCACATATGGATCAATTTTATTGACTTAGTTCAGCTTATTGACTTGGATTGACTTAGTTGAAAAGTGATGGCATGAAGTTCAAAATTTGCTTTCATTCACATGAAAGAGTGTAAACATTGAATTCATTAAGTTAAATTTCATACAAGACAATTGCTGGTGATTTGCTGGAACACTTTTTTTGTGCGAGTGTTTTAATTTTGGGAAGTGGTGTACTATTTTGCTTTTGATAAATGACGTTGCATGTGGCTTTTAGAATTTTCTTGGTTGTAATGCCAATAGTTATTATACGCGAATTTGTTGTTGGTATTTTTTCAGTGTTACTGGGGTGTATAACCATGTAACTGCATTATTCGTCAATACATCGTAAGGTGTGGAATATCCTATGATGATTTTTCAATTTTCAATACATGCGACTGTGCCAATAGATTATGTGTTACTACGTATCAGTGTTAGTGCATAGCCCCAGTTTAATCAACATACGGTAACAATGGCCAACTGGAGGTGTAAGTTAAACACAATACACTTCAAAACTGAATTTTTTTTCACGGTTTTTTTTTGGGTAGGATTTACAGTGACAATCATAGGATGTTGTGAAGTAGGGCGAAACAATGGCCAGATTACTTGTCTTCCATTCCAAAGTCCGTGCCGAAACTGGAACCAATATCTTTTCTGGGATGCACTTCACTCAACAGAAGCAGCAAACATTAATGTAGTTGAAAGAAGATCATACAGTGCTGCAAAAGCCTCAGATGCATATCAGCATATCCATTTGATATCAGTCGTTTGGCTCAGCTTTGATTTTGAATAATAATAATATATTTCTCGGTCTGTAGCTTTTTTCTTTCTTTTTGAAAGGGTTTAATTAATCCTTTTGTATAATTTTCCACTAGCAATCCCTTTTCCATTGGGTTGTTTGTCCGTTTTGTTTCTACTTTTTGATGAATTAAAAATTGTGTTTTGAGTGTTGCAAGAATTTTTCACCTTGAATGAAAGTGGTGTTATTTTGCTTTTGGTAAATGACGTTGCAGCTCCGCTTTTAAATTTTCTTGGTTGTAATTCCAATAGTTATTGTATGTGAATTTACGGTTGGTATTTTTGGGTGTTACTAGGGTGTATAACCATAGTTAATACGTCGTAGGATGTGAACATATCCTACGATGGTTTTTTTGAAATATTGTTCTTAAGTTGTTGTTTAGAATGAAAAGAGGAATGTGGAAGAAATATGAGTCTAATTCCAGTTAATTGAGGACACAAGAAACAGATTTTTTTTTTTTTTTTTTTTTTTGTGTGTGTGTGTGTGGAAAATTGCATCAAATCCACACAAGAATCGGATGGAGTATCTTAACAAACGTTATTCAACACCATTGAATATCAATTAATAATTCAGGGAAAAATTAGGAAAATAAAATATAGCTGGTATTATTGGATATTTATTATTTTTTTCGTCTTTTACAACCAATGCTTTTTCTTCTCCTCCTTTTTTTTCCAAATTAGATTAAAAGTGGCCTCCATGACATTTTCCTATTATCAAATATTGTGATAAAATTTGTAATAATAATAAAATAAAAGAAAGCAGACGTATCTGCATGGAAGCTGCATGAGAACACGGTACTGCCACGAAACAAATAAATAGCGGTGTGGGCAATTTAGGCGTACGCAAATACGCAATTGCGATTTCGAAACCCTAAATTCTCCCGACCGTAATTGCCCCTAGTTCTCACAACCTCTCGGAATTAATCGTGCAGGTACGTATATTTACATTAGTTTTTCCTTCCATTATACTAGATTTTCTCATCTGGCAATACAAGCATATAGTGTCTTAGGACTAGAATTTGATCTGGTAAAAATTTTTTTTTTTTCTTTTTTCTTTTAAATAGTTTCTACAATTAATTTTGGGGCTGTCCCAGTTCTGGATTTGACTGAGCGTTTGAGTAAAAAATTGGGTACAGAGGGATGTTGAATGTGGAGTCTGTATCCACATTCGTCGCCGCCACTTCGAATGTGGAGGAGGAGAAACAAGAGAGGGACCTCAAAATTCCTTCCTTCTACGATTTTAAAATTCCTGACTACCACGAGATAGATTATGAGCTTCAATTCGAGGTATTGTATTCTCCTCTTTCTACTAAATTGGTGTGTTTTAATTTGTTTGCAGGCTAATATTGTACGTATTTATTCATTTTCCTAGATTGCTTGAGTTGTTGTTGTGTTGTTGAAATTAATTAATTATTTATGTCTGCCGTACTAGATTACAGAGAATTACGGATATTTAGGCGGGTTTCGTACATTAAATGTTTTATTGTATTTATTGGTGTGTTTTCGATTGTTCTATCTTGATCATTGAGGTGGGATCGGGATGCGGGGGTAAGTAGGGGGCGGATCCAGAAATACGTTTCAGTGGGTCACCGGAATTTTTCGCTCTAAAAATTTGTTCAGTGGAGTCACCGAAGTCTCACTACATTTTCTAACCACAAAACGATATTTTTTAACAACAAAACTACATCGTTTTAATACTAATTTTTTTTCCCCGGATCTCACGTGACCCCACGTTCATACACATACCTCCGCCCCTAGGGCAAGTATGGTGTTTTTTTGGGGTTGTGTTTTCCTGTTGTTTAAGTCCTCTAACATTCTTGTTTGTTGTTTCAGTTGAAGGAAGTGCTTCCTTCTATGGCTAAGACATATAAGAATAAGGACTGGTTTGTATTGCAGAGATACAGCTCGACGGGTATTTTTTCTTTCTTAAACTATGCATATGTGTAGTGTGTAGCCAATTGTTTATAACACCGACTCCCTTAATAATTACCAGGTTCAAGCTTGAATATCGAAGACACTTTAAAATCCGACTTTGCTGCCATTTGTGTCTGGTTCCTTTTCATGATCAATGAAGTTCCTCCTCAAATTAAGGTCTAAAATTTCACAATTATGTTTGTTGTTAGGTTTAATTTCTTTCTCGGGGGTTTTCCATTCTCTTAATTGCTTAGGCTTATGGAACTCTAATTTCTTTATTCTAGGAAGGTGCCGCTCATGTTCTGACATCTATTTCTTTTGGATCTTCCGAGGCTCCAAATGTGTCCAATCAGGTTGGTTTGTGTTTTGCATCATGACTTATCACCCACACACAGTGCATGTGTTAGGCTTGTTTGTGAGGCTCCATCATTTCATTAATTGAGTCTTTTTGTGGCCGGGTTGCTTTTTCCTCCATATATATGAAGGAATCTGTACGGATTTTAGTGTTGCGTGTTCTATGCGGCGGCGGAGAGGGGAGTACTCCTGTGGATGTGAAAAGACAAGTATGTTTAGCAATTTCTTTCTTAGCTAGCTGTTTTGGCAGTTGCCTGGTACTCAGATTTGGTCCTGGTATTCAAGATCGACTTCTTCAACTTATCCGCGAGTGAGTTAATTACTGTCATGGCATGTTGCACGTATACCGATGTATATATGTTTCTATAGGGAAACTTGGAAAAATATGCTCGAAAAGAATAATATCCCTGAAAATATGCTCCAAAAGTTAACATTGGAAAACTATGCTCCATTCTGTTCTGCGTCACTACGTGCCTCGTGCGTGGCTCATGCGTTGCTCATGCGCCGACGCAAGCATAATTTTCAAACATCTTCATACGAGGCGTATATTTCAATTTTTTTTTTCTTTTTAAGCATATTTTTCAAGTTTCCCTTTCTTTTATTATCAATATTCTTGTTTTGGAGTGAGTGCACTGACTTGTTGTTTTCTTTCAGTCCCTGCTGTAGCTCAAAATTGACCTTTCCTTTAATTAGTGCCATTGCCAACATTGCCATTGTTAGCGATGTCATGAGGGAGGTATGAGTTTAATACCCCTATTAGTTTTATTAGTTTTAGTTGGAAACACCATAATACTTTGCTGCGAAAGCTGTAGTCATCGTAATAGCAACTATCAGAAATGCAATGTGCCAGCGTCGGTCAAACGCATGCTTTTCTCCTGAAAGTCTTCACCTATACGGTTATGAATAGGGTTACTCTGCGCAGTACATATATCATTAGGTAGATCCTCCTCTACGCTACACTCGCACATTGCACGCTTCGCTCGCTTCACATCCCCGATGCAAAACGACTTTTGTAAGATTTCCAATCTTGGAAGATCGAGCATTAGTGTGGGTTCAACTTAATAAAGAGAGTGGCATCTGCAAAACTACTAATCCAAAAACAGAAATGAGAGACCAAACGTAATATCTCGTCCCACGCCTGTAAAAGGGTAGGTATGCACAAAATACATAACATTAGCTAATCCCTGGTCTTTCATATTAGCGACACAGCTGTATAGGTTTACAAAAGGACTGATTGGAGTCAGCTTCGGAAAGCGCAAATACGTATTCGGAAATAAGCAATATTTGCTTAGAATTGATTTCCTATGTTCTCTCTCAATATCCAATATGTTCTTACAGACGATAGAAGCACTACCTTTCATTCTTATTTTAGCTAAAATCAATTCTGAGCGGATAGTTTGCATATTGAATTTATTGTCTGTTACGCGATTCATGCCTACTAAACAAAATGTATTGTTATGGAGTGCTTTTTAAACTCTTGTTCAACATGGAAAGAGAAGAGTTGGTTCTATGTCACCGGTCTGCCACCCCCGTTATTTGTACATAAACGAGCAGACTTTTATAAGTATCTTATTTCAAGAGGTAAGGTGGATGGATTATATAGATTAGATCTAACTCGCTCTGTAACGCCCCGCTCCCGGATACCGAGCCCTTATCCGGAAGAGAAACGTTCGGCGCGTATAGCATTAAATAAATCTAATATTATACACAAGCCTCTACGTCGTCGTATCAAAAAAAAAGCAAACGGAAGCTAAAAAGACTCGGGTAAAATCATAAAAGCTACTATGAATAGAAATTAACCATGCTAAAGATGGATAGTTAAGATTACAACGATTAAAAACCCAAAGACTTATACAATACGATGCCTTAAAAGTAGAAGTACAACAAGTCTAATAAACGAACTGCAACTAATCTAGTACAACCTTTACAAAGAGAATAATCTAGAAACTTCGTCAAGACTTTAAGTCTTCAAGGCCGTCAGCCTCACACTTGATCAACCTGTTCGCCTTCTCACCCCACAATGCATACAAAAGAAATGCAAAGGAGGTAAGTACAAAGTACTTAATAAAAGTGAGAAGCTACAACAACAATTAAGATTTATAAAGAAAAGATATTTAATCGTTTAGTTAGTTATCTTTGTGTGACCGACTCAATCTCAGAGTTCACTTCATGTCCATCAACATGAATTGACTAAACGTTTCTACTTAGCTTATCTTTGTTGCGTCATTACTCAAGGACACCGTTGTGCATGGCGTTCATCACCAAGATATACTTGCTAACTAACGGTGATTAGCACCGATTAGCGAGGTCTCCCGGTATGCGTATCGTCCGATGGATTTCCTCCACTACCCTTCACCGTTTAAGGCCATACCAGTGTTGTCCACCTTTATGAACGTATCACATCGCCGATATGGAATAAAGTGTTCAACCGAGAATAGATGATGCTTTATCTTTTACTACACATATGTAAGTATTGATGTGAATTAACTAGCCATCCCTAGTGTTTTCAAGTAAGCTCCTCACATCTCCTACTCTCATTTACAGACCACTAGACACGGACAAGTCCTAGCAAATACACAGACATTGATGAACTCTAGTTCACCAAAGCACAAGCCCTTTCATGTCCTTCCGACGGATCCGAACTTCAACTCCCTTTAAGAGTACATTCGGTGTTTTAACTGAACGCATCAGAAGTACAATCGAAGCTAGTTCATTTTTAGTTAATCTTAATACATCATAATTAAAAGCTCAAACCAATAAATAACGTAACATTGAAGCCTGAACTAAACTGAATCGATTAAGATCAATAAAACAAGGTAAACCGAACAAACACCCGTCTGAAACCCTAAACGCTCGTTTAAACCTACCTATCGACGCCCGCCCAAACCTATGGACGCCCGCCCACCTAAAGACGCTTACAACTCAGTATGTAAAATCACTCCTCAAACGCCCGTCCACCTAAGGCAACGCCCGCTTGAGTTTCTAAGCTTCAGATGCCCGTCCGCTTATGCAGACGCCCGTCCCACCTGCTTTTTCCCAAAACGCTAAAACCTTCAAAACACGATCTCTAAACTGCTTCTAACCTAATTAACATCAAATTAACTTGAGAGAACATAGAAAAACATATCTAATCAAACTATAGCATCTATGATCATTGATCAACGAAAAGACACACCTTCCTATCATCTAAACACCTTAGAACTTGATCTCAACCTTATAAACGATAATTGGAATCATAGGAAGAGCCTCTTACCTTATTTGCTTGCAAAACCGACGGCAAAACACCAGCAACCTGCAACAAACTGCTGATCCTCAACCCCAAAACCTATGTGATCAACAAGAAACCCTAAAATCCTATTTCTTTGCAGAAACCCGAAACTGAAAAAGCCTGTAAAACTGAAGATTACCTGGGTTTACTGCTGTGAAACTATTTTTAGATTATTCTACGCTCCGAGACGATCGTTTCGACTACTCACGGCTGCGAAACAGAGCTACGGATCAAAAGATACGAATTTTTTCAAGAATCGAACTCTACGAATACCGAAAACTAGGGCTAAACTGAAAACTTACGAAATCGAGAGATGTTGTTTTCCAAAGTTACGTCTCCTCGCGCTGATTACTTTTCTCTCCTGCGGCATCTTGATCAGATGAACGGATTGATCACACGGTTGAAGTTTACGTTCTGTCTTTTCATGGCATCTTCTGCGTTGGTTTTCTTCTCTTCAGCGCCGTTCCTCTCTTTTTTTTGTCAGAATAGGCGTGTAAATAAAAAAGGAGTGATTTGGAGATTATTTCCTTTTTATAGCCAATAATTAAATCCTTTATAATTAATAGCTAAATCCTTTAACTAATTCCTTTTTAATTAAATACATGGGACAAATAATAATTAGGTCGTAGTAAATACACCCAATGACTATTTTACCCTTTTACGAAAAGTTGGGATGTTACATTCCTTCCCCCTTAAGAGGAGTTTCGTCCTCGAAACTCGAATGTAACCGAGAGGTACTTGAACTCTGGACTTTGCGAAGTGTTTCGTCTCTTAACTCGTGCAGTCTTCTTCTTCTTCCATCTTCCAACTCTTCTACTTGTTTTGTGCTATCTCAAGGTGGCGACGATCTACTTCAATCTTTTGTTGGCTTCTTTGATCAACTCGTCTCGGTCTCGTGATACTGTCGCTCTAATTCATCCCGTAAACTCGTGTTCTTCTATCTCTATCTTCATGAAAGATCGCCAGTAGTACTGTTCCAATTCTTGTACTTCTTGGTCGCTCCGAGAGGAACTGCAATTGTCGTCCCGAGGTTTTCCATTCTTCCATGTCCTTCCCGATCTTCCGCATTCGAAACCAAAAGTGATTCCGATGCCAAGCTGTTGCCATCTTCATCTAACTCGTGACCAATGGCTGGTCGGTTCACGACCTCTCACTTGTAAACAAAACTACTCGGATCTTCATCTTGTTCCATCACGAACTCATTAATCGCCTCGAATCTTGCAATCATCAGCTCACCGCTCTTTGATTGCTCCTGTGCGACTTATACCGGAAAGTTTGAATCTTCCCAAAATTAAATCGCACTTCTCCGCACACTTGACTTCTTTCGATCCCGATTTCCATCATGGCACCACAAGCTTGCTGAAGAACTGCAAGGATCCCGGCTGAAAGACTTCTGAGACTTCTTGGGGAAAATGAGAAGCATGCATCTGCCACCCTTTCTCTCTCTGACGGTCTAATCCAATCCTCGTGCCAATTAGGATTAACTTGGAAAGTAAAAGGAGTTGAAAAGTGACAAGTTGAGTACCCGGGTGGTATATCAACTAGGTAAGCCAAGGAAGGGCACAATGCACTTGAAATAAGGAAGGTTGCTTGAGTTACAAGCAAACCATGAAAATCCGTGTTGAGGAAAGTTGAAGTTGGTTCCAGGATGAAGAATGAGGCATTGTATCATAATACAAAAGATAGTCACCAGAAGGAAAACAAAAGAACACCTTGTAGAAGAAGTTCTTTTGAGAGAGTGAAATTCTGCAAGTTACGGTGGTCTACAAGGACTTCAGAGGCAACTTGGAAGAATGGTAATAGACTTTCATATAAACCTTTAGAAGGTGGAGACGTTAGAACATCACCAGGTGGACTTGAAGATATTCTCAATGTATGAAAAGAGAACAGCGAGCTTGAGAACATTAAGAAAGTGACCTTGATTGTTAATCATTTGGTTAACAAGGGTGGATGTTGGTGAACTAGAAAAATCTTCAGTTCACATGAGTTTCGTAAGGGAAACATCACACAACAGAAAAGCAAAGTAAAGGTGCAAGGTCGAGCACCAGAAGGACTAGAAAGATAGAAATCAAAAGAGAGCAAGAATCTCATCATGAAGGAGCCATGGAGACAAAACGAGTACACCAAAAGGTCTCAGAATAAGATAAACACTTGTCAAGAAGTGTCCAAGTTTGCAATAGTCAAAGAGGGGTTATTTCAAGATTTAAGGGAAATTAGAAATTTCCCTCAAGGAATTGTAAGGGGAAAATCAAAAGTTTGAATAATTAAGCGTCAAACAAGATTTTTAAGTGAAGAGGAAATGACACTTTAGAATTGTCGGGTAAGGTTTGATTTCAAAGAATTAATTCAAACCTTCAAAGGAAGTTTAAACGATCATTGACGACTCAAATAAAAGGTTCAATGTTGCACTACTCGAGAGGAATGGTACACTGCCAAGGAATAAATGCTCGAGGTTATTCCCCGTGTGGAAATGAAACGGTTAAAATGAAATAGACTTTCAACCGGTGTAACAAAATTGTAGTAGAAACGCCAAAACAGAAATTACGATTTTGCAAGCAAATAAGGTAAGAGGCTCTTCAATGGTCTATTTATCACATTATATCACCACAGAAATCTCCAAAAAGATTAAGACGCGCGATAAAGACTGGGACCGGTTTCCGGATAATAATATTATCTCAAAAAATAACGTTTTACACAGGAGTCTTTTGCCTTCCAGGTACATACAACTTGGGTTGTCGGTTAAGTAAGGTTCACAGCTACAAAACAGCAATACTATCTGAGTGCTTGCGGAAATTGCTACAAAACTGTAATGGCTAGTGCTGACTGGTGTCTTCGCTGCTCCTCTTGTGGTGAAAAGAGATGATGAACTCAAGTATGTACCCACTTTGTGATTCTAATGTTACATATCTTACATAGTAAGCATATTTTTTTAGTGTAGAGACATTCTTCTTCAAATATGAACTTGATATAGGTGTCGTGTGCCTTTGCAACTTACTGGAGAGAACAAGTCTTTGTCTGTTATAATGAGTTCCCCAGATGTTGAATGCTTGGCTTGAATTATTGCAAAACAACTCAGAGATTCTCTGAATTTGTAAGTGTGTTACATAGAGCATTACATGTTTCAGTTCATGTACTTGTAGTCTTTTCCTATCTTATTTTTTTTTCTTAAACTGCGCATATCCAACGGATTTGGTCAGGAAGATGACCTCCGAGCAACACTCGATAAGCTTCATGTGGTGCCTTTCGTTAAGAAATAGGACCGAACCACGCTGGTAGCCCGGTGGTCCAGCCTAAGATATGTTCTTTGTGAAAATATACACTATATATGCCATTAATCCTGCTTTGTTGCCGCCTTTACCGCAACAAGCTGCATCTGCGGATGATGCCAAATTCTTCAACCAAATACCAAGAAACAAATGAAGGAGATTGAAGACATGACTGAGAGCAACAAAGCTAAACAATCAACTCCTCCAGCCAAAGAAGCTTAGACTTTATGTCCATGACTACTAAGCCTGAGAAACCCAATGATAAGATGGATTCCAAAGAAGATGTTGATCTTCTCACAGGTGCAGTTGAGCTTGAAAAACCAGGAGAGATCCATGTGAAAATGGGCAAGAGCAGAAGTTGAACTAATGTCTTGGAACTTCAAAATTTTGCTATTACCTTACTCATGTTTTGTAATATTAACCTAGCTACTTCTCAGACGTTAACTATTTGCTCGTCTGTGTATTGTCTGAAAGCATGCATGTATGCTGCTATTTGCATATTGTAAGCCATTACGTCTTTGTAAGATAGTAATAGTTTGGCAATATGTCTTTTGCTTCGTCCATTTTTTTTGGGGTATGCAATGCATTGTTTCAAAGATGTACCCCATGATGTAACACTATGTTGATGTGCATTCTTAACCTTTTATTGTATAATGTACTAAGACATATGACTTTTGGTTATCTTTCACAAGTGACTCGGACTTTTTCCGCCTATTGTTTGGTCCATAACTTCGATTTATTGGTGCTGAAATATTTTAGGAAAATGAAATCATGAGAACAGATGCCTTCCTAGGGCAGTTCATGGTTGTACCTTGCACCTACTTAACTTCACTAGTATGAGAATGAAGAAATACCGGCCAAAAATCATGGTTCCATCCTTTTTTTAAGAGATATATTTAACATGCTTAACCCGTCTTCTTCGCTTGGCAGAAAAAGGCTAGACTCCAGGGGCGGACCCAGCATGGTAGGGGTGGGGTGCATGGACCCCACTCAAATTTCCAGACGAAGTTACTAATATACCCCTCTAAGAATTAAAACTGTGTATGTATATTATTTCAGACAATACTTAATGTAATTTTTCATTTAGCTCAACTGGTTCGAAGCTTGAATACATACCTTTAGGTCATGGGTTCAAAACTTGGTTTTCGCAACTTTTTCAACTTTTTTTTATTGAATTTGGCTCCCCCTGGAAAAATTTCTTGGGTCCGTCATTGCTAGACTCGTTGTCTTCGTTTGGCCTACAAAGACTAACCAAAGTTAACTAGTTATTTATGTCTTACACTTATTTGAATGTGATGTTTCTCTCACCTTAGCAATGTGAATATTAAATTTTTCTCTTTATAAGCAATTGGTGCAACGCATAATTCCGTCTGATAATCGGGTCTGAACCAATTTTTAATGCCTGAACCTTGTGTCTCACATTGTTAATTGTTCCGTATACAAAACATGTGTCTCGGAGTGCTAATTGAGGCATAAATGATCTGGTTAACTGTTTAGACTCATCGTCTTTATTTGGCCTAAAAGGGCAACCCGAATTAACAAGTCATTTATGTTTCATATTTATATAGATTTGATGCAATGTTTCTCTCAATTTAACGTGGGATATCACAAAGGGAGCTTTTATTCGCACCACAGCAAACCTACTGTTGCACCACAATAACATAAAAAAGAATGTAACCTACCGCTGCACCACGCGAACTATTTCAATAATTCAAAAACTATATTTACACCACATAAAATGTCAAAGTTAAAAAAAAAAAAAATATATTGCCAATTATTTTTTAGTAACACCAAATTATTATATCATCATATATTTACCCAAACTTTTAAAATTTACAAATCACCCCTCCTATTAACTCATTAAAACCATCCTCTCCCTTGCTCATCTTCATCCAAATTTCCTAGGCCTGCTTCTCGTTTAGGTTAGGTTAGGTTTCGGCCAAATCCGCCGGGCGCCGGCGAACTCTTGCAACATTGAATCACCGAATTTATCTCCGTTTGGATCGAAAGAGAAAGCGGTCGACCGCTAATATATCGTAATCCGGTTCAATTGCTCCTAAATCCATCATCATCATCATCAAAGAAGCCGCGAAGGAGAGATATTCATGGATATGGTGAAGAAACTTGCAAAGCAATAAAACCCAAATTGCTTCTCATCCATTATACCCAAAATTGCTTGATGCTTATATAGATTGCCAGAAGGTTTTTTTTTTTGTTTACAACAATCTCCACATAGGTTTTACTTTTCTTTCCTTTTGAGCTTCATAAGATTCAGAATCTTGCTTATATCTTTTTTGTAGTCTCTACCAAATATATCATAATCCCACCCAAATGGCGTCTGCTCTCATGTTTTCTTTCTTCTGATTCAGATCAGTCTAGATCACGTACCGCGTTTCTCCCACCGTTTAGGTTTCCGGCCAATCCGCCGCCGCCGTCACTGCTTCAGTTCACCGCCGGCGAACTAAAAAGCTTCAACTTTTACAACGTTGAATCACCAAACTTGTATTCAATGTACTAGGATTTTGGGGTGATTAATAAAATAAAATGATGATGAGAATAATTTATGAAGATGAAGTGTTTGTGAAATTGGGTTTTATGAGGAAGAACATATTTGTTAAGGAAATTATAAGGTGTGGGATATAAGTTAGGTGAAATTGAGGGACTAATTCGTAATAAAAAAATTGGTGTGGTTATAGTCTAAAAGTGTGGTGTGAATATAGAAAATGTGGTGTAAATAAATAATTAAAAATGCTTGAAAATTAATGTGGTATTAAGGTAGATTTTACTTTTATGTGTGGTGTGAGTTATAAAGTGGTGTAAGGGTAGATTTGCTGTGGTGCGAATAAAGGCTCCCTATCACAAATACACCTGCTCTTCTCTTGGGCAAAATAGTGATTGCCTTTGATTGGAGAAATTTTTATATATTGACGTCATTGCCAAAAAAGATCTGTCGTCCCATTAAATGTTAAAACCTATGCCTAAATCGAGCAGTCTCCCTTCTCCTTCTTCTTTTCATCATTTCTCCTGCACGCGATTTTCACCGGAGCGCCGCCCCCTCCTTCTGCGATTTCGAATATTAAACCACCCGCCCCTCCCCTCCTCCGGTCACCACCCCTACCCCCCTCTTCCTCCGGCAAGCAGCAGCAACAAAGCACCACTCCTTCCCGGCAAGCCGCAGCCGCAGCAACAACACATCTCCGCCGCCACAGCTCCAGGTACATTTCAGACCTAATTAACTATTTTAAGTGCAATTGAAGTAGTAGCTATGTTATCGTACTAACACCCTATGTTCTCATCGTTCATTTGTTGACTTATCAGTCACTACCTGGCATTATCTTCCTTGAGTTTAGCTTTGCAAAGGAGCTGCTTGAGGTGTTTTCAAGAATATGACATGTTTTATTTATGGCTTGGGGCGCAGATAGATGATATATTTGAAGTTTTAGGTTTAGTTATGGCACATTGTATCATTAATAAAAGAATGTTCTGGTAAGATGCTGGTTTCTGAGCTCTATAATAATAAATTGAAGCTTATGATCTTGTAAATGTAAATATAAGGCGGGTGAGGAGTTTCTAACCTGCAACTGTTGTATGTTGTGCCTCTTGTTTGTGAAAAGGTCTGTGATATGTTGAACTGTGAAATTCTAATTAAAGCTATCTTTCTTGCTGCTATAAACTTGTAAATTAAAATCTGATGGGTGGTTTCTTATCCAATACTTGGAAGTTGTATGATGTTGCTCTTTGTGGTGTTGTATGTTGTGCATTGGTCATATAAAACTGGTTGATTTTGTTTGATTTATATAAAAGTCTTCTCGTTGCCTCGTCTGATGTTTTGTTATATGGTTTGTTTCTGGCCTGGTTTTGATTTGGAATCAAAATGCCTCTTTCTTCTATGTCATCTTATTAGTGTTGACAATTGTTAAATTTGTTCTTTATGTATGGCATAGTTATGATGATGCAGTTAACTCCTTGATTGGATTTTTTGTAATTGCCCTTTTCAGTTGGTAGGGATGAATGCATTTCATTCATGTTTTTGTATACACCGCAGCAGAATAGGCCGGGGGGAATGACTTGTCTTCTAGAACTTGATGTAGAAATTTGATAACATCATCCTTTCATGAACCCTTCCCAGCCAATCGCCTTATTCCATAACATCATCCTTTCACGAACCCTCAAAAGATTTGAAAGTGTCTTTTAAGTCTTTTACATCTGTTAGCAAAAGAACAGTTATAATCAAGGCACTTCCTAAAGTGTGAACTTTTTTTTTTTTTTTTTTTTTTGAGTAGGTGGCTAGATAATTTGATTCAAGCAATGTCTCTTAGTGATCAAGTCCTGAGGTTTTTGTACTAAGACGAATCCATGAATCTCTGTTGTTTTGCACCCTTGAGGCTACTGCCACCCCTAGGCCCTATGAAATCAGCCACTTTCTCTTCTTCACAGAATTTGAACAGAGTTAGATTTTCCACAACTATAACCATTTGGATGCCAATTATCAAAACAAAAATAATGGGTAGTCTGTCCATTATCCATAAGCATCTTGACTTGTATGATGATAATCTTCTGTAATATATTCAATACAGCCCAAAGCCTCCTTGTTTTAAACAGCAACACATCTCCTTCCAGTTAAATTTAGCCTTGTGAGTCCTAAAATTTTCAAGGAAGTGCAATTAGCTTAACCACTAGGTCAAGGTCAATCTCCTTCAACATATGTTTGTTGTCTTGCTGTTTTGTATACTTATAAATTTACACTCAAGTCTTTGCTTGTGTGTGTGTATATATGATCCGCTACTATACTATATATCATAAGTCATCATGAACATGTGTGTGTACATACATTCGGGGAGGGGGGTGGTGAATTTGGAGAAAAGTAGTGGTAAGTGTGGATTTGGTTTTCTATTTTTTGTTTTTGTTTTTTGTGTTGTTTGAACTGTGATTCTTTATCTTGGTTTCTGCTGTGGCCTGCACTGTAGTGGTAAGTATGTGTTCTTTATATAATTTTTTTATTATATTCAAATACTTGATCATATAGGTGAATGGCTTGCACGGGATTGGCAGGTGGTTCTCAACCACCGCACGAGCATCCATTTAGGCTACCGGGCCAATGCAAGGACGGTAATCAATTAACTTTTATTTTTTTGTCTAGTATGATTATTCTTATTTCATTGAATTAACATTGACACCGATACTACAGATAATATAGCAGATAATGAACGTGAGGAATGGATACCACAATCTCCTCCCCCGAAAAAGAAGCAGGGTGAACGTGGACTGCAAAGGTTTCACCGTCCAAGCCCTCAAGAGAAAGTTAGGGGCTTGATTCTCTTATATGGGATCTAGATTTCCCAAAGTTTAAAGGTTTTGGGAAAATGCGCGAAGGATTTTGAGTCCGAGACAGGAAAAGTCGTGAGGTCCCATGTTCCATGTTGCGTCCCACAATGGCGAAAGGTGGAAGACCGACTTAAAGAATTAATTTGGCAAGAACTTCGGGTACTTAGCTAATCAAATTGTTAACACTTTCAAATTGTAAGTTTCATTATATTAATTTAGATACCAATCGTTTCATTTCTTGTGTTTTCAGGCCTCGTTCGAACCCCTTGAGCCTATTCACCGCGATGCCGTGCTGAAAAGCGCCGGTACTTTATTCAGAAAATGGAAGACTAGACTAAAGGAGGATGTAGATGAACACAACAACAAGGGGTTGCCAGGGCCTTGTCCCCGACCCAGGGATGTGGGTTCACAACAACAATGGGAAGCGTATCTCCGCTACCTTAGTAGCGATGTTTTTAAGGTAAAGATTTTATTCCATTACATGTGTTACGTGTATTCGATTATTATTACTTGTTACTGCTTATATATAATACAAAAGTACCATTTTTTTGCAGAAAATATCTGATCAGAATAAGAAGAGAGTAAATATGTAGGCCGCCAAGGACGAACGCCTATGGCCGTAGTTCAATGGGAAAGGTTAAGAAGGGTAAGTATTAGGAAAAAATCCTATCACTTCATTTTTTGAATTTTAATAACTAATACTTTTATTTTTTCAAGGGTAATCTGAGTCTGAGTGAAGATCCTTTGGGGCATGATCCTATCCATGTATGGGCGAGCAAGCATAAGAATGATGACGGCTCGTTTCTCAACAGTGATGCGGAGGCTGCTTACGTAAGTGATATACGTTGTATATATTTCAATTCAATACGTTCACATTTTCCTTTTCCTTATCTTAATTGCCAACGATATATGTTGTGTTTAGAGGAGGCTGGAGGAATGGCGTGCTATGATTGCACCAGGTGACTTTTGAAGAAGACGAGACAATCTTTCAGGGCGCCTTAAGAACTAGGCGAGATTATTTGATTGGCCTTGGCCCTACGCAAACTTCCGTATCCAATTCATCACAATCGTCCCGCCTTCAAGATCGCTATCCTCTTACCACCAAGAATGCAATATGCAGATTGAACAACTTAGAAAGTCTCTTGATCGGTTGGTGAAGTTAACCAAAAAACAGAACAAGAGAAACAAAAAACAAGGGGCTCTTCTCAAATTTTTGCTGACTAATTTTAAGGCTAAGGAACCGGATATGCAAATAGAGGTTAGCTCAGAGTCTTCCGATGAAGATGAAGACGATTCTGAAGACGATTCTGAAGTTGTTCTTGACGATGATGCGTAGACATTCTAGAGGAGACTATTGTTACGCTTTGGAAACATTGCACAACTTCGTATTTTATGTAAAAAATTTTCTAAGCTTTTGTATTTCGCTTTGTTATGAATCCCCATACATTTCCATTTTGTGAGCTTCTATTATGGATTTTGGAAAAAAAACAGATTGGTTTTATGTAAATAGAATGCGAGGCCATACAAAACAAAAAAATATTAAAATAGAAAAATTAAAAGGATCGACATGTCGTCCCAACAAACAATTAAAGGGACGACATGTTGTCCTTATACATGCATTTCTGGAAATTTTCTCTGTTTAAAGGGACGACATATCGTCCCAACAAATATTTTATAAAAAAAAATTATTTTTTCCAAATTTTTTTTGAAGGGATGACTTTATCGTCCCAACAAATATTTTATAAAAAATTATATTGTTTTTTCGTATTGAATTTTATTATAGAAACGAAATGTAAATTGGTTTTAAGGGACGACATTGTCGTCCCAAAAAATGTTTTTTATATAAAACAAAATATTTCCTCATAATAAATGAGTCATGTTTATAGGGACGACAATGTTGTCCCTTCAAAGAAAATCATGTCAGCACATTGAAATTTTTTAGCAAAGTTAAATGCGTCACAAAGATACATTTAAATTGACGACTTTTTTCGCCCTTTTAAAAGAGTCAGTTATTTAAAACGACAACGTAGAAGGGGCGGCTTTATAGGAACGACTTGTCGTCCCTTTAAACCTTTAATGGGACGACAATCGTTTTAAAGGGACGATAAATTGTCGTCCCAAAAAAACAAGTTTTGTTGTAGTGAAACATGGGAAACAGATGCTTTACCTTGCCCATGAACTTGAATAACTGAACTTTGCCTTTTTTTCTCAATGTTGGCAGTTGTTGCATATCAATCTATTGTACACAAACATATAATATTTCATTACAAGCAAGATTGTGTAGTACCATAATTAAGACCTGGAAACAGTGATTTGAGAACCTAATGAATCATCAAAAAGAAAGAACAGAGGAGAAATACAAAGATCACTTTTTCAGGATTTCGTACACTTATCAACTCTTCCTAGTCCTTTGCCTCATTTGTAATTACATGGCTAAATACGACGTTAAACTATTTAAAGGGAAAACTTACATCATCGCATTATGAAGGAACATGATTACGTTCACGTGATGATCGTCTAGGTTCCAAGTTCCAATGTGTAAACAGAACTTTGAATGAATATACAGGAGGAAAAGAAAAAAAAGGTGTCAATGAACATCTATAGATGCAAGAACCGATAATGCCATTTAAATTACCAAAAAAAAGGAAGAAACAATATCTTTCTGTGGTTTTTTTCGCAAGTTTTGAGATTTCAGTGAGAGTTTGGGAAATGCACAAAATCCCTATAGATCCTTTACAAAAGCAAAAACAAAACCAGATTACAAAGTAAAACCATCATTAAAGATACTCTTTGAGGATTTCAATTATGAATTTGAACCACCGATTCTTAGAAAGTGCTATGCTTTAGAATAGAAATTCCATAGATAAACATAATACTCATTTCCTGGGAAAAATGGAATTTTAGTCCGGTAACTTGTCCATTTTTCGATTTTTGTCCTTTTTAAACTCCGGTGAGAATTTTGGTCCGTTAAGTTTTAAAAAATCGGATTTTTAGTCATTTCTCATTGGAATCCGACGTGTCATATTAATCCGGTGAGAGCTGCTGAATTGGCGGCTATGTGGCATGACCATGCTGAGTTGGCAAATGTGCATGAAGAAGAGGAAAAACAACATTATAGGAGTAAAGCCTAATTAATTACCTCAAATCTCTTCTTGTTGTCCATAACCCTTAGCTTACGTGCTTCTTCAACCAGAAAATCACAAATATTTATTATATTCTATGCAAAGTAAGGACAATAGCGGTTGCGGCAATAGGACCAACAGTTGCGGTTGCGTTTGAAGCCATCGAACAGTGCTTGTGATTTTAGGTTTTTCAATTGCGATTTGGGTGAAGAACATCTAAGCGTATCGTTGGGTTTTCAGTTTTCTATGGAAAGGGTAAAATGGTCCATTCAGTTAAATTTTTTTTGTCCTTATTAGCTTATGAAAATAACATTGTCATTAATGAATGATTTAAATTATAACATTATCCTTTTAAGCGTTTCTCCCCTAAATTTTATTGCTTGCGCAAAACAGGTATGATTTGTTTTTTTTGCCCATTATCAAATTTGTGATAAAAAATTGTAATCAAATAAAATTAAAAAAAAAGCGGACGCATCTGCATGAGAAGACGATACTGCCACGAAACAAATAAATAGCGGTGTGGGCAATTTAGGTGTACGCAAATACGCAATTGCGATTTCGAAACCCTAAATTCTCAGGACCGTAATTGCCGAGGAATAATTGGGAATTCGAAACCCTAGTTCTCACAACCTCTCGGAATTAATCGTGCAGGTACGTATATTTACATTAATTTTTCCTTCCATTATACTAGATTTTCTCATCTGGTAATACAAGCATATAATGTCTTAGGACTAGAATTTGATCTGGTAAATATGTTTTTTTTTTTTTTTTTTTAAATTAAATAGTTTCTACAAGGTTATGATATTTTGCAGTTCCATTCTACAATTAATTTTGGCTGTCCCAGATCTAGATTGACTGAGCGTTTGAGTAAAAAATTGGGTACAGAGGGATGTTGAATGTGGAGTCTGTATCCACATTCGTCGCCGCCGACTCGAATGTGGAGGAGGAGAAACAAGAGAGGGACCTCAAAATTCCTTCCTTCTACGATTTTAAAATTCCTGACTACCACGAGATAGATTATGAGCTTCAATTCGAGGTATTGTATTCTCCTCTTCTACTAAATTGGTGTGTTTTAATTTGTTTGCAGGCTAATATTGTACGTATTTATTCATTTTCCTAGATTGCTTGAGTTGTTGTTGTGTTGTTGAAATTAATTAATTATTTATGTCTGCCGTACTAGATTACAGAGAATTACGGATATTTAGGCGGGTTTCGTACATTAAATGTTTTATTGTATTTATTGGTGTGTTTTCGATTGTTCTATCTTGATCATTGAGGTGGGATCGGGATGCGGGGGTAAGTAGGGGGCGGATCCAGAAATACGTTTCAGTGGGTCACCGGAATTTTTCGCTCTAAAAATTTGTTCAGTGGAGTCACCGAAGTCTCACTACATTTTCTAACCACAAAACGATATTTTTAACAACAAAACTACATCGCTTTTAATACTAATTTTTTTCCCCGATCTCACGTGACTTCATCGCTCATACACATACCTCCGCCCCTAGGGCAAGTATGGTGTTTTTTTGGGGTTGTGTTTTCCTGTTGTTTAAGTCCTCTAACATTCTTGTTTGTTGTTTCAGTTGAAGGAAGTGCTTCCTTCTATGGCTAAGACATATAAGAATAAGGACTGGTTTGTATTGCAGAGATACAGCTCGACGGGTATTTTTTCTTTCTTAAACTATGCATATGTGTAGTGTGTAGCCAATTGTTTATAACACCGACTCCCTTAATAATTACCAGGTTCAAGCTTGAATATCGAAGACACTTTAAAATCCGACTTTGCTGCCATTTGTGTCTGGTTCCTTTTCATGATCAATGAAGTTCCTCCTCAAATTAAGGTCTAAAATTTCACGATTGTGTTTGTTGTTGGGTTTAATTTCTTTCTCGGGGGTTTTCCATTCTCTTAATTGCTTAGGCTTATGGAACTCTAATTTTTTATTCTAGGAAGGTGCCGCTCGTGTTCTGACATCTATTTCTTTTGGAACTTCCGAGGCTCCAAACGTGTCCAATCAGGTTGGTTTGTGTTTTGCATCATGACTTATCACCCACACACAGTGCATGTGTTAATTGAGTCTTTTTATGGCCGGGTTGCTTTTTCCTCCATATATATGAAGGAATCTGTACGGATTTTAGTGTTGCGTGTTCTATGCGGCGGCGGAGAGGGGAGTACTCCTGTGGATGTGAAAAGACAAGTATGTTTAGCAATTTCTTTCTTAGCTAGCTGTTTTGGCAGTTGCCTGGTACTCAGATTTGGTCCTGGTATTCAAGATCGACTTCTTCAACTTATCCGCGAGTGAGTTAATTACTGTCATGGCATGTTGCACGTATACCGATGTATATATGTTTCTATAGGGAAACTTGGAAAAATATGCTCGAAAAGAATAATATCCCTAAAAATATGCTCCAAAAGTTAACATTGGAAAACTATGCTCCATTCGGTTCTGCGTTGCGCATGCCTCGCTCGTGCGTCACTGCGTGCCTCATGAGTTCCTCATACGCCGACGCAAGCATAATTTTCAAACATCTTCATACGAGACATATATTTTAAAAAAAATTTTTCTTTTTAAGCATTTTTTTTTTTTTTTAAATTTCCCTTTCTTTTATTATCAATATTCTTGTTTTGGAGTGAGTGCACTGACTTGTTGTTTTCTTTCAGTCCCTGCTGTAGCTCAAAATTGACCTTTCCTTTAATTAGCGCCAATGCCAACATTGCCATTGTTAGCGATGTCATGAGGGAGGTATGAGTTTAATTTCTTAATTAGCTAGCCTAGTATTCTTTGTTGTTACTTCCTCCATTTCAAAATAACTGATGCAATCATTTTATGCGAGGCAATATCATTTTCAATGCAAAATATATTGTATTTTTATTTGATTTATGCTTATTTATTACACTCGGAGATATAAAGCAAAAGGTCGCATTTATTATATTCAAGGACTTTCTGGTCATTTCATTGTAAAAGTTTATACATTAACTCACATCCTTAATATGCGTGATTTTAAAAACTGCATCAAATAAAATGAAACGGAGAAAGTATATGAAATGTGCTACCCTCCAAGTCTTATTCTCAGGGTGGACGCAGGCCCCCCGGATGAAGGGGGGCTCTACAAGAGGTGATTTTTATTGTAGTCTGAAAAGTACATTGTGTTTGAATAACAAATATAATTGTCCTCAATTTATATCTAAGAGTTACGACTTGTCCTTATTTTTAATTTTAATTTAACAATAATAATATTATACAACAATATACAGTCCACTTCACATTATGTTTTTATTATAATTACATTTCTTAAAATGTATCACTTTGGCAATGATTAATAAAAAATGTTAAGTTATTTGATTATATCATGTGACAAAGTCGAATATAGGGGCAAATAAAATACATCTTCTTAACGGGGGTTTGTCTTCCTCGTATAGAAAATTCTCGAAACCGAGCTCTCTGATTCTTGGTTGGGGAAGCTTATGTATACAGCACATGACGACTCCATCCTGGAAAAAGCTTGCCTTGCAGTTGCATGCATTGCTGCATTTGCTTGTGGAAAGGGCTACGAAGCGTTATGGGTACGTATCGACCTTGTTTTGAAGCTTAATCCATTTATTACTATACAAAATATAATGGGATATGATTGAGAATTGAGTCGCGTTTCTTGGATTAATTATGGCAGAATCACTTCAAATTTCAATTTATGCCCGCCATTGTCAACAAGTGTTGTATCGGGTGTGACCGTGGTCTGACGAGAGCTGCTGCTTCAGCTATTTCTAGGATTACCAAATACGCTGCATCATCACCAGATAAGATTAAGTACATTTAGTCTATTTGATCTCCTTGTATTATATCTGCTGCGTGCCTTTTTGATCCGTGTTGAATTTTGTGTTGGTTTGGTTGACAGAGAATTGGTTAGGGGGGGCTGTTTAGAGGCTTTGTTCCATATGAATCGTATTTACGATGATGAGATTATGAGACCTTGTTTGGTTGCGATTAAGATTATTTTGAGCGCTGGAGATGTTGTTGAGGGCGGGCGTAGGCAACGGCCTAAATACAATGAGTATGCTAAGCTGATTGACGATTTTGATCGGGGGTGGGATATATTAAATGTCGATGAAGACTACTACGACTATACAATTGCAATTGAAGCTAGAAACATATTGTTGAAGTATCGTCCTCGAGTGTGGTGGGGTCCTCACTGGCAGTCAGACGAATCTGATCTGGAATCCTGGGATGATGATGATGAATCTGATGAATCTGATGATGATGATGATGATGAGACGTCAGAAGATGATGAAGCCGGTCCGGAAGCCTAGCCTGCATTAGCCTTCTTGGACAATTAGTAAGTTGTATTATATAGTATCAACTCTTTTCTCTAAAGAAGGATGTGTTAGTAGTACTATGTTGTTGGAGTGTTTGGTATTTCAGTAAAGAAAATGGTGTTATCATATTCGGCCTTAAAAAAATGCAATATTTTTTGACAGATGACACAACACAATACAATATTATGACTCAACATGAATCAGATTATGGTTGATTATTTTCATTTAGAAGTTTAGTGTTTTCTAGATCCTAACACATTATTGTGACAGCCAGAATGTGGTCAGAATGTTCTATATCGAGTAGTTCGGTCATAGTCGCTTAACATAAAATGGCTGCATGCTGCGCGCACTCTAACTATGAGAAATCCAAAGAATCCACATGTGATGTGATTCCGACTTAATTCAATTCGTAAGTTTGTTTTCTAGATGATCTATTTAATACATTCCGATCCAAATTTTCTAGATTCTATACTAGTTTTAGAAAGAAAGTCTATTTAATACCTTCTAATTTAAATTACAAAATAGGTGTGTTAAGTCATTTTGATGTGTACATAAATAATTGCTAAGAGATTTTGATGTGTGGATAAATATGTGTGCTTAGACATTTTGATGTGTGGAAAAACATTCACTAAAATGAGAAGAAGATGTTAAAGTGGTTTTGTCCCGAAGCTCTTTAATTTAATACTCCCCTGTCCCATAATATAAGGCTTTTTAGCAATTTCACACCGTTTAAGAAACCTCATTAATGAGTTTTTTTTTGTATAAACCGGATCTTTATTAAAATTTGTAAGCCAAATATGTACAACACACACCCCAAATGTTAAAAGCCTAACACGAATTCGTGCTAATACATAACTTAAAAAAGAACTTCTTAACTAGTCCAAGCTATTTTCAACTCTCTCGCCCTGCGGACTGTCTGTGAGATAAAGACCTCACCTGGAGGGCGTTGGGCGCCCGTATGATGTACCTTATGATTCCGCCAATACCAGGCACCCATCATGATTTCCCGGAACAAGAACCTCCATTGAGTAATATCGTCCTTCCCATGCATATCCTGACTCAGACAATTATCCACCCATTCCCGGTTATCCATGGTACCGAAGAACCGGCGGTGATAGGCTGATGGCACCACTTTCCTCCAAACATCATAAATCCATCCACAATCTCGAAAAGCATGTAGTAAAGTTTCCGTGGGCTCGGCGGCTTCATACAAGTCTCATCATGTAAAATGTATCAGGCAGTAAAGCGAGTGCCAGTGGGCGGTGCCTTCCTACGGAAGAGCCAGACCAGCATAATACCTCTTTGCAGCCTTTTAATGGCCCACACAGTCTTCCATTTCCTCTCCTCTTCATTTGAACTCACCTCACCACCTGTGCGTAGTATGCACTTTCGAGACGGTGAACTTTTGGACGATGTGGCAAGCCACTCGACCCTTCCTTCCACAAGTAATATTGAAAATGTCTCTCAAGCAATTCCTCTGCCGTGCAAATATTTCGCCAGAGTAGGGAGCAAGTTGTTGTAAGCTTATTAAGAGGGCTACCGTACTTGGCTTTTAGCACTCTTACCCATAAAATGTCTTTATCTACCAGTATCTGCCACGGAACCTTGGCCAGGAGAGCAAATGAGTATCTTTTTAATATTTCAATGCATTTAATATTGTATTGGAATGTGAGAAAGACTTATATTTTGGGACATCACTAAAAACCCAAAAGACCTTATATTACGAGACGGATGGAGTATATGTTTTCGGCTACATTGGTTCTGTAGAGAGTAGATGATGATGTTTCTTTTATTTCGCCGAGTTTACTCCTCGGTAAAGTCGCTTGTTTGAGGTTTTAACAAAAGTGACTCGTTGTCTCTAAAATAAAATAAAATAAATATCACGTAAACGTCACGTACATTATTTAAAAATATATGTTAATTAATGAACCTAATTTATTTGTAGATGGTGTGCCGCCTATAGCGAAAATCTCACCACAAAGAGAACGTCGTTGGCACTCATACATTAAAGAGCGAGGAAACCTTTGCCGGATCATCAAATTTATATCTCCTTAAATTTATTACAAGTCTCAAGATATAGACAACAACAAAGTGTTTGCAAGATAAAATTACGTAATTTATCGACATGAATTAAGTCCTGGAATGGACTCAATGGTCTATTTATCACATTATATCACCACGAAAATCTCCAAAAAGATTAAGACGCTGATAAAAGATCGGGACCGGTTTCGGATAATAATATTATCTCAAAAATAACGTTTTACAGAGAGTCTTTTGCCTTCCAGTACATACAACTTGGGCGGCGGACCTGGGTGATGGTTGGGGTGGTCTCAAGCCCACCCAAAAAAAAAAAAAAAAAAACTAGTGAGAATATGTTTGTAGTACACCATAATAAAGACCAAACTGATAACCAAGACCACCCCAAAATAACCAAGACCACCCCATAGTAAATTCCTGGTTCCGCCACTGAACTTGGGTTGTCGGTTAAGTAAGGTTCACAGCTACAAAACAGCAATACTATCTGAGTGCTTGCGGAAATTGCTACAAAACTGTAATGGCTGGTGCTGACTGGTGTCTTCGCTGCTCCTCTTGTGGTGAAAAGAGAGATGTTGAACTCAAGTATGTACCCACTGTGATTCTAATGTTACATATCTTACATAGTAAGCATATTTTTTTAGTGTAGAGACATTCTTCTTCAAATATGAACTTGATATAGGTGTCGTGTGCCTTTGCAACTTACTGGAGAGAACAAGTCTTTGTCTGTTATAATGAGTTCCCCAGATGTTGAATGCTTGGCTTGAATTATTGCAAAACAACTCAGAGATTCTCTGAATTTGTAAGTGTGTTACATAGAGCATTACATGTTTCAATTCATGTACTTGTAGTCTTTTCCTATCTTATTTTTTTTTCTTAAACTGCGCATATCCAACGGATTTGGCTGTGGAAGATGACCTCCAGGCAACACTCGATAAGCTTCATGTGGTGCCTTTCGTTAAGAAATAGGACCGAACCACGCTGGGTAGCCCCGGTGGTCCAGGCCTAAGATATGTTGCTGTGAAAATATACACTATATATGCCATTAATCCTGCTTTGTTGCCGCCTTTACCGCAACAAGCTGCATCTGCGGATGATGCCAAATTCTTCAACCAAATACCAAGAAACAAATGAAGGAGATTGAAGACATGACTGAGAGCAACAAAGCTAAACAATCAACTCCTCCAGCCAAAGAAGCTTAGACTTTATGTCCATGACTACTAAGCCTGAGAAACCCAATGATAAGATGGATTCCAAAGAAGATGTTGATCTTCTCACAGAGTGCGATTGAGCTTGAAAAACCGAGAGATCCATGTGAAAATGGGCAAGAGCGTGGTTGAACTAATGTCTTGGAACTTCAAAATTTTGCTATTACCTTACTCATGTTTTGTAATATTAACCTAGCTACTTCTCGGACGTTAACTATTTGCTCGTCACATGTATTGTCTGAAAGCATGCATGTATGCTGCTATTTGCATATTGTAAGCCATTACGTCTTTGTAAGATAGTAATAGTTTGGCAATATGTCTTTTGCTTCGTCCATTTTTTTTGGGGTATGCAATGCATTGTTTCAAAGATGTACCCCATGATGTAACACTATGTTGATGTGCATTCTTAACCTTTTATTGTATAATGTACTAAGACATATGACTTTTGGTTATCTTTCACAAGTGACTCGGACTTTTTCCGCCTATTGTTTGGTCCATAACTTCGATTTATTGGTGCTGAAATATTTTAGGAAAATGAAATCATGAGAACAGATGCCTTCCTAGGGCAGTTCATGGTTGTACCTTGCACGACGAACTTCACTAGTATGAGAATGAAGAAATACCGGCCAAAAATCATGGTTCCATCCTTTTTTTAAGAGATATATTTAACATGCTTAACCCGTCTTCTTCGCTTGGCGAGAAAAGGCTAGACTCAGGCGGACCCAAAGATGGTAGGGGTGGGGTGCATGGACCCCACTCAAATTTCCAGACGAAGTTACTAATATACCCTCTAAGAATTAAAGCTGTGTATGTATATTATTTCGCATAATACTTAATGTAATTTTCATTTAGCTCAACTCTGTTCAAGCTTGAATACATACTTTAGGTCACGGGTTCAAAACTTGGTTTTCATGAACTTTTTCAACTTTTTTATTGAATTTGGCTCCCCCTGGAAAAATTTCTTGGGTCCGTCATTGCTAGACTCGTTGTCTTCGTTTGGCCTACAAAGACTAACCAAAGTTAACTAGTTATTTATGTCTTACACTTATTTGAATGTGATGTTTCTCTCACCTTAGCAATGTGAATATTAAAATTTTCTCTTTATAAGCAATTGGTGCAACGCATAATTCCGTCTGGTAATCGGGTCTGAACCAATTTTTAATGCCTGAACCTTGTGTCTCACATTGTTAATTGTTCCGTATACAAAACATGTGTCTCGGAGCGCTAATTGAGGCATAAATGATCTGGTTAACTATTTAGACTCATCGTCTTTATTTGGCCTAAAAGGGCAACCCGAATTAACAAGTCATTTATGTTTCATATTTATATAGATTTGATGCAATGTTTCTCTCAATTTAACGTGGGATATCACAAATACACCTGCTCTTCTCTTGGGCAAAATAGTGATTGCCTTTGATTGGAGAAATTTTTATATATTGACGTCATTGCCAAAAAAGATCTGTCGTCCCATTAAATGTTAGAACCTATGCCTAAATCGAGCAGTCTCCCTTCTCCTTCTTCTTTTCATCATTTCTCCTGCACGCGATTTTCACCGGAGCGCCGCCCCCTCCTTCTGCGATTTCGAATATTAAACCACCCGCCCCTCCCCTCCTCCGGTCACCACCCCTACCCCCTCTTCCTCCGGCAAGCAGCAGCAACAAAGCACCACTCCTTCCCGGCAAGCCGCAGCCGCAGCAACAACACATCTCCGCCGCCACAGCTCCAGGTACATTTCAGACCTAATTAACTATTTTAAGTGCAATTGAAGTAGTAGCTATGTTATCGTACTAACACCCTATGTTCTCATCGTTCATTTGTTGACTTATCAGTCACTACCTGGCATTATCTTCCTTGAGTTTAGCTTTGCAAAGGAGCTGCTTGAGGTGTTTTCAAGAATATGACATGTTTTATTTATGGCTTGGGGCGCAGATAGATGATATATTTGAAGTTTTAGGTTTAGTTATGGCACATTGTATCATTAATAAAAGAATGTTCTGGTAAGATGCTGGTTTCTGAGCTCTATAATAATAAATTGAAGCTTATGATCTTGTAAATGTAAATATAAGGCGGGTGAGGAGTTTCTAACCTGCAACTGTTGTATGTTGTGCCTCTTGTTTGTGAAAAGGTCTGTGATATGTTGAACTGTGAAATTCTAATTAAAGCTATCTTTCTTGCTGCTATAAACTTGTAAATTAAAATCTGATGGGTGGTTTCTTATCCAATACTTGGAAGTTGTATGATGTTGCTCTTTGTGGTGTTGTATGTTGTGCATTGGTCATATAAAACTGGTTGATTTTGTTTGATTTATATAAAAGTCTTCTCGTTGCCTCGCCTGATGTTTTGTTATATGGTTTGTTTCTGGCCTGGTTTTTGATTTGGAATCAAAATGCCTCTTTCTTCTATGTCATCTTATTAGTGTTGACAATTGTTAAATTTGTTCTTTATGTATGGCATAGTTATGATGATGCAGTTAACTCCTTGATTGGATTTTTTGTAATTGCCCTTTTCAGTTGGTAGGGATGAATGCATTTCATTCATGTTTTTGTATACACCGCAGCAGAATAGGCCGGGGGGAATGACTTGTCTTCTAGAACTTGATGTAGAAATTTGATAACATCATCCTTTCATGAACCCTTCCCAGCCAATCGCCTTATTCCATAACATCATCCTTTCATGAACCCTCAAAAGATTTGAAAGTGTCTTTTAAGTCTTTTACATCTGTTAGCAAAAGAACAGTTATAATCAAGGCACTTCCTAAAGTGTGAACTTTTTTTTTTTTTTTTTTTTTTTTGAGTAGGTGGCTAGATAATTTGATTCAAGCAATGTCTCTTAGTGATCAAGTCCTGAGGTTTTTGTACTAAGACGAATCCATGAATCTCTGTTGTTTTGCACCCTTGAGGCTACTGCCACCCCTAGGCCCTATGAAATCAGCCACTTTCTCTTCTTCACAGAATTTGAACAGAGTTAGATTTTCCACAACTATAACCATTTGGATGCCAATTATCAAAACAAAAATAATGGGTAGTCTGTCCATTATCCATAAGCATCTTGACTTGTATGATGATAATCTTCTGTAATATATTCAATACAGCCCAAAGCCTCCTTGTTTTAAACAGCAACACATCTCCTTCCAGTTAAATTTAGTCTTGTGAGTCCTAAAATTTTCAAGGAAGTGCAATTAGCTTAACCACTAGGTCAAGGTCAATCACCTTCAACATATGTTTGTTGTCTTGCTGTTTTGTATACTTATAAATTTACACTCAAGTCTTTGCTTGTGTGTGTGTATATATGATCCGCTACTATACTATATATCATAAGTCATCATGAACATGTGTGTGTACATACATTCAGGGAGGGTGGTGAATTTGGAGAAAAGTAGTGGTAAGTGTGGATTTGGTTTTCTATTTTTTGTTTTTGTTTTTTGTGTTGTTTGAACTGTGATTCTTTATCTTGGTTTCTGCTGTGGCCTGCACTGTAGTGGTAAGTATGTGTTCTTTATATAATTTTTTTATTATATTCAAATACTTGATCATATAGGTGAATGGCTTGCACGGGATTGGCAGGTGGTTCTCAACCACCGCACGAGCATCCATTTAGGCTACCGGGCCAATGCAAGGACGGTAATCAATTAACTTTTATTTTTTTGTCTAGTATGATTATTCTTATTTCATTGAATTAACATTGACACCGATACTACAGATAATATAGCAGATAATGAACGTGAGGAATGGATACCACAATCTCCTCCCCCGAAAAAGAAGCAGGGTGAACGTGGACCTGCAAAAGGTTTCACCGTCCAAGCCCTCAAGAGAAAGTTAGGGGCTTGATTCCTCTTATATGGGATCCTAGATTTCCCAAAGTTTAGAAGGTTTTGGGAAAATGCGCGAAGGATTTTGAGTCCGAGACAGGAAAAGTCGTGAGGTCCCATGTTCCATGTTGCGTCCCACAATGGCGAAAGGTGGAAGACCGACTTAAAGAATTAATTTGGCAAGAACTTCGGGTACTTAGCTAATCAAATTGTTAACACTTTCAAATTGTAAGTTTCATTATATTAATTTAGATACCAATCGTTTCATTTCTTGTGTTTTCAGCCTCGTTCGAACTCCTTGAGCCTATTCACGCGATGCCTGCTTTGGCGCCGGTGCTTTTATTCGAAAAATGGAAGACTAGACTAAAGGAGGATGTAGATGAACACAACAACAAGGGGTTGCCAGGGCCTTGTCCCCACCCAGGATGTGGGTTCACAACAACAATGGGAAGCGTATGTCCGCTACCCAAGTAGCGATGTTTTTAAGGTAAAGATTTTATTCCATTACATGTATTACGTGTATTCGATTATTATTACTTATTACCGCTTATATATAATACAAAAGTACCATTTTTTTGCGTAAAATATCCATCGAGAATAAGAAGAATCGCGCCAGAGTAAATATGTAGGCCGCCAAGGACGAACGCCTATGGCCGTAGTTCAATGGGAAAGGTTAAGAAGGGTAAGTATTAGGAAAAAATCCTATCACTTCATTTTTTGAATTTTAATAACTAATACTTTTATTTTTTCAAGGGTAATCTGAGTCTGAGTGAAGATCCTTTGGGGCATGATCCTATCCATGTATGGGCGAGCAAGCATAAGAATGATGACGGCTCGTTTCAACAAAGGATGCGGAGGTCGCTACGTAAGTGATATACGTTGTATATATTTCAATTCAATACGTTCACATTTTCCTTTTCCTTATCTTAATTGCCAACGATATATGTTGTGTTTAGAGGAGGCTGGAGGAATGGCGTGCTATGATTGCACCAGGTGACTTTTGAAGAAGACGAGACAATCTTTCAGGGCGCCTTAAGAACTAGGCGAGATTATTTGATTGGCCTTGGCCCTACGCAAACTTCCGTATCCAATTCATCACAATCGTCCCGGATCTTGACAGATCGCTATCCTCTTACCACCAAGAATGCAATATGCAGATTGAACAACTTACAAAGTCTCTTGATCGGTTGGTGAAGTTAACCAAAAATGTAACAAGAGAAACAAAAACAAGTGGGCTCTTCTCAAATTTTTTTTGACTAATTTTAAGGCTAAGGAACCGGATATGCAAATAGAGGTTAGCTCAGAGTCTTCCGACGATTCTGAAGACGATTCTGAAGTTGTTCTTGACGATGATGCGTAGACATTCTAGAGGAGACTATTGTTACGTTTGGAAACATTGCACAACTTCGTATTTTGCGTAAAAAAATTTCTCTAAGCTTTTGTATTTCGTTTTGTTATGAATCCCCATACATTTCCATTTTGTGAGCTTCTATTATGGATTTTGGAAAAAAACAGGATTGGTTTTATGTAAATAGAATGCGAGGCCATACAAAAACAAAAAAAAAATATTAAAATAGAAAAAAATTAAAGGGACGACATGTCGTCCCAACAAACAATTAAAGGGACGACATGTCGTCCCTATACATGCATTTCTGGAAATTTTCTCTGTTTAAAGGGACGACATATCGTCCCAACAAATATTTTATAAAAAAAAAATTATTTTTTCCAATTTTTTTTTGAAGGGATGACTTTATCGTCCCAACAAATATTTTATAAAAAATTATATTGTTTTTTCGTATTGAATTTTATTATAGAAACGAAATGTAAATTGGTTTTAAGGGACGACATTGTCGTCCCAAAAAATGTTTTTTATATAAAACAAAATATTTCCTCATAATAAATGAGTCATGTTTATAGGGACGACAATGTTGTCCCTTCAAAGAAAATCATGTCAGCACGTTGAAATTTTTTAGCAAAGTTCGTGCCACGTCAGCATACATTTAAATTGACGACTTTTTCGTCCTTTTAAAAGAGTCAGTTATTTAAAACGACAATGCAGAAGGGGCGGCTTTATAGGAACGACTTGTCGTCCCTTTAAACCTTTAATGGGACGACAATCGTTTTAAAGGGACGATAAATTGTCGTCCCAAAAAAACAAGTTTTGTTGTAGTGAAACGTGGGAAACAGATGCTTTACCTTGCCCATGAACTTGAATAACTGAACTTTGCCTTTTTTTCTCAATGTTGGCAGTTGTTGCATATCAATCTATTGTACACAAACATATAATATTTCATTACAAGCAAGATTGTGTAGTACCATAATTAAGACCTGGAAACAGTGATTTGAGAACCTAATGAATCATCAAAAAGAAAGAACAGAGGAGAAATACAAAGATCACTTTTTCAGGATTTCGTACACTTATCAACTCTTCCTAGTCCTTTGCCTCATTTGTAATTACATGGTGTTGAAGACATTATTGATACGACGTAGTTTTACTCATAACCTAATTGTAATTATGTATTTACCGTCTTACCCATACCTTGTACTAGTATATAAACTGTACCATTGTAATACTTTTAGAATATTAATACAACAACACAAATTACCACATGGTATCGGAGCTAGGTTGATCAAAAAAAAAAAAAAAAAACCCTAGCCGCCTACAACCTTCTTCTTCCTCAAAAAAAAATCACCCGTCCACCACCGTCTTCTCCGACAAAGACCACACCCGGCACACCCACGCCCAAAGAAACACCCTCACCGCAACACACCACCCCTGCAACAACCCTTACATCAAGCGGCACCACCGGCCGCCAATTTACAAAAACAAAAAAAAAAAACAAACCCGACTTTTTCGACGCCAGAAAGACCATGTCCGACGATGGATCCTCCGTTGCAACGAAAAATATCCCACCTTCATCCGCTCGTCCTCCTTGCACATCACCAAGCTCACTCGCACTCAACTACAACCTCGCGCGCTCAAATCCTACCCCTACCTTCGTGGCCAAGGTGTTTTTGGCTTCATTGATGGCACTCTACCACCGCCAACCAAGACGCTTATCACCGCTACCGGAAAGATCGAAGACAACGCCGAGTATGAAGATGAATCGCGCTGCGTGGACCAAAACCGATCAGATGATCTTATCCACGATCACCTCCTCCCTCTCCGACGAGGTGCTCCTTCGTGTATACCGCCACAACCTCGGCTGCCATATGGACTGCACTCCAAACCACCTTTGCGTCCCAAAGTCGTGCTAAATTGGTTCAATTACGAACCGAACTTGCATCCACACGACGAGCGAGCTCACCGCTCATCGAATACTACTTTAAGATGAAAACCATTGCCGATGAATTGCACCTTGCCGGCCACCCATTGCAGGACGATGACTTTGTGGCCTATCTCCTTGCCGGACTCGGTCACGGTTACGATTCTCTGGTTACACTGATCTCCACGCGTGACTCCATCTCCCTCGATGAACTATACGCACTCCTCACTCATCAAAGCCGCATTCAAAGACAACCGGCCGACCAGCACTTGCTCCGGTCCTCGCGCCGCTTTCCTCCTCAGGCCAATCTTGCACGCACAGCAAGCCTCTACTCCGCGCTACCACGGCAACAGAACAACTCCACTCCTACCCGTGGACGCGCCACTCCCTAATTATCGGGGCGGGGTGGTCGTGGTCGTGATGGCGTGGCAACTCTCGTCAAAACAATGTCGTAACGATCCTACTTCCTCTATTTGTCAAATTTGTGCAAAAGTAGGCATCGCCCATGCATGCTATTACAGTCTGAGCAATCTGGCGACCCGGCAGCCAACTCACCACCACCCCAGTAACCCACGCCTCCCTAACCTACGCCACCCACCCCGCTACACACCTCACGCTAATCAAGCTTCCCGACACGGGTGCCACCCATCACCTTACAAACGATCTCCATAACTCCGAATGTTAACTCAAAGTCTATGACGGTCCCGAGCAAGTTCACATTGGCGATGGTTCAGTTTGCCTATTTCTCACTTTGGCACCTCTAAGTATTGTTTCAACTCTGCGCATATCATCTCTCTAATGTCCTTGTGTCACCTAATTTAACCAAAAATCTTTTATCGAGTTCAACGCTTTACGTCTTGATAATTACATTTATTTTGAATTTCACGCCTCTTTCTTTCTTGTGAAGGATCACTCGGGCACCACGCTCGCCCAAAGGCTTTGTTCGTGACGGTCTCTATCATTTCCACCACGTCCTCGCACTCTATTCAAGCCCGTCACTCTGCGTCCAAGCACCACCACTACGTGGCATCACCGTCTCGCCATTGCTCCCACCCGGTTCTTCGTCGGCTTTAAGTAGTTTATCTATTTCTATTCCTAATAAACCACCGGATGCGGTTTTGTGCTCCGTGTCAACTCTCTAAGAGTCATCGTTTACCCTTGTACACTTCGGATTTTACTTCATTCCCGCTGGATTTGATTTACTCGGATGTTTGGGGACCTCTCGAGTCCTCTATTTATGGCAATCGTTATTATGTTAGCTTTCTTGATGACTATCTGAAATATTTGTGGCTTTACCCTTTAAAACGCAAATCGATGTTGAACTCATTTTTCCAACCTTCTTAGCCCTTATCGAAAGACAATTTAATACCAAGCTTAAGAACATCCAAACCGATTGGGGTGGGGAATATCGCTCACTTTGAACGAACCTTAACTCAACTCGGCATTCACCATCGTCGCTCCGCTCCACACACTCTCGCGAACAAGTAGGAGCTATTGAGCGCCGCCACCGTCAAATCACCGAAGTCGGTCTCTCCCTTCTTGCCCACTCCCATCTTCCTCTCCCCTACCGGGAAGATGCTTTCTAACACCACCTATATCATCAACCGCCTACCTTCCGTGTCCTCAACAACAAATCACCCTTTGAACTTGTGCATCACCGTCTTCCCGACTACTCCTTCCTCCACGTCTTTGGTTGTGCTTGTTGGCCCTACCTCCGCCCCTACAACCGCCATAAAACGGACTTTCGTTCCAAAACCTGTATCTTCCTTGGCTACAGTCCTTCCCACCATGGTTACAAGTGCCTTGACCTATCAACTGGTCGTGTCTACGTGGCTCGTCATGTTATCTTCGATGAAAAAGTGTTTCCCTATACTCCTTCAACCCCTCTCCCTTCCCCTCCAACTCACATTGTTTTATTACCCTCGTTCTTACCTCCCGTTCCTACTGCTCCCCGCACCACCATCCCAAACCCTCCCCCCGCATCACATCCTCCAGCCCCCAGCCCCAACCCATCCGTCCGGATACCCAGCCAAAGCCCCAAACCTCCCCTCCACCTGAACCCTTGAAGTCACGCTACCCACACCCTCCACCACCCCCCCCCTCGACACCCTATGACCACTGCACCCGCACTAACACTCTAAAGCCTAAACAGAACCAGTTTTATCAAATACCCTCTTCCTAAGGCCACTTATTACTACTACAACCAATCCCGAACCCACCTCCTACACCGAAGCCTCCAAACACAAAGTGTGGCGTGATGCCATGCAAGACGAAATTAATGCTCTACTGCATTACTAACACATGGGAACTAGTGCCCTATCGCACGAATATGAATGTAGTTGAAATAAATGGGTGTTTCGCACCAAACACCATGCGGATGGTCACGTTGAGCGTCCACAGGCTCGCCAGTAGCCAAAGGTTTTCATCGAGCGGAGGTATTGACTACACCGCAACGTTTAGCCTGTTGTTAAACTGTTACTATATCGTGTTTTGTTGTCTCACTCGCTATTTCACGCAGTGTCGCCACTTCGGCAAGTGGATATTCAAAATGCGTTTCTTCATGGCAACCTCACCGAGGCTCGTTTATATGGCTCAACCTCCGGCTTTGCCCATCCCGATCATCCCGACTATGTTTGCCGCTTAAAAGCGGGCTTATATGGCCTTAAACAGCTCTCCTCGGGCTGGTTCGCCCGTTCCACCGACGCCCTCACCCGATTTGGCTTTGTCGGCTCCAAAGTGACACATCCTTATATGTCTACTCTAAATGGCCCTATTCGGTCATATATCCTCATTTATGTGGATGATGTTATCATCACCGGCAACAACGATGTTCATATTGAAGAAGTCATTCGGTTTCTTGGCACCCATTTCCCGTCAAGATCTTGGCACCTTATCTTACTTTCTTGGTGTCGAGGCCTACATACCCCGGATGGTCTATTTCTCACACAGCGTAAATATATTCTCCAACTACTCCAAAAGGCTAATATGGACAAATCTAAACCGTGCTCGACACCTATGGTCTTTCCACTCGACTACACCATGATTACGGTCCTTTGTTCTCGGATTCGGCTCTCTATCGCATGATTGTTGGTGGTCTTCAATATTTGAGCTTTACTCGTCCGGATATTGCCTTTGTGGTACACAAGGCTAGCAAATACATGCATCGCGCCAACCGAGGCGCATTGGTTAATGATTAAGCGGTTACTTGATATCTTAAATTCCACGATCTCTGAGGGCTTATTCTTCTCCCGCCGCCTCCTCTTTGCACCTGCGCTTACTCGACTGATTGGGCAGCGATCCGGATAACCGACGGTCTATTGGCGCGCCTTCAGATCTTTCTTGGCGATCATCTCATTAGTCGGCGTTCCAAGCAACACCTTACCATTTCTAAAAGTAGCACCGGTTTGAATACAAGACCTTATCCAACACTCGCCGCCGAGATACGGTGGATCCGCATCTCTCGTGACATGCTCATTACTTCGCCGCACACCCACTTTATGGTGTGACAACATTAGTGCGACCTACCTTGCACACAACCCGGTTTTCATGCGCGCGCCAAACATATCGAGATTGACTTTCATCATGTCCGCGAACTTATTGTCGCTTGCCAAGAAACTCACCATTGCCTTCCTTACCTCGAAAAGATCAACTTGCGGACCTCTCACCAAACCGTTGGGCAATCCTCGCTTTGCCTCCTTGAAGACCAATCTCCGTGTCTACTCTCTACCCACGGGATTGCGGGGGCGTGTTGAAGACATTATTGATACGACGTAGTTTTACTCATAACCTAATTGTAATTATGTATTTACCGTCTTACCCATACCTTGTACTAGTATATAAACCGTACCATTGTAATACTTTTAGAATATTAATACAACAACACAAATTACCACACATGGCTAAATACGACGTTAAACTATTTAAAGGGAAAACTTACATCATCGCATTATGAAGGAACATGATTACGTTCACGTGATGATCGTCTAGGTTCCAATGTGTAAACAGAACTTTGAATGAATATACAGGAGGAAAAGAAAAAAAGGTGTCGATGAACATCTATAGATGCAAGAACCGATAATGCCATTTAAATTACCAAAAAAAGGAAGAAACAATATCTTTCTGTGGTTTTTTTTCGCAAGTTTTGAGATTTCAGTGAGAGTTTGGGAAATGCACAAAATCCCTATAGATCCTTTACAAAAGCAAAAACAAAACCAGATTACAAAGTAAAACCATCATTAAAGATACTCTTTGAGGATTTCAATTATGAATTTGAACCACCGATTCTTAGAAAGTGCTATGCTTTAGAATAGAAATTCCATAGATAAACATAATACTCATTTCCTGGGAAAAATGGAATTTTAGTCCGGTAACTTGTCCATTTTTCGATTTTTGTCCTTTTTAAACTCCGGTGAGAATTTTGGTCCGTTAAGTTTTAAAAAATCGGATTTTTAGTCATTTCTCGCCGGAATGCTGATGTGTCATATTAATCCGGTGAGAGCTGCTGAATTGGCGGCCATGTGGCATGACCATGCTGAGTTGGCAAATGTGCATGAAGAAGAGGAAAAACAACATTATAGGAGTAAAGCCTAATTAATTACCTCAAATCTCTTCTTGTTGTCCATAACCCTTAGCTTACGTGCTTCTTCAACCAGAAAATCACAAATATTTATTATATTCTATGCAAAGTAAGGACAATAGCGGTTGCGGCAATAGGACCAACAGTTGCGGTTGCGTTTGAAGCCATCGAACAGTGCTTGTGATTTTAGGTTTTTCAATTGCGATTTGGGTGAAGAACATCTAAGCGTATCGTTGGGTTTTCAGTTTTCTATGGAAAGGGTAAAATGGTCCATTCAGTTAAATTTTTTTTGTCCTTATTAGCTTATGAAAATAACATTGTCATTAATGAATGATGAAATTATAACATTATCCTTTTAAGCGTTTCTCCCCTAAATTTTATTGCTTGCGCAAAACAGGTATGATTTGTTTTTTTTGCCCATTATCAAATTTGTGATAAAAAATTGTAATCAAATAAAATTAAAAAAAAAGCGGACGCATCTGCATGAGAAGACGATACTGCCACGAAACAAATAAATAGCGGTGTGGGCAATTTAGGTGTACGCAAATACGCAATTGCGATTTCGAAACCCTAAATTCTCAGGACCGTAATTGCCGAGGAATAATTGGGAATTCGAAACCCTAGTTCTCACAACCTCTCGGAATTAATCGTGCAGGTACGTATATTTACATTAATTTTTCCTTCCATTATACTAGATTTTCTCATCTGGTAATACAAGCATATAGTGTCTTAGGACTAGAATTTGATCTGGTAAATATGTTTTTTTTTTCTTTTTTTTCTTTTAAATAGTTTCTACAAGGTTATGATATTTTGCAGTTCAATTCTACAATTAATTTTGGCTGTCCCAGATCTAGATTGACTGAGCGTTTGAGTAAAAAATTGGGTACAGAGGGATGTTGAATGTGGAGTCTGTATCCACATTCGTCGCCGCCGACTCGAATGTGGAGGAGGAGAAACAAGAGAGGGACCTCAAAATTCCTTCCTTCTCCGATTTTAAAATTCCTGACTACCACGAGATAGATTTTGAGCTTCAATTCGAGGTATTGTATTCTCCTCTTTTTACTAAATTGGTGTGTTTTTGTTTGCAGGCTAATATTGTATTTATTCATTTTCCTAGATTTCTTGAGCTGTGTTGTGTTGTTGAAATTAATTAATGATTTATGTCTGTAGTACTAGTACATTAAATGTTTTATCGTATTTATTGGTGTGTTTTCGATTGTCTTATATATCTTGATCGTTGAGGTGGGATCGGGATGGGGGGCAAGTAGGGGCGGATCCAGAAATATGTTTCAGTGGGTCACCGGAATTTTTTGCTCCGAAAAATTTGTTCCAGTGGGGTCACCGAACTCTAAAACTACATTTTCTAACTACGAAACGAAATATTTTTACAACAAAACTATATCGTTTTAATACTAAATTTTTTTTCCCCGGATATAACGTGACCCCACGCTGATATACATATCACTTCCCCTGGGGCAAGTATGGTCTTTTCTGGGTGTGTTTTCCTGTTGTTTAAGTCCTCTAGCATTCTTGTTTGTTGTTTCAGTTGGAGGAAGTGCTTCCTTCTATGGCTGAGACATATAAGAATATGGACTGGCTTGTACTGCAGAGATACAGCTCGACGGGTATTTTTTCTGAACTATGCATATGTGTTGTGTGTAGCCAATTGTTTATAACACTGACTCCCTTAATTACCAGGTTCAAGCTTGAATATCGAACACGCTTTAAAATCCGAATTTGCTGCCATTTGTGTCTGGTTCCTTTTCAGTGAAGTTCCTCCTCACATTAAGGTCTAAAATTTCATGATTATGTTTGTTGTTGGTCTGGTTTCTTTCTCGGGGGTTTTCCATTCTCTTAATTGCTTAGGCTTATGGATCTCTAATTTCGTTCTTCCAGGAAGGTGCCGCTCGTGTTCTGACATCTATTTCTTTCGGAACTTCCGAGGCCCCAAATGTGTCCAATCAGGTTGGTTTGTGTTTTGCATCATGACTTATCACCCACACACAGTGCATGTGTTAGGCTTGTGAGGCTCCATATCATTAATTGAGTCTTTTTGTGGCCGGGTTGCTTTTTCCTCCATATATATGAAGGAATCTGTACAGATTTTAGTGTTGCGTGTTCTATGCGGCGACGGGGGGACTACTGTGGAGGTGAAAAGACAAGTATGTTTAGCAATTTCATTCTTAGCTAGCTGTCTTGGCAGTTGCCTGGTACTCAGATTAGGTCCTGCTATCCAAGATCGACTTCTTCAACTTATCCGCGAGTGAGTTAATTACTGTCATGGCATGTTGCAGGGAAAAATGGAATTTTAGTCCGGTAACTTGTCAATTTTTCGATTTTAGTCCTTTTTAAACTCCGGTGAGAATTTTGGTCCGTTAAGTTTTAAAAATCGGTTTTTAGTCTGCTTCTTTAGAATCTTGATGTCATATTAATCCGGTGAGAGCTCTGAGTTGGCGGCCATGTGGCATTACTATGCTGAGTTGGCAGCCATGTAGAACCCATCTTCGAGTTTGAAAATAAAAATGAAGCAAATGGGATTCAAACCCATGCCCCCTTACATAAAATTCAGCTCCTTACCACTATGCTACCAAGATCAATTAGTATAAATGGGAACTAAAATTATAAGTAATGTTTATACGTAAGTGTATGTATATAGACACTTATATACACGCATTATAAATATGTTTTGTATATTACGTAAGTGTGTTTGTAAAATATAAAAACACTATTAGTGTTAAAAACAAATGTAAAAACACTATTAGTAAATGCATACATGCATATACAAATGTAAAAATTTTGAGATCATACTCGATATATATATATATATATATATATATATATATATATATATATATATATATATATATATATATATATATATATATGCGTGTGTGTGTATCTCATACGTACATGCATATACATATGTGTGTATATGTAAGTATGTATATAAATATATGTGTATATATATATGTACATACATGCATACATACATATATATCTATATTATACATATATATACATACGTACATATATATATATATATATATATATATATATATATATATATATATATACAATAGTGTTTTATATTTTTACACACACTTACGTAATATACAAAAACATATTTATGTGCGTGTATATAAGTGTCTATATACATACACTTACGTATAAACATTACTTATAATTTTTAGTTCCCATTTATACTAATTGATCTTGGTAGTATAGTGGTAAGGAGCTGAATTTTATGTAAGGTAATGGGTTTGAATCCCCTTGGCTTCATTTTTATTTTCAAACTCGAAGATGGGCCCCACATGCCACCAATCCGCCACATGGCCGCCAACTCAGCATGGTCATGCCACATGGCCGCCAATTCAGCAGCTCTCACCGGATTAATATGACACATCAGCATTCCGGTGAGAAAGGACTAAAAATCCGATTTTTTAAAACTTAACGGACCAAAATTCTCACCGGAGTTTAAAAAGGACTAAAATCGAAAAATAGACAAGTTACCGGACTAAAATTCCATTTTTCCCGCATGTTGCACGTCTATTCCGATGTATTTTTTTATTTATTATTATCAATATTCTTGTTTTGGAGAGTGAGTGCACTGACTTGTTGTTTTCTTTCAGTCCCAGCTGTAGCTCAAAATTGACCTTTTCTTTAATTAGTGCCATTGCCAACATTGCCATTGTTAACGATGTCATGAGGGAGGTATAAGTTTCTTAATTAGCTAGCCTAGTATTCTTTGTTTGAGAAAAGTTATACCATCCAACGGGTATTTTCGAGTTATATTAAGTGGACGATCATGATTAAATCTTATTCCATCTCACACACACACTAGGAGTGTGTATGTGTGAGTTGGATTAATCATAGCTAGCCCTCCACTTAGTATAACCCAAAAATAACCGTTGCACCATATATAACTCTTCTATGTTTGTTGTTATATGAAATGTGCTACCCACGCTTCTTAACGGGGGTTTGTCTTCCTTGTATAGAAAATTATCGAAACCGAGCTCTCTGATTCTTGGTTGGGGAAGCTTATGGATACAGCACATGACAGTTCCATCCTGGAACAAGCTTGCCTTGCAGTTGCATGCATTGCATCATTTGCTTGTGGAAAGGGCTACGAAGCGTTATGGGTACGTATCGACCTTGTTTTGAAGCTTTATCCATTTATTACTATATGAAATATAATGGGATATGATTGAGAATTGAGTCGCGTTTCTTGGATTAATTATGGCAGAATCACTTCAAATTTCAATTTATGCCCGCCATTGTCAACAAGTGTTGTATCGGGTGTGACCGTGGTCTGACGAGAGCTGCTGCTTCAGCTATTTCTAAGATTACCAGATATGCTGCATCATCACCGGATAAGATCGAGTACGTTTAGTAGTTACCAAATACCTTTTTTTTTTTCTTTTGTTATAGGCTAAATCTGCAGCGTGCTTTTTTGATCCGTGTTGAATTTTGTGTTGGTTTGGTTGACAGAGATTTGGTTAGGGGGGGCTGTTTAGAGGTTTTGTTCCATATGAATCGTATTTACGATGATCAGATTTTGAGTCCTTGTTTGGTTGCGATTAAAATTATTTTGAGCGCTGGAGATGTTGTTGAGGGCGGGCGTAGGCAACGGCCCAAATACAATGAGTATGCTAAGCTGATTGACGATTTTGATCGGGGGTGGGATAGATTAAATGCCGATGAAGACTACTACGACTATGAAATTGTAAATGAAGCTAGAAACATATTGTTGAAGTATCGTCCTCGAGTGTGGTGGGGTGATCACTGGCAGTCAGATGAATCTGATCTGGAATCCTGGGATGATGATGATGATGATGATGATGATGATGAATATGATGATGATGATGATGATGAGACGTCAGAAGATGATGAAGCCGGTCCGGAAGCCTAGCCTCTACATTAGCCTTCTTGGACAATTAGTAAGTTGTATTATATAGTATAAACTCTTTTCTCTAAAGAACGATGTGTTAGTAGTACTATATTGTTGGAGTGTTTGGTATTTCAGTAAAGAAAATGGTGTTATGATATTCGGCCTTAAAATAAAAGGGAATATCTTTTGACAGATGACACAACACAACACAGTATTATGACTCAACATAAATCAGAATATAGTTGATTATTTTTATTTAGAAGTTTAGTGTTTTCTAGATCCTAACACATTATTGTGACAGCCAGAATGTGGTCAGAATGTTTTATATCGAGTAGTTCAGTCATAGTCGGTTAACATAAAAATGGCTGCATGCGCGGCAGACCCAACTATGAAAAATCCAACAATCCACATGTGATGTGATTCCGACTTAATTCAATTCAGAAGTTTGTTTTCTAGATGATCTATTTAATACATTCCGATCCAAATTTTCTAGATTCTATACTAGTCAGAAAGAAAGTCTATTTAATACCTTCTGATTTAAATTACAAAATAGGTGTGCTAAGTCATTTTGATGTGTACATAAATAATTGCTAAGAGATTTTGATGTGTGGATAAATATGTGTGCTTAGACATTTTGATGTGTGGAAAAAACATTCACTAAAATGAGAAGAAGATGTTATAGTGGTTTTGTCCCGAAGCTCTTTAATTTAATATTTCCGTGTCCTATAATATAAGGTTTTTTAGCAATTTCACACCGTTTAAGAAACCTCATGAATGAGTCACTTTTTAATATTTCAATGTATTTAATATTATATTGGAATGTGAGAAAAACTTATATTTTGAGACATCACTAAAAAGCCAAAAGACCTTATATTACGAGACGAATTGGGTATATGTTTTCGGCTACCTTGGTTCTTAGATGTTTCTTTTATTTCTGCCGAGTTTTACTCCCTCAGTAAAGCTGTTTGTTTGAGGTTTTAACAAAAGTGACTCGTTGTCTCTAAAATAAAATAAAATAAATATCACAGAAACATACGTACATTATTTAAAAATATATGTTAAATTAATGAACCTAATTTATTTGTAGATGGTGTGCCGTCTATAGCGAAAATCTCACCACAAAGAGAACGTTGTTGGCACTCGTACATTAAAGACGAGGAAACCTTTGCCGGATCATCAAATTTATATCTCCTTAAATTTATTACTAGTCTCAGCAAAGACATCAACGATGTTTTGCAAGATAAAATTACGTTATTTATCGACATGAATTAAGTCCTGGACCAGACTCAATGGTATATTTATCACATTATATCACCACAGAAATCTCCAAAAAGATTAAGACGCGCGATAAAGACTGGGACCGATTTCCGGATAATAATATTATCTCAAAAAATAACGTTTTACACAGGAGTCTTTTGCCTTCCAGGTACATACAGCTTGGGTTGTCGGTCAAGTAAGGTTCATAGCTACAAAACAGCAATACTATCTGAGTACTTGCGGAAATTGCTACAAAACTGTAATGGCTGGTGCTGATTGGTGCCTTCGCTGCTCCTCCTGTGGTGAAATGAGAGATGTTGAACTCAAGTATGTACCCACTGTGATTCTAATGTTACACATCTTACATAGTAAGCGTGTTTTTTCAGTGTAGAGACATTCTTCTTCAAATATGAACTTGATATAGGTGTCGTGTGCCTTTGCAACTTACTGGAGAGAACAAGTCTTTGTCTGTTATAATGAGTTCCCCAGATGTTGAACGCTTGGCTTGAATTATTGCAAAACAACTCAGAGATTCTCTTGAATTTGTAAGTGTGTTACATAGAGCATTACATGTTTCAATTCATGTACTTGTAGTCTTTTCCTATCTTATTTTTTCTTAAACTGCGCATATCCAACGGATTTGGCTGTGGAGGATGACCTTCAGGCAGCACTCGATAAGCTTCATGTGGTGCATTTCGTTAAGAAATACGAACGAACCACGTTAGGTAGCCCCGGTGGTCCAGGCCTTAGATATGTTCTTTGTGGAAAACGCATACTATATATGCAATTAAGCCTGGTGTTGTTATGCCTCGCTTTGTTGCGCTTTTACGCAACAAGTTGCATCTCACGATGATGCCCAATTCTTCAACCCAAATACCAAGAAACAAATGACGGAGATTGAAGACATGACCGAGAGCAACAAAGTTTGAACAATCAACTCTCTAGCCAATAGAAGCTTAGACTTTATGTCCATGACTACTGGGTGAGAAACCCAATGATAAGACGGATTCCAAAGAAGATATTGATCTTCTCACAGTGCGATTGAGCTTGAAAAACGGAAGAGAGCCATGTGAAAATGGGCGGAAGAGCGAGGTTGAACTAATGCTTGAACTTCAAAATTTTGCTATTGCCTTACTCATGTTTTGTAATACTAACCTAGCTACTTCTCCGACGTTAACTATTTGCTCGTCTATGTATTGTACTGAAAGCATGCATGCTGCTATTTGCATATTTTAAGCCATTACTTCTTTGTAAGATAGTAATGGTTTGGCAATATGTCTTTTGCTTCGTCCATTTTTTTTTTTGGGTAAGCAATGCATTGTCTCAAAGATGTACCCCATGATGTAACACTATGTTGTTGTGCATTCTTAACCTTTTATTGTATAATGTACTAAGACATATGACTTTCTGTTATCTTTCACAAGTGACTCGGACTTTTTTCGCCTATTGTTTGGTCCATAACTTCGATTTATTGGTCTTTGATATATTTCAAAGAAAATGAAATCATGAGAACATATGCCTTCCTAGTAGGCGATTCATGGTCGTACCTTGCACGACGAACCGCACTAGTATGAGAATGAAGAAACACCAGCCAAAAGTCATGGTTCCATCCTTTTTTTAAGGGATATATTTAACATGCTTAACCCGTCTTCTTCTTCGCTTGGCGAAAAAGGCTAGGCCGAGTAGACTCGTTGTCTTCGTTTGGCCTTTACAAAGACTAACCAAAGTTAATGTTTATTTATATGCTTACACTTATTTGAATGTGATGTTTCTCTCACCTTAGCAATGTGGATATTAAAATTTTCTCTTTATAAGCAAATTAGTGCAGTAGCATAATAATTCTCCCAGTGGTCTCAACCAATTTGTAATGCTCAAACTTGTGTCTCACATCGTTAATTGATCCGTATATAAAACATGTGTCTCGGAGTTTAATAATTGGCGATAAATGATCTGCTAATCTGCTTAGACTCATCGTCTTTATTTGGTCTAAAATGGCAACCCGAGTTAATGTCATTTATGCCTCATATTTATATAGATGTGAAGCAATGTTTCTCTCAATTTAACGTGGGATATCACAAATACACCTGCTCTTCTTTTGGGCAAAATAGTGATTGCCTTTGATTGGAGAAATTTTTATATATTGACTTCATTTGTAGAGCACTGCTGCCGCTTAATCTGGACCACTCATTCCATTTCACAATGAATTCAAATTGAAACACACGATAACTCCACACCGGCTAATAGAGTTTACGACACAAAAAATTCCTTTTGATTGGTCTTAAATAATAAGGTTGTCGGGAATCTTCTCATTAATAACGCATTACTATCTTTATATTAAGATATGTTAATAAAAGATTAGTTTTCCTCAAAAAAAATAAAATAAAATAAAATAAAAGTAAAAATAAAAATAAAAGATTAGTTTAGTGCCACAATAAAGTGGCTCTAACATTATGCACAATACACTTTGAGACCATTGATTACGATGTTGGGTCTATTGAATAATATAGGTCCTATAAAAATCAATGACTTAAAATGTGTTGTGATATTTGTTGCGTATATTTTTTTGTGGCATAAACAATTCTTTTAATAAAATTCATTTCTACACCGATAATGATTAAGGTACCGACATTTTGTACAAAAATGGTACACACATCATATCCCTTCCGTGCAATGTGTAGTTTAAAAATAAAAAAAGATAAAAAAAAGAGAAAAATTTTCAGCTACATGATGGGGGATGTCGGGAATGAAAAGGTGTGCCCCCATCACCAGTGCTGGACCTATATACAGTCAAGGGGGGCAGATGCCCCCCTTAATCCGTAAAAAATACACTAAAATTTGTAAGATACATATAGTTTTTTCCCCTTAAATTTTTTATTTGTCATTAAAAGTTTTATTGCCCCCCTTACCTGAGATTCTACGTCTGCCCATGCCCATCACTCTCCTTCCTACACACACCAAAAAAAAATAAAAAAATTGAATATAATGTATAATAAATAAATATAAAAAATAAAAGAGGACGCATCTGCATGGAAGTTGCGCGCATGAGAAGACAATACTGCCACAAAACAAATAAATAGCGGTGTGGCAATTTAGGCGTACGCAAATACGCAATTGCGATTTCGAAACCCTAATTCTTACTACCGTAATTGCAGGAGAATAATTGGGAATTGGAAATCATAGTTCTCACCACCTAGCTCTCGGAAGCTTGCAGGTATCTATATATATGGGAGTAGTAAATATTTACATTAATTTATTTTGCGGTAGCTGTTTTTTCTTTTTCTTTTTTTCCCTTCCATTATACTTGATTTTTCATCTGGCAATACAAGTAAGTATAGTGTGACTAGTGTCTGAGGGCTAGAATTTGTTCTGTTAAATATGGTTTTTTTTTTTTTTTTTTTTTTTTTAATAGAACAGTTTTGCAGTATCTACAAGTTTTGCTGTCCCAGATCTGGATTGACTGAGCGTTTGAGGAAAAAATTGGGTAGAGAGATGTTGAATGTGGAGTCTGTCCCCTGGTTCGTCGCCACCGCCGACGAGTCGATAACTATGGATGTTGAGGAGGAGAAAGAAGAGAGGGACCCAAAGAGAATGCGTCTGGAACAACAACCCTTCCCCGATTTTAAAATGCCTGACTACCGCCAGATAGATTTTGAGCTTCAAATCGAGGTATTGTATTCTCCTCTTTCTACTAAATTGGTGTGTTTTTGTTTGCAGGCTAATATTGTATTTATTCATTTTCCTAGATTGCTTGAGCTGTTGTTTGTGTTGTTGAAATTAATTAATAATTTATGTCTGCAGTACTAGATCACAGGGAATTACGGGATTGTTTGGTACAGATATGCAGGTTTCGAGTACATCGTTTTATTGTATTTATTAGTGTGTGTTTGATTGTTGTATCTTGATCTTTGAGGTGGGATCGAGATTTGGGGCAAGTAAGGTGTAAATTTTCGTGGCCTAGCTGTTCATTTCTTCTCTGGTGTTCTTTTTGGGTTGTGTTTTCCTGTTGTTTTCCTCTAGCATTCTTGTTTGTTGTTTCAGTTGAAGAAATTGCTTCCTTCTATGGCTGAGGCATATAAGAATGAGGACTGGTTTGTACTGCATAGATACAGCTCGTCGGGTATTTTTTTTCTGAACTATGCTTGTGTAGTGTGTAGCCAATTGTTTATAAGTTGTCTTTATATTTGCATTGCTCACCTAGTTTCTCTCTCTCTTTTTTTTTTAAAACACTGACTCCCTTAATAATTACCAGGTTCAAGCTTGAATATCGAAGACACTTTAAAACCCGAATTTGCTGCCATTAGTAGTGTCTGGTTACTTTTCAGTGAAGTTCCTCCTCACATTAAGGTCTAAAATTTCATGATTATGTTTGTTGTTGGGTTTCTGTCTCGGGGTTTTCCATTCTCTTAATTGCTTAGGCTTATGGATCTCTAATTTCTTCCAGGAAGGTGCCGCTCGTGTTCTGACATGTATTTCTTTTGGAACTTCAAGCCCCAAATGTGTCCAATCAGGTTGGTTTGTGTTTTGCATGACTGATCACTCACACACAGTATGTTAGTTAGGCTTGTTTGTGAGGCACCATCATTAATTGAGCCTTTTGTGGGTTGCTTTTCCTCCATATATATAAAGGAATCTGTAAAGATTTTAGTGTTGCGTGTTCTATGCGGCGACGGGGGGACTACTGTGCAGGTGCAAAGACAAGTATGTTTAGCCATTTGTTTCTTAGCTAGCTGTTCTGGCAGTTGCCTGCCGGTAGTCAGATTTGGTGCTGGTATACAAGATCGACTTCTTGAACTTATCCGCGAGTGCGTTACTGTCATCATGATAATATATATTTTTATTATCAATATTCTTGTTTTGGAGTGAGTGCACTGACTGACTTGTTGTTTTCTTTTACCAGTCCCTGCTGTAGCTCAGAATTGACCTTTCCTTTAATTAGTGCAATTGCCAACATTGCCCTGGTTAACAAAGTTATGAGGGAGGTATGAGTTTCTTATTTGTTGTTATATGAAATTAATGTGCTACCCTCCAAGTCTTGTTTCGGTACATATTGTTTAACAATGACACCCGCCAAGAGAGTGTTGTCTGCCAGCTGCTTCAATATTTACTTTTAAATGTAGTATTCATTTGCATCGTTTTAGTTTTATTAATGAAGGAGGCGAGGCTTGAGGCTTCTTCTAAACGGTGGTGGGGTTTGTCTTCCTTGTATAGAAAATTCTCGAAACCCAGCTCTCCGATTCTTGGTTGGGGAAGCTTATGTATACAAAACATGACGACTCCATCCTGAGAGAAGCTTGCCTTGCAGTTGCATGCATTGCTTCAGTTGCTCGTGGAAAGGGCTGTGAAACGTTATGGGTAATGATCGTATTGACCTTGTTTTGAAGCTTTATCCATTTATTACTATATAAAATATAATGGGATATGATTGAGAATTGAGTCTCGCGTTTCTTGGAATATTGGCAGAATCGCTTCAAATATCAATTTATGCCTGCCATAGTCCACAAGTGTTGTAACTACTTTTGTAACGATGATGTGTTGAAAGCTGCTGCATTAGCTATTGTTATGATTACTAAATATGCTGCATCATCACCGGATAAGATCAAGTACGTTTAGTAGTTACAGGCTATTCGATCTCCTTCCTTGTATATCGATCTGCTGCGTGCTTTTTTGATCCGTGTTGAATTTTGTGTTGGTTTGGTTGACAGAGATGTGGTTAGGAGGGCTGCTTAAAGGCTTTGTTCCATTTGAATTATCTTTACAATGCTGTCGTTTTGAGTTTCTGTGTGGTTGGGATTAAGATTATTTTGAGGGCTGGAGATGTTGATGATCAGGGGCGGCGACGACGGCCCAAATACAATGAGTATGCTAAGCTGATTGACGATTTTGATCCGGGGTGGGATATATTAATAGATGATAATGTATACTACTGCAGCCATCGTACTAGAATTAGAGCTGAAAACATATTGTTGAAGTATCGTCCTCGGATGTTGCAGAGGCGGTGGTTGTATGAATCTGATTCGGAATATGAATCTGATTCGGAAGAGTGGGATGAGGATGAGGATGAGGATGAGGATGAGGACGAGGACGAGGACGTGGACGTGGACGTGTATTTGGATGATGATGATGATGATGATGGTGATGATGATGATGAGATGTCAGAAGATGAAGCTGATCTTGAAACCTAGCATGGGCCCCCATAAATTATTGAGAAGCCATTTGAGAAGTCTTGGACAATTAGTAAGCTGTATTAGTATCAACTCTTTTTTCTAAAGAAGGATGTGTTAGTAGTATTGTGTTGTTGTTGCTTAAATTAATTAAAAGAGAGAGGATGTTTAAGCTTGTATTTTTATCATGATTATTACTTACTATTATTATGTTTAGGTTCTGTCTTGTTAATTTATGTATTCCTTAATGATAATAAGGTTTTTTTTTTTTTTTTTTTTTTTGGAGTCTTTAGTATTCAGTAAAGAAAACGGTGTTATGATATTCATCCTATAAAAAAAATGGAATATTTTTCACAAAGTTCACATCTAAGTATATTCGACATAAGTTAAGTCTAGTTGATTTTTTTCATTTTGAAGTTTAGTGGTTTCTAGATCCGAACACTGTAAGTTGTCTGATTATTGTAAGTTGTCTGATTATTTTCATTTAGAAGTTTAGCGTTTTCTAGATAATGTGGTTGATTATTTCATTTAGAAGTTTAGTGATTGACGTGATCAGTCAAGTAAAATTAAAATACTCGAGGACTAGACCTATCGTAGTATAGCTATAGCGAATTACTATATAAAATATAATGGGATATGATTGAGATCGAATTGAGTCGCATTTCTTGGAATATTGGCAGAATCGCTTCAAATATCAATTTATGCCTGCTATAGTCCACAAGTGTTGTAACTACTTTTGTAACCATGATCTGTTGGAAGCTGCTGCATTAGCTATTGCTAAGATTACCAAATATGCTGCATCATCACCGGATAAGATCAAGTACGTTAAGTAGTTATATAGGCTATTCGATCTCCTTCCTTGTATATCGATCTGCTGCGTGCTTTTTTTGATCCGTGTTGAATTTTGTGTTGGTTTGGTTGACAGAGATGTGGTTAGGAGGGGCTGTTTAAAGGCTTTGTTCCATTTGAATCATAATTACAATGCTGTCGTTTTGAGTCGCTGTGTGCTTGGGATTAAGATTATTTTGAGGGCTGGAGATGTTGATGATCAGGGGCGGGGACGACGGCCCAAATACAATGAGTATGCTAAGCTGATTGACGATTTTGATCCGGGGTGGGATATATTCATTGCTGATAATCTATACTACAGCAGCTATGGTACTAGAATTAAAGCTCAAAACATATTGTCGAAGTATCGTCCTCGGCTGTTGGAGAGGGGGATGTGGTGGTGGTCGTCGCCAGACGTAGATGAATCTGACTCGGTAGAAGACTGGGACGAGGATGAGGTTGTTGTTGATGATGATGATGAATCTGATGATGAAGATGATGATGATGATGATGATGAGATGTCAGAAGACTAAAGGTACGTTTTATGCCTTAATGTTTGCGTTCCGGAATTTGGCTGATTTCCGTATATAATGTCAATTGATGCTATTGACGGGGCGAGTGTTTGATTCCGGAATTAATACATACGGCAATTAATTGGGCTTCACGGCAATACTATATATGGGATCCGGCGAGAAAGCAATTTCCGGCCATATTAGATCAGTGAACTCTACTTAATTTCCGGATGTATTATCTACGGTGCAACTACATCCTCCACATCCCAAGCTTTAGCATTGGGATAGTGCATGCAGTGAAGAAGGACAAGCCTAAAGAGAAGATACCAACTATTCATCATGAAGTGTATGATTGTTATGTGAACATGTTTTGCTGAAACTTGATAATTGTATTAAACCCTTTACTTTTGTTTTTGGGAAACTATTGCTATATATTATGTCGCATTTGTTGTAACATTTGGCTTTGAGTGATGTCACGAACATGTAATAACCTCCGCAGTGGATCATCGAACAAGTAACGAGCTTGATAGTAAATACTTGATCAAATACGGATCATGCGCGATAAACATGTTTTTAAAATTTATAAAAATAAAAATAAAATAAAATAAAAAAACTTCAACTAAAATACCTAATTCGAAGACTTAGCCTTAAGCCTAAAAAGTCTCAGGGCCGGCCATGGATGCACATATACGGATACGGGATACGGGGATACGAAATTTTCGTAAAATAGAGGATACGGATACGGGGTGTATTTGTAAATAATGAAAATATAATGACCAAACTGTAAATAATTAAATATAAGGACCAAATTGTAAATAATTAAAATGCAAGGGAAAAATTGTAAAACCCAAGAGTTCATGTAGGGATTAACGGAGACGATGAAATGAAAAGCTAGCATTTCTTGGGACGGTAATTTCGGGCTTTAAAAGGACACCACCTAATTTTTACACTTAGAAACAAAATGAAAAAAAAAAAAGGAGAGCAAATATTCTCATGGTAGACGTATCCAAAGCCTGATACGTGTATCTTCTCCGAATTCGCGTATCCGAAGATTTTAAAAATTACAAAACGGCCCAATACGTATCCGATGGGATTAAGATTATTTTGAGGGTCGGAGATGTTGATGATCAGGGGCGGCGACGACGGCCTAAATACAATGAGTATGCTAAGCTGATTGACGGTTTTGATCCGGAGTGGGATTTTTTAATTGCTGATGACCTATACCACTGCTATAGAACTATGATTAAAGCTAAAAACATATTGTTGAAGTATCGTCCTCGGCTGTTGCGGAGCGGTGGTCGTGGTGGTCGTCGCCGCCAGGCGTAAATAAATCTGATTCGGAAGAAGACTGGGATGAGGATGAGGTTGTTGAATCTGATGATGATGAGGAGGAGGAGGAGATGTCAGAAGATGATGATTATGATCTGGACAATTAGTAAGCTATATTATATAGTATCAACTCTTTTATCTAAAGAAGGAAGGATGTGTTAGTAGTACCGTGTTGTTGTTGCTGCTTAAATTAATTAAAAGAGAGAGGATGTTTTAGCTTGTATTTTTTTTTATTATGATTATTACTTACTATTATTATGTTTAGGTTCAGACTAGTAAAAAGTGATATTGTAATGCCCACATAGTTAAAATAAGAGAATTCTCATTCTCGTATAAATGTAAGTATATATAAAACCTTATCAACTCTGGGTTAGATTTTTAGAAGCCAAGCTCACGACACCAGATCTAAGTAGTTGGTTCCCAGATACAAGTTTCTGGTGTTAGTATCAACTCTTTTCTCTAAAGAAGGATGTGTTAGTAGTACTATGTTGTTGTTTCTAAATTAATTAAAGAGAGAGGGATGTTTTAGCTTGTATTTTTATCATGATTACTACTTACTATTATTATGTTTAGGCTCTGACTTGTTAATTTTTGTATTCCTTAATGATTATAAGGTTTTTCTTTTTTTTGAGTCTTTGGTATTTCAGTAAAGAAAATGGTGTTATGGTATTTGGCCTTGAAAAAAAAAAATATCTTTTCACATAAGACACTTACACAACACAAAAGATTACGACTCAACATGCTCTTAATGCCATTGATTATTTTTATTTAGAAGTTCAATGTTTTCTAGATCCTAACACATTATTCTCGACAAATGAATGTTTTATATCGAGTAGTTTAGTGTTTTTTAGATCCTAAGAAGACACAACACAACACACTATTAAGACTCGCTATGTTCGAGAATGTGATTAATTATTTTTATTTAGAAGTTTAGTGTTTTCTAGATCCCAACACATTATTTTGACAACCAGTGATGTGGTCGAGAATGCTTTATATCGAGTAGTTTAGTGTTTTCTAGATCCTAACATATTATTCTCACACCAGGAATGCCATTGTAATGTTTTATATCAAGTAGTTCGACCATAGTCGCTTATCATAAAAACGGCTGCATGTGGGGCAAACTCAACTATGAGAAATTCACCAATCCACATGTGATATGATTCCAACTTAATTCAGTTCAGAATTTTGTTTTCTAGATGACCTATTTAATACATTCCCATCCAAATTTCCTAGATCCTATACCGGTCAGAAAGAAAGTCTATTTAATAACTTTTAATCTAAATTACAAAATATGTGTGTTAAGACATTTTGAGGTGTAGATAAATAAGTGCTTTGAGGTGTAGATAAGGCATTTTGATGTATGGATAAATATGTGTGGTTAAATATTTTGATGTGGGAAAACCATTTATTAAAATGAGAAGAAGAAGAAGTTGTTATAGTGGTTTTATCGCGAAGCTCTTTTATTTAATTTATTATATGTTTTCGGCTACCTTGCTTCTGAGATGGTAGATGATGTTTTCTCTTTAGATAGCAGATGATGTTTCTTTTATTTCTACCGAGTTTACTTCCTCAGTAAAGCAGTTTGTTTGAGGTTTTATTAAAAGTGACTCGTTGTCTCTAAAATAAAATAAATATCATAGAAACATATATTATTCTTAAAAATATATGTTAATTAACGGACCTAATTTATTTGTAGATGGTCTGTCTATTACTAGTCTCAGCACAGACAACAACGATGCTATGTAAGATAAAACTACGTTATTTATCGACATGAATTAAGTTCTAGAACAGATTTAATGGTATATTTATCACATTATATCACCGCAGAAATCTCCAAAAAGATTAAGAGACACGATAAAGACCGGACCGATTTTCGGATATTAATATTATTTTTGTGAATATAATCTTTTACGGAAACCGGCCCAATCTTTTTCAGGTCTGTTAATCTTTTTGCATATTTCTGTTGTATTATAATGTGATAAATATACCATCAAGTCCGACCCATAACTTAATTCAAGTCAATAAATAACGTCATTTTCTTTAATTTGCATAGCATCGTTGTTGTCTATGCCGAGACTCTGAAATAATTACATGTCTACTGGTCTCCCCGATAGAGATAACCATCAAAACATTTGTTCCACATTGATCCAAAAACACTTTACAATGTGAGAATACACCGTGACATTTCCTCAACATCTTTAACCATGTGGGGCACCGACAGCGTACACATTCGCATAAGTGTCATTTCTTAGGGTGCTAATAACTTGGGTGTCAGCACTCTCACAAGGGTCATTAACTGACGCATTCGCATAAGTGTCGTTAACTATGGTGTCATTGAGATTTCCCATGCAAGTCCGGTTTGACTGAATTTATTCTCAGATCTGCTATCAAGTTTCCATGGCTTGAACTTGATTCAAAATTCGGTAAACCACAGGAATAATGGCCACTCTTTCATTTGTTTCTTTTGGGCCGCAACCTGGCACAATGTTATAACAATCGCCAATCTTCCCTGTTGTAAACAATCAATAATAGTAGATTATTACCAAAGCAAAGATAAATATTATGATGCAAACAGGGCTGCATAGTTTTGTAATTATATATTAAGAACTCGTTACCAAAATGATTCATGCGGTGGGGGAGTCCTAATATATTCTAACATCCACCCCTTAAGAAATCATGTGTGGAAACAAGTCCGTTCGTTGAGTTTTGTTGATATAAGTAAACAAGTTCAGATATACCTATGGACATTCTTATTATAAAATATAATATAAAAATTCACTATTCAATTTCATAGTGAGATTCGAAAAGACAGTGAATATATATGGTAGTTGATAAATTGAACACAGCTTAAACCGGGAAGGTTGTAGTGAAGATGAAGCAGATAAAACTAGCTAAAACCGGTTGTTAGATCATGAGACAACTAAATCTTGTCCACCCAATTAAAGCACTCAGGTTTAAACTCTAGATCTCTTACAACTCTAATCACACCGATTAAACTATAAATTTGCAAGAGTAAAGTCACAAGTTCAAAAAACGCACTATATCAGGTAAAAAAGTTAGACATACCTAATTATGCCTTCAACTTGATCGACCTATCTTTCCTTATTTCTCTCTCCTACATGTTATGTTAAAAGATCACATAGGGCAAAAATCAAAACGGGGTGAGGGCAAAATTAACCAACAATCGGACAAAGATGATACCGTCAATTTACTATTTGGATTCCTGGCCTTGAGCTCATCCAATGTTTTATCGTAATCGATCTAACGGAACAAATAAGATCATTAAAATAAAAAGGAAAAAAATAAATACTTTATTTAAGCAAACCATTAATCAATAATCCTACCCATAGCCATTTGTCCCCGGTTCCGTCACCATTTTTGTCTTTCCTTCTTCACCACCTTCTTTACTGTCATCTCCTTTATCCTTTTCTTCTTCACCACCTTCTTTTTCCTCAGCTTCTTTTTCCTCTACTTCATCAACTCTTAAACCAACATCAACTCTTAAACCAACTCCTTGCTTTTCCTTTTCTTCACCGGCTTTTAAACAAACTACTATTTCCTTTTTCCCAGCCGTTTTCTTTTCTGGTCTACCAGATCTTTATGCATCTATCATTTCAAAAAATATATATATATCATAAAATCTATGAATCCATATCAATCATAAAATCTATAAATGCAAAATATCTATCATACTTAATATTTTACAGATCTCTTCCTCATCTCTGAAAGATTGATACGCTGGTGGCAATATAGGTTTGATGCTGCAAGAACAGTAAATTGAGTTTAAAAAAGCATAATACATCTTTTAAAATAAAGTAAGTTACGAAACCGTTGATGTGGTCTAAAAGATTGATTTGCATGTGGGAACATAGGGCTGATGCTACAAGAACAGTCAAATGAGATTAAGAAAAACATAATACACCTTAATAAAAACAAAACAAAGAATGTTGGTCAAACCATTGATGTGGAAGAATCAAAAGAAGTTGAGCAAAAGGTTCCAAATATTCTGCTTCCCCTCGCCCAACGTTCTCTCGAATTCATCTCTTCCGGCCATGTCGGATATGTATGGGGCAAATGGGCGACGGTATGACCTGAAAAGTTGATACCGTTAAAAACAGATTAATACAACATTACGTTGCCCTGGCATCATCGCTTAAGACATCCCTCTAACCATCCTATTATATGTTTCAACATTAACATATGAAACATGTCTGCATACCAAGCATCATAGATCCTCTAATAGGCCCAGTTTACATCCACGCAAACAATTAAAATCCTTTAACACATTAGACCATTCAAATATAAATAAGGACCATTCCTACATCTAATAAATATTGCTATTTAAGTTCGTTTGCTGATGATTTTTCGTGATTGATGCAGTTGCTCCTCATGAAATCTAGCTATGAAATTATTTCATGCTTTCACGTATTCCACCAGAAAGTCAAAACCAATTTCCTGTGTTCCAATAAAACTATATATATATATATATATTTGGGGAGTGATAGAATTTCTTTCATTGTTCTACACCATTTTTACACCATCATCATCTCACCACATGTTTTTCATTTGTAAAAGAAACTTAAAAAATCGAAAAATCACAGCCACAAGATTATGTTGGGAGTAAAAATTGTGTAGACTTAAGAGAAGAGATATATCATTACCCATATATATATATATATATATATATATATATATATATATATATATATATATATATATGAATAGTACATCTCAAAGTTCTCTCATTACCTCACAAATTAAAGCTATCTCCATTCTGTCTTACATATTAATTCTAACGGCGAATCATTTTGTATTTAGTTTAAAATCTTCGAGTAGAATTGGGATCGTCTGCTGTAAGGGGGCTGCTATGTTGTGCTGTGATGCAAAACGACGTCGTTTTGCTGTGTGTTTTTATTTTTTTAAAGTCGGAACCCAAACGGCGTCGCTTAAACACAAAACGACGTTGTTTCGACGTCACAACAGCGCCTGCTGTGTATTTATCACAGCAGAGGATCCGGGCTCCTTTGAGTGCGTATGATATGTGCAGAACCTAGGACTTGGAACGTGATAATTTTGATCCGTAAACCACAAAAAAAAAAAAAAAACAACAAACAAACTTTATTTAAGCAAACAATCAATATATCATAATTCATAATATATATTATAATCCTACCCAGGCTCTTTTGTCCCACTTGTTCATTTTTGTCAGCGGATTCCTCTTGTAATGCACTTGACAATCAAATGCAACACTACATACAATACAAAACGATATCGTTTTGTATATTTTTTAACATTTGATCGTCAAATGTATAGGATGGATCTTTTCCGTATTGATTGCCCGCAAAAGAGTCCATGATTGCTCAAAACACATTGTTGTTTCCGAGCTTAATATTGAAGTAATAGCATACTTAGTAGAAGCTCTAAATATGAATGAATAAAAACCCATAAACAATACCTTTTTATACCGGGAAAATCGTGTAACATAAGTAAATTGAAAATTCTGATCCGTAATGTAAAAAATAACATATCCAAGCTTCCAGTTCCTTGATCATAAATTCACCTAAGAGATCGATAATAAAAAATATATATATGTTAGTGTGAAGAATGTCAAAGTGTTTCTATGTAAGTAGCAGATCTAAACCAAGAACGGAAAAATGTAGAAAAGCTATCCAATACTAAGTTGAGAGGTAAGGAAAATTCATCTCTTCATATGGAGAGTGATACAATAACAAATACCCAATATGGGACAACTTTAACAATAACAGCAATGGTTATAAAAATTAAACATACATTCGGCCACTTTTTGAAAAAGTTATACACTTTTTAAGGAAGAACACAGTTTTTTTTACATTTTTTTTTACGAACCGAAACAGACAGAGCTAAAAAATCATATTCATCTACAAAAACCACCAGTATTTCTTTACATTTTTGAGTGAGGAAGAAGAATCGTCAAAGTGTTCTACACCAATAGGGAAGAATCTGAAACCGAAACAAACGAGCTACATAACTCACATAATTAGTAGATCTAAACAAAAACAAACGAGCTATCGATTCCAAGCAGTCAAAGAGAAAGTATAAAGTAAGATTTTTCTAGTGGTACTGTAAAACAACATTTTCGGTGGTGATGAGAGGTGGAGAAACTGTTGTAGTAAGTGTATGTGTGTGGTGGTTCGGTGGTGGTTTGCGGTGGTGCAGATCGGAGCAAGTGAAGGTACGTGGTGAATTTTATGGGGTGTGGAATAGCTCTCACCGACGTGATTTGGAGGTCGGGGAGAGAAAGAGAGAGATATAGCATTGTAGTAACTACCTTTTCGGAACGGTAGAAGATTGATTACTTCGGTGTTGTTGTTAGCTTTACGATGGTGGTTTGGCCGGAAAAAATGGAGATTGCTCCACCGCCGGCAGGTTTCCGGCCAGTGGACTGTAGGCTGTAGCTTGAAGAAAAGGAAATGTCGAGCAAATATCAACGAGTGGTTTTAGACGGTTTATATAAGAGAGTAGTATCAAAGGGTGGAAGCAAATATTATTGACACTTGGAGGCTTAGATTGTAATAAAATATAGGGTTGGATACCTGTTCAGTTTCGGTGTTTAATTTCGACGTCTAATTAAAAATTACGTAATTTTATGTGTGTTATATTTTTTGGTTTTGTGTTTTTGTTTTCCTTGAATTTTCTAAAAAAAAATAAAACACACATTAAAAAGTTCTATTGTAGTGTTTGAATAAATTAAAGATGGAGCAATGATAGAGACGCAATCAATTTGATATAACACATGACATAACATAATCTCTCTTTCTTGATTTTGATGAGTTTGAATTGATTGTTTTTAGACGTCAAAATCAATAATGTAGAGATTAGATTGTATCACCTGTTGTGTGCACATCAAAGAGACACTTATATAATTAATTTGGAAAGAGTGTTAGGTGACACACAACAACTTATTATTTTTTGTTTTTATTCATTGATTACATTACAAAAGTAGTAACACTATTCTATATATACCGTCACACCATTTGCTTTTACTCGATGAAAGCTTTACAATTGTTATTTAAACTTAAAATCAATAAAGAAAGATACATATATAAAAACATATAAATAGATCATATGTAAATCGAATTTAAATGAATTCTAAATATATAAGTGAGTTGAACTTGAATCTAGTTTTTTTCCTGAATTGTAAGCGTAAAAGTTCTATCTTACATTTTATCACTCGTTCGTGTTCGAATTTGAGTTTTTTTAATTGAGTCGATTCTTGATAACCATAGACTCAATTACACGATAGCGTATTAAATTTATTTATTTTTACCGAAAGTATGAAATTGGATTAAATAAAATAGTTTAATGCATCAATCCAAAAATGTCACAAAGTCACAGGAGAAAAACGAATATTAAGCGGTTAATCCAATCTTTATGCTCTCAATTAATGTTGTCGACATGCCAGTTTGAGTGCGTTATGCATGTTAGCTACGGAAAACTTTTATGGCTCTCAATTAAGCTGCCGACACAAGTTTGAGGGCGTTTTTCATTTAACGATATCAAACACAAGTGTAGAGTATTACCAGAAACTACTTAAAAATTTATAGTTAGAAACTTCATATGGTAAGAAATGACGGGATAGAAGAATGCAACAATAAGAGTTATATGAAAGGAGGGAAATTTTAAGTTAATAACTCCACATTAAGTGAAATGACGGGAAGAGTGATCAAAACCATACATGATGTATGATGGGAGGAATGATGAATACCTCATAAGTTATAATGCTAATTTGCTATCATCCGTATCAATAGAAATTTTTGTGAAATGCAATTCACATTCACGGGGAGTCTTTTTTCTGTTCTTTTTGAAAAAGTACACTGTCCTTTGTGCATCACCCACTTTTTTTCTAAATAGACAATGGAGGGTAAGTAATACTATAATCCTCCGGTCAAAAGAATCTCCATTATTATGGTACTGTAAATAGCTTGATTCACATGGCGAAGTTTTTTTAGATGATACATACGTGAGTAAGTTTTTGTGTGGTATATCTATATTCACTGAATTGACTGGTAAACAAATATAGACTACACGGTTTGAATTCAATTTAAAAATAAAATGTGTATAGTTTGTCACATTGATGCATCCCGCATACGACGGGTGCAACCAATAACTTCCCTACACAGGGTGTGTAGGGCTGTTATTTGGACAAAGCCGTTCACGAATAACATAATGTTCGATTCGTTAGTTTTCGTGATTATTCGTTTGTTTACTTAACGAACTAAGTTTGAATAATATTATAAGCACGTTTGTCAAACGATGTTCACACTTAAATGTATGATTATTGGCTGCTAAAGCCCCAATAAAAATGTAAAAAATGTTGGGAGTTGATTCTCCTCGGATCCTCTCATCCTCTTACCAAGGAAAAAAAGTTGGAAGTTCTTACTCTATTTCTTTTTTAACCCTTTCTCAAATATTATTGTAGGGAAATGGTGTACAGAGAAATGCAATTTCACTCTCTATGTAGTGTGAAGGCCAATTACCCGGAAATCCTATGACCATTTGTTTCAAAATATTGATATTGCTGACAAAACATAAATGATACGATAAGTGAGTTAATGTTTTAATTAAAATACAAAAGTAATAATAATAAATAAAAATAGATAAATAATGAAATTTTTAGATGGTATCTTTATATAAGATGAACTGATGAATTGGCAACGTAGGTGATCTAAACCACACAACTTGTATTATGAATTCAATATGTGTGATCGATATCGGCTAGGTAATCACTTCACTTCGTACGGAGTTACCATCCAAAATTATCCTAATAAATATCGATGAGGTTACATCAACCGACAAATATTCCTGAAAAGTTACCGAAGTGATATCGTAGTTATTCACTTTTATATTTCTTACACTAGTTGTGATGTCATAATGTCTATTAACGGTGGAGATCATATATTCATATGGGAAACTTGAAAAAATATGCTTAAAAAGTAAATGATTTGTGTAATATGCCTCAAAATAATAACATTTGAAAAATATGCCTGAAAAGTATTTTGTTGCGTATTCGCTACCGATTTTTACGTCTCTATGAATTCTTTCTGACGCGATATTTTTCAAATGTTATCTTTTGAGGCATACCACACAAATAAAAATCTTTTAAGCGTATTTTTCAAGTTTCCTATTCATATTTCGGTAGAGTTTTTGTGATCATCTTTCGGTTGACGTAGCTTTTTTCGAATAAATACTATATAGTTAATTGTCAATTATGATACATTTAGATAGATGTTATGATTTTGGACTATAAGAAAATATTTTTATCGAAAGAAAACATTTTACTTATGAAAATAAAAATGATAGTGAATTTGAAAGTGAATTACGTTGGTTTGTCAATAAAAACAACGTAATTCACCTTCAAATTCACTTTTACTGAAATGAATGTCGTTTTGATAAAAAAACTTTTCTTATAATTTTTTTTATCTGATATTTTTTATATTGTGTCATTTAAAACCCTTATCCCAATGCTTATAAATTACAAAGTAAATGCTCATTTAGTTGTTCGTATATATGAATAAACAATACACAAAAGGACAATACATCATCCAGTGACTTTTGTGTGCACCAAAGACAATACACAAAAGTTTCCCGTGAAATAGTATTGCCTCCGTTCCAAAAAAAAAACAAAAAAAAAAAAAAAAAAGTGAGTAAGGAATATCCGTCTTTTTGATAAATATGGTGTACTCCCTCCGTCCAGTAATATAGCCCTTGTTTGGTTTGGGACTAGGTTGATCCATTTGGATCCCAAACCAATATTTTATTCACCCCACTAACTTATTTATTATTATTTTATTAATTCTATTATTTTATTATAAATTCTTTCATCAATCAATCAACATCAACAAATAAAATAATATTAATCCATCACTTTATACACTCATTACACTATTTAACCATTACTTTTTCAATATAATATTTCAAATCAACAATCATTGTTTTCACTTTCACGTTAAATAATGCAATTTTATAGGTCTCCCAAAAACAAACGGAGCCTACATTATACTTACATAAAATTCTTTTTTTTCGCTAAAAGATCTCAGTATCCTGAACCCACTCAAATTTCACTAACTTCGCCAACAGAGTTCGACTCATATTCGTGGTTAACACTGCCGCTTCTTTCAAGATGACGTCTCGTATGATAATCGAACAGATGACCTACCTGTATATTCTCAAATCAATTATCATTTAATACAAACTACTTGATTTATATAAAATTAAAGTAAGAAAAAGTTTTATAGTATATCAGCTGATCAGCCATATTGATTGAAACATAACATTACACCACCTACTTCTTCGATGTTCACATAAAAAAATAATAATAATAAAAAGGAGTAAATACACATTTAATGTAAATTACCTACCTCCGTAATTATTGTCCTAATTCCCTTTCTTCAAATGTATCATATTAAAAATAAAATATTATTATTATTGTTTCCTGTAAGTACAATAAGCCTTTGAAGTATTATATAATAGTAGATGTGTAACGTCTCCGGACGTCGGACCTGATAGTGTTTAAATGAGTCATAAATAGTCCGGTCTTTTGCTTAGACCGTCGTCCTCGTTTGGTCTAAAAGGACTACCCGAGTTGATAAAACTTTTATGTCACACTTATATGTGGGTAAGCAGGATTTTACTTTACCGATGTCCCGGTGGATTTGTCCCAGTTAGTCCCTACTGGATTTGAATTGACTTGATAGACAGCTAGACGAAGAAGAAAGACAACACTCAACAGGGGAGATTTTTAGGTGGTATACAGCTATGTAGTGGAGTGATTCACTTAAACGATCTGACTCACACAAGCCAGATTCTGTAATACAAGTTGTGTGTCCAGATCACTTGTGCCATTACTTCACCACATGATGACACCACCACCCAAAAAAGGATGTTATTGCGGTAGTAAAGGAATTTGAGGTGAAGTGATTTGAAATGAACGATCGTAACTCCACGGCTTTAAATACATAATAAAATCATGCATGGTTTAGAAGACAATACACTGCTGCTTCCGCACCGTATGAAAACACCGTACAATAACCTCTCACCAAAAATCTTCCACTCAACGGCAACAGCTATATGCAATCTGCTTTTTGATCCAATGGTCCCACCTCCTTCACTTCTTTCCTCGACTCGTCTTGTCGTCCATTCAATTGTCAATAAAAATGTACTACCGCCATCTACTTCGTACGAACAAAAAGAAATTATATCACCACCAACAATGCATTTAATTACTTATGAATAGACAATACACAAAAGACTTTTGTGTGCACCAAGGACAATATACAAGAGTTTCCCGTGAAATGGTACAATCTTGGGGGTTTTTCTGATGTGGCTTTTATTGACTTCGGTCGTTTAATTGTCTTGGCGATATATAACACAATATAGTGTATTGTTATTTTTTTGAATTGATAATGACCAAATTATAGTCTCACTAATTGCTACTCCCTCAAATCTACATCATTTTTACTCCCTTAAATGTATATCATTTTTACTCCCAACATAATCTCACTGGTTGTGATTTTTTCAATTTTTTTAAATTTCTTTTGCAATTGAAAACATTTGGTGAGATGATAATTACACAGACTGGGTAAGAGAAATTTCATCACTATCCCTAATATAATGTACTCAAAAAATTACTTGAATTGAGAAAGGACCGGATTTATAATAACTCAGATGTATTAATTCAAACTTTATAGCAAGATCCGCTCGCTTAGAGTGTTTAGCTTTCGGTGCCGTTGCCCCCGAGCCCCCACGAGTTGGTGCTGCTCCCTCAACCCCTATGAAGGGGCGTTGCCCCCTCGACTCACCATGACCTGACAGGGTGGTCCGATTCCGCTATAGCTGCAACCCAAATGCAAACATTAACAATATATGAAAAAATATTTAACATCAATGAATTTAAATTTTGTATCTACAGATTTTAGAAACGTGATGTTGAAGCAATATTTTGTAATTATGTTTTCGAAAAGGAAAAAATTCGAACTAAAATGTCCATTTCGGCGAAGTAGCCGAAGGCCCAAAAATATCCAGGACTGCCATGTGTAAAAGTAAAACAATTTTCAGCTTGTTCACATGGGAAAGTTTGTAGATGATACATACACAGGGTCAGAGGCGGATGCACATTGTCCTTAATTGGTCAGCGGACCCCATTAAAAATAAGAAAACTCTACATTTAAGCTATTGAAAAGTGTTTTGGACCCCGTGAAAACAAATATTTACTTTGAAAATTGTTTAGAGACGCCGTTGAACAAAATTTACGAATCCAAGAATCGTATATGGTGTGTACAAATTTAGCACTGACAAAGCCGTTCACGAATAACTCTAGCTATTTGGATTGAAATGAATTGTGATACAACACTGATTTATGAGTTGTATTAAATGTTGGGTCGTCATGCATTCAAAATCACACACACCATTACTATATGTAAGAAAATGTATAAAATTCATCACAATTTTTAGGCTTGATACAACTAATGAACCAGTATTCTAGCATGATTGTTATCATTTGGATTTACTAGTTATTACCGATACAGTCTAGTTTATGAAGTTATTGTCTTGAGATATTGACGATACCGGGTTACGCACCTCGATATATCGTCATCGAGTGGACATCTTGGGTTAAACATTTACTAAGGCACAGGAGCCGGGTGAGGTATACAAGTCAGACTATCGACTTGGGAGTTATTGCACTCATGTCGGCCCTCGGTCTAAGGCATGACTATGGACTCGAGGTATGACCATCGACTTCACGAGCGATCGGCAGGCGATAGTTCCGCACTCGATCACCCCAAGTCGGGCAGTCGATGTCGTGAACGAGTCCACACCACCACGCTGGCCCATTATCCACGTGGATAACTTCGGGCGAGGTAAGGCCCAATTAAGGTAAATACGACAATATCGCAAACCGACTCATATTAGTGGTTAGTCATGCATTGTCCTTATAAATATAACGCCCGGGGAACTACGTGCGCTTGATTCCTGGAAACATAACAGATACGTAGGCAATCTAAGAATATCACTTGGATTCACCCATAAACACACCCACGCCCTCTTTATTCTTGAGCGAGGGTTCTTGGTTATTCATCATTCATGAAGAGTAACCTGGATCTTAATAGGTGACTTATTTGTCATCGTCATTGGCTAGGGCGAGGAGGGCTTCAATTGTTGAATAAGCCGGGAACATGCCACCCAAGGATAAACCACCCAGAAGGACCACTTCCAAAAACACAGATCCGCCAAGTCTGCAGTTAGAAGAGGAAGTGGGCATGGAGACGCAGGGTGAAAAAGAGCCAAACCTGGAACCGATCCAGGAAAACCCCTTGAAGCGAGCGCAGCAGTCCGGCCCTGCACGCGAATTGTTGGTGGATCAACCGGCGTGTCAGGACATTAAGCTCTGCAAAAGATCATGGAGGAGGTTCTCAGCAGATGTAATCCGCAACAACAACAACAGCCGGAGAGGTTTAAATATCAATATGCCTAAACCTAATCCGCCCCGATTTCAAGAAGATCGGCGCGTCCTCTAGCTCTGTTGAAAAACGGAAGAAGGAAATTCATCAGAAGCATCAAAGGGATGCAGAGGACAGCGCCAGACGCGAGTTGGACGTGATTTTGGGGAAAAGCAAGGTTTCATTGTTCTTAGAGTCTCCTTTTACTAAGGAGATTGAAGATTTTCCTAAACCCAAGGGGTTTAAGATTCCAAAGATAGAGCCTTATGATGGCACCACCGACCCGGAGGACCATTTACACGTATCTATCGCAGATGAGGTTGGACGGGGCACCAGGCGAGATGCGGTGCGGGCATTCGAGACTCTGCTCGTAGGTCGGGCTGTAGAGAATGGTTTACGGCCCGAGGCCCGGTCGATCTCCGCTTTTCCATGTTGGCCAGAAAGTTCAGAGACGCCTTTATCGTCAACAAAAAGTTTCAGTTGAGTGAAACGCACCTCATGAACATGAGGCGACTTAGAGATGAAACGGTGTTAGAGTACTTAAGGCGGTTCAATATCGGCGATGCAAGTAAAGGACCTCAAGACAGACTTACGATCACCTCGCTTGTAGGGGCTTGAGGAACACCAAATTATACGGAAAGTTGAGTAGAACTCTCCGAGAACTATGGACGAGTGTGTGAATGTGGTCCACAGATTCGCAGAAGCGAAGAAAGCGTCGTAGACACACACCTAAGCCGAATGGATGGACCCAAGGAAAGAGAGTCGAGGGTCGGGAAAGAGCCAACCTCGACAAAGAAGCCGAGAGGAAGGCCTCTGTTTGGGATCGAGTCGATAAACCTTCTCATGTTTAATCGAGTTGAAGCACCTGCCTCGGATCGGTCGAGAGAAAAAGGAGGAAAGAAAGACAAAGACTTTGTTCCTCTCAACCGATCGAGATCGAGATATTGTCCATCATGGTATCGAAGAACCTAGCAAAGAGGCCCCCACCGATCAAGAAACCTCGAGAGGCGGAGGTCAAACAAGTTTTGTGAATTCCATGAGATATAGGCCATGCAATCGATGACCGCATGGATTTGAAGAGAGACATCGAAGCTCGCATCCAAGAAGGCCACCGGATGAGGTCATCGGCGAGGACTCGTTACACAGAGCCAAGCGGCATAAAAGCAATGAAGAGGAAGAATCCCGACCAAGATGGATGTCGAGGAAGAGATCATCGAGACGGCGAGATCGATCTCCGAATCTTGTGAGAGATAACCACGGTCGAGACAGATATGAAGACAACCGGGCCGAACAATTATGTTAACACCATATTCGGGCCGGGAAACGGAAAAGAGCGAGCCACCAAGGCGGCTCGGAAGACAAATTTGATATGGAAAGCAACAAAGACTTTCGACGGAGGTCGGTATGGGCCGAGAGATGACGTTCCCAAGTCGAGAATCACAAACAAGGACTAGTGATAGAGGCGGTGATAAGTCGCACTGTGGGTGTCGAGTATGCGTCGACAATGGCGTAAAACAAGAATTAACATCCTATATTACTCAAATTTCCAAGGAATGAAGTTGAAAGATAAAGACTTGATCCCTATAGCCTCCCCACCTGTTTGGGTTCACGTGGGCAGAACCACCCACCCGTTGGGATCCATAAAGCTATTGACGGCGATACGGAGATGGGGAGAGAGGAGGGCGTTCGAGTTGAGCTATGTGGTCGTGAAAGCCCCCTCCGCGTACAATGTAATCTTAGGGCGACCTGCCCTCTTCGAGTTACGAGCCATCGTTTCGACATACCATAACAGTATGAAGTTCCCAACTCGAAATGGTTCTCACGAGGTCAAAGGGGATATTGAAGTCGCCAGGAGCTGCAATTCAATTATTATGAATGGAAATCTGGCAGTCCAGCAAGTCCTTATCGAAGAACTGATCCCAGAGGAAGAAGAAGATAAATCCTGGGCTTCAAACGAGGCAGTTGAAAATGTTGACTGGGGGGGGAGCAGAAGAGCAAAATGTCCAAGTCGGGGTTTGGATACCGACTCAGGAAAAACAATCATTGATCGACTTGTTGACGGAATTCCGAGATGTCTTTGCATGGAAAGCTTCAGATATGCCCGGTCTTCCAACGGATATCGCGATTCACAAGCTCGAAGTTGACCAGGCCAAAAGGCCAGTCAAACAGAAGAAAAGAAATTTCGCATCAGACCGGTTGGAAGCCATCGAGTTTGAAGTCGGTAAGCTGTTAGCGGCCAACATAGTAAAAGAGGTGTTATATCCTGATTGGCTGGCTAATCCAGTATTAGTGAAAAAACCAGATGGCAGTTGGCGCATGTGTGTGTAGACTTCACCCGATCTCGAATAAGGCTGTCCCAAAGGACTCTTACCCATTACCCAAAATCGACGAGTTAGTGGACTCGACCATCGGTTTGAGGTATTTGCCTTTTAGATGCGTACAGGTGGTACCACCAGATTTTAATGGATCCTCGAGATGCAGATAAGGCGGCGTTCATCACGAGTTTGGCACCTTCATTATGTAACCATGCCATTCGGACTTAAGAATGCCGGAGCTACATACCGAGGCGATCAATAAAATTTTTACAAACCGGATCGCGTAAACATGGAGGTATCGTGGATGACTTGCTCATTAAAAGCCGATCATTGAAGCGATTCGATCGATGCACGAGAGGTGTTCGAGGTCTTTGAGAGATACGCAAATGAAATTGAATCCCAAGAAGTGCACCTTCGGGTACGGTCGAGCAAATTTAAGGGTACATGATATCGAGAGCGGGATCCGAGCTAATCCGGACAAGATAGACACGTTAAAGAATATGCCCGCTCTCAAAATACAAAGGAAGTGCAGAGACTCACAGTCGAATGGCGAGACTAAATAGATTCCTATCTCGATCATTTCAACGTGTCGTTGCCCTTTTAAGATTCTTGAAAGGCCAAATCCTTTCCAATGAGATGATGAATGTCGATACCCTTCAAGAATTAAAGACATATCTATCGAGTTACCTACCCTCACCTCAACTCGAGAGGGAAAGATTGTTGATTTACTTATCGGTATGTGATGAAGCGGTGAGTGCGGTCTTGGTCCGAGAAGGGACAAGGTCAGTGCCCATATACTTTGTGAGCAAAGCATTACACGGTCCCGAGGTCCGGTACTCACCAAATGAAAAGCTCGCGATTAGCCCTGGTACATGCCTCGAGAAAACTCAGACCTATTTCCAAGCCCATCCGATCTTGGTAGTCACAGGACCAACCACTCAAGCAAATACTTGCGAAACCAGACACATCGGGTCGACTTGCGAAGTGGGTAATTGAAATGGCTCGATGCGATATGAGTTCACTCCCGAACCGCGATTAAAGCTCGTGGCCTTGGCGCATTTTTTAGCGGAAGGTATTTCAGTACAATTTGACCAGAAAAGCAGGGTCCGCGAAGTCAAGTGGATTTTACACGTCGATGGAGCATCGAGTAAAGAAGGAGCCGGCGCAGTGCCGTTGCTAGTCACCGAAGGGAAGAGTTTCCTTATGCTCTCCGATTCGACTTCAAGGCAACTAACAATGAGGCCGAATATGAAAATGATAACCGGACTAAAACTTGCTCTGAAGCTGGGGGTCGAAGATCTGATGGTTTATAGTGATTCTCAACTGGTCGTTAATCATGTGAAAGGGGAGTACGAGGCCAAGGAAGAGACAATGAAGAATTATTTAAGAGTTGTTCAAGGCCTTATGGTAAGATTCAATTCGATTCAGATCGAAAGGTACCTCAAGTCGAATAAAGAGAGCCGATGCACTCTCAAAGCTCGCCTCAATTTTGTCTCGAGTAAAAAGTTCGTGGAATTGCTAAGTAATGTGGTTACGAAGAAAAGGAGGCTCACCGATCACTCAAAGAGCCACATGGATGGACTCGATTGTTCTATACCTAAAGGATGAGATTCTACCGAATGACAAAGTACAATCAAGAAAGATCCGACTTGACCGGCAAGGTACGCATTTTCAATGACATACTTTATCGAAAATCTTTCACAAGTCCATGGTTGAGATGTGTGTCGAGTCGGAAGGCAAGTATATTCTTGAAGAGATTCATAAAGGGGCCTGTGGAAACCATTGTGGAGCAAGAATGTTAGCTCGGAAAAGCAAGTTAGGCCGGATACTCGGCCCTCAATGCAACGAGGACGCGAATAGCTTAGTTCGTGAGGTGTAACTCATGTCAAGTTCACGACAACATCTCCCATCAACAAGCGCAAGAAATGAACGTTATCTCGCCGACTTGGCGTTCGATATATGGGAGTCGATATAGTAGGTCCTTTACCTCGGGCTCCGTGAAATAATCGATTTGTTGTAGTCGCGTAGATTACTTTACCAAGTGGGTAGAAGCCAGGCCGTGCGGACATCAAAGCGACCACCATCAAGAAATTTTTGTGGGTCGATATTTTGTGTCGATATGGCATTCCGAAGGTACTGATCTCAGATAATGGAACACAATTCGAAGACCGAAGAGTTCGAGAATGGTTGGCAGAGTATCGATCGACCAACACTTTACCTCGATGCAGCGCACCACAGCAAACGGTCAGTCTAATGCACTAATCGGCGGATCAAACTCGGATTGAAAAAGAGGTTGGAGGAAAAGGCCGAGACTCGGGGGTCCAACTTCCGAGCATCCTGTGGTCATACAGATGACTCCAAATTCATCGACCGCGAAACACCTTTCTCCCTAGCTTATGGGTGCGGGCGCTTATCCCTGCTTTGAAGTCGGAGTCCCTTCTCTCGAGTTCGCGGCGTAAACATCGAAACGAATGAACCCGATGTCCGACAAGAAAAAGACAATCTCGAAGAGAAAAGAGAAATAGCCTCAGCCAGAATGGCAAGGTACAAACAAAAAATCTCTCAATACTACAACGAAAGGGTCAGATATCGATATTTCAAGGTCGGAGATCTAGTTCTTAGAAAAAATGAGGCCAGTAGACAAGAAAAGATGGGCAAGCTAGCCCCGAATTGGGAAGGTCCATACCAAGTTCTAAAGGTTCATCCCAAAGGGTCCTACCAGTTAGGTCGAGCAGACGGAACAACAGTACCCCGACAATGGCATGCAAACAACCTTCGGAAGTATTATGTTTAAGTGTTAGATCGACTAGCTCGTATTTACTTTGATCTTGTGAAACTTGTAATCAGTCCAAGGGACAATTCCAGAGTTATCATAATAAAACGTCTACTTTTGTGTTTATCGTGTTATTAATTTTATTTAACTATAATATTCTAAGTCCAAAGTGACACAAGTTGTAGTCGAGAATTCAAAAATTGAGCCATCCGATAGGCGGAACTCGAGACCGGCCGAAGCCAGATTAGCCCAAGAGGCGCACAAAGCTAAGGCACGGTCTAAGATTCGCATAGTCGAACTCGGGACAAGTCGAGGCCAAGTTAGCCCACGAGGCGGCGAGCTAAGCGCAGAGTCTGGGATTCGCATGGTCGGGTCAATGTCCGAGTCACAAGCCCAACGACACCTGTGGTCGAATAAGGCAAAGACAAAGGGCGGTTCGCAATGTCGGGCCACCGTGTAAGTCGGAAGTCTATACCTACATATGAGGCAATACGACTGAGATAAGCACAGTTCGCAATGTCGGGCTAACTAACCCAAGTCGATAACTAATAAGCCAATTATGGCCGAAAGGCCAAGGCAAAAGGGTCGATTGGGATTCGAATAAATCCTAAGTGTGTTAAGAACCGAAGGTTCAAAACAACACTTGGGGGGCAGAACACTTGAATAAAAGCAAGTAGCGAACGGAGTCATAGACTCGACAAGCAAAAAGCAAATAACAAGTAAAAAGCCAAAAAGCCAAGAATAAAGGAAAAATAATAAAATTCCAAAACTGGGCCAGGTCGATAAGACCAACCCACAAAAGTATGATTGACTACAAAATATCATTAAGGATCAAAGTTGATAAAATTTACAAATAATTGCAAGTTAAAGTTCAAGACATCAAAGTTTGAAAGAAACAAGACAACTAAATAGAAGCATCGGGGTCGGAACAAACATCTTCGAGGGGTCGGGTTGTCGTGAGTCGGGCTTATCTTGTGGGACCACCATACTCGAGCGAGGGATACACCTGTTGGAATTCCTCAAGTCAGTCATCATCTGGCGCCTCCAGTCGTGGTCATAGCAACCAGGCTCTTCGAGCTTGTCGATCTCGACATCGAGATAGAGCCCTCTTCACTTGGTCCACCGCCTGGTGAATCCTCCAAGTATGGCCGTTTGCATGATCACATCGAGATCGCTACCCAACTCGTCGGACTTCCGATACTCAGTACCGCGCGCGTCCTTGCTTCCTCAAGTTGCTTAGGGACCTGGTCAAGTTGAGTTTTCAATTGCTCTCTCTCGAATAGCCGCTCCTCGCGCCAATTCTGCTCGAGCTGCTGCAGCAGCCTTCCCTCCTTCGGCCGCGGCCAGATCTCTCTCACCGGCAGCGGCGATGCCGTTCCCTTTACTTTCTATTTCGGCCGGCTTCTTTTCTTCCTTGAAAACATTCAATTGCGATTCCGGACCGGTGACACTAGTCGCCCGGCAAAGAAGTGCAGTCGTTCAACCTCCGACCGCGTCCTCGCCTCCTCCTCGATCCACGGACGGCGTGCTCATACGTCGAGAAGCCTCTCGACTCATAAAGTAATCTTGCCAAAAAGGAAAAGTTATGGCATAGCGGGATGAGTTCCAAAAAGGAAACATGAAATTGACAAGAGTTAGCCTTTACCACGCGACCCGGCTCGGAGGGAAAGAGGCCAGGACCTGGTCGCCCACCTTCTCGACATCTTCGGCCGACATCCTACTCGTGGCGGCAAGGTCGAGGGAAGGCTTGGTCACCTTGGCTTTTTAGCCACCTTTGCCGATCTCTCACCACTCCCTCGAGGCCCGATCTCCTCTTCTTCAGAACCGAGCCGCCGCGGCGACTGAAGGCTCTTCACCCCTCCGACGGTAAAGTCGATAATGTCCTCTACTTGCGTGATCGACCGGTGTTCATGGGTGAGTCCTCCGAGGTGGAAGCGCGGGGTTGGTTGGCGCTGGCAGTGGTAGTTGTCTCGACACCCTCAGTCGGGTTAACAACGGGAACAGGTCCTTCCTCGGACGCCGGAGGAGCAACTCTCGACTTAGATGCAGCGACAGCGGCAGCCACAGCAGAAGCCTTTGGGACAGCGACCTTCGAGAACCTGCCCACTGCACAGATAAAAAAGGAGTCAGTATAAGAAGTAGAAATGATGCAACTTCAAAGGACAATAAGACTTAGCAGTAAAGTAATAAAGGTTCGTACAATTTTCCCGATCGACGGGAGGAAGGCTTATATACGGTGCGGGTCCCGCCTCGAGGCGGCAAGGCCGTAGAGGAGACTCAGTCCTGTGTAACTACCTCGAAGGTATATCTCTCGAGAGAAAGAGCCTCGTTAGGTGCGGCCTCACGACCAAGCTTGTCATCTCTTCCTTCTCTCGACCTCCATAGTCCGACATGTGGGGTTATCCGACCCATGTCGAAGGAAGAAGAACCTAGGCTTCCAATTCGAATGAGATGAAGGTCCTTTTTGACACGAACTCATGGCGATTGGCACGCTTCAAACGTGTACCACCCTGAGTGCGCATCGCAGAGATCTTGTGCCACCATCGTGAAACAAAGGGGCCAATAAAACCGACACCCGCGACTCGGGCAGCAATTAGGAAGCCCATCGTCGTCTGGATGGCATTCGGGCCCGAGTTGAGATATACCGATCTCATAATGGCGAAGAAACGGCTGGACCGCCCGGGCATAGAGGAACCTTAGCCCCATTGATAGTTGGGCCTCGTGGGCCGTCTGAGAACCTTCCGGGGCTCGTCGGCAAATTGGTGGTGGCCGGAAGTGAGCCGAGCCACCGAGGTTGAGGCTGATGACCCATATCTCTGCCGTGGTTGGTTGAGATCATCCAGAGTAAAGACACGTAAGTACATCCTTTAGGTCCTTTTTCCGTCCATTCTAGTTGACAATTTCTTGGGCTCCTGATAAGGCCTAAGGGCTCACCAGATTTGGGCACAGGGGGTTGATCGGAAGGAGCAGATATGGGGTTTGGTCACCGGGCGGGACTCATACATCCTATCGAGAGATTGTGGCACTACTAGACATGGACAGATTCAAGCAAGAACGGTAGGAAAAGAAAAGAAAAATGACGGCAGAAAGGATGCTTACTTGTATTTTCGAGAGAAGAATGGAGAAATGGATAAAGCGGATTGATTCACCGTCTGGACTCCTCCCGCTTTTATGCGTTGCTAAATCTTTGAATAACATGATGAAAAGCGTGATTAGGGGGTTACTAGTAGTTATAACTCCCCACAAATCGCGAAGATCAAGATGACATCATTTTTGGGCGAAGAAGACGAAAGCGATAGTGCGCTCGACGTCATAGCTGTGACGGCCACGATTGGCTAGAAACAGTGGCGACGGAGCGGTTACACCATTTCCGCCAAGTTTTAGTCCAACTCGATGATGATTTCAAAATTGGCGGTCTCGACCTCGGACAACGGAAGTCGCCTCTCAGTGCAGGGGGCTTATGGCGATACGGGTTACGCCCTCGATATATCGTCATCGAGTGGACATCTTGGGTTAAACATTTACTAAGGCACAGAGGCGGGTGAGGTATACAAGTTAGACTATCGACTTGGGAGTTATTGCACTCATGTCGGCCCTCGGTCTAAGGCATGACTATGGACTCGAGGTATGACCATCGACTTACGAGCGCAGCAGGCGATAGTTCCGACTCGATCACCCCAAGTCGGGCGGTCGATGTAAGTGAACAGAGTCCACACCAAATTACGTTGGCCCATTATCCACGCGATAACTTGCGGCAAGAGTGTAAGGCCCAATTAAGGTAAATACGACAATATCTGCAAACCGACTCATATTAGGGTTAGGTCATGCATTGTCCTTATAAATATAACGTTAAGCGAACTACGTGCGGCTGATTCGCAGAAACTAAACATAAATGCGATATCGTAAGCGATAAGAATATCACTTGGATTCACCATAAACACACCCACGCCTCTTTATTCTTGAGCGAGGTTCTTGGTTATTCATCATTCATAGAAGAGTAACCCGATCTTAATAGCTTACTTATTTCGTAATCGCCGATATATATTGATTAACGGGTTAGTCACACACAAAGGCGCTCTCCAAGAGGCATAGCCCCGAGCCCTCTCAAAATCAATGAATTTAAGAGTCACATGAAATTTTGATTAAATAGTATATATATATATATTATATTTTTAATTACTAATAAGATATTGCTCTAATGGTGAGAGTTATAGTATAACTTGAAAAATGATTAGGATTCAATCCTTCCTATAGACAATTTTATCTTTTATTACGGGTACCATCATGCTTTTAAGTTTCAGTCTCACGTGGTTGTGGTACACTTTTGTCTTTTCATCTAGGCATTTTATTTTCATGGTGCCAATTATTAAAAGAATTTTATTTACAAAAGAACTATTTATATTCCTCTAGTTTGGAAGATATTGTGTGCCAATATAAAAAGTTCTTTTGTAAATAAAATTTGTCTGGTCAACATCACTCGTTGTTGTTGGGTCTGTCCTGCACAAATGTTAAAAGAAGGGGAAGTTATTTTGTGTTGACGGAATTTGAGGTGAAGTGACGGGTGAAACGATCAGAACCACACAGTTTAATTATATAATGAAACTGTATGGTTTGAGAGGTGCCACACGGTATGGAGACACCATACAATAACTTTCCTTAAAAAAGAAAGCATGGAGCAAGAAAAAAGAAAGTTGGTCCATCCTCTTTACTCTATTTTTTTTTTCTTCTTTATTCCTTTCTCAAATGAGTATGTAGACTTGATAGCACACACCAAGATTCCTAAATTTCGTCGGTATGTTAGGGGATGGATAGGTAAGTTGCAATAATATATTTTAATCATGTCATTTAATGAGTTTAAGCTTATACTCTAATGGTTTGCCACTAGGGTTTTACCCTGGCCTTCCGTGGGTGGTCTAGGGTTTGAATCCCCCTACCTCCTTCCTTCTGTTTTCGGCAAAAAAAAAAAATCAAAAAACTTGTTATTTTATGATTTTATCACTTAATAAACTATCACTAATAACCAAACAATAAATCATTGAATCCTTTATCCCCATAACATAGCAATAAATCATTCACACATTGCCATATTTGCTTTTTTTATCTTTGTAGTTTGCTTGATGTTTACATCACTTAAATACTGCACCCTTAAACCCTTATACAATATACTATACTGATTTAGCCGCTTAACCATGTTTAACCATGTCGTAGTATGTACTACTAGTTTACTAGTATAATATTATAACACTATAATATATTTTAATCATGTTATTATATGTTTATATATATCACTTGAAATATCACTATAATGGAAAATTAATCAATGACTCCATTAAACCCTAAACTCCCTTTACTATGTAAGGGGTGATGTTATGAACTATGATATACTGCTTGATGTTTATACTATTAAATGATACTATAGATACTAGTATAATATTATAACACTATAATATATTTTAGGGTGATTGAAGGAAAAGGATAAAAAAAAAAATTACAAAATGAATAAATATGACATACTGTATTTTCAGTTGCAAAAAGGACAAAAAAAATTTGACACAGACAAAATTGACCTCGCCGCGCGTCTCAGGTACTACATCAGCGTTCAAGTTTGATCGATCATGCTTTGTTTTTTTTTTTTTTTTTTTTTCAAACACCCGTAACTTTTGGTTTATAACTCCGATCATCGAAATTTTTTCACCAAAATTCATATTTTTTTTGGCTCTTAAATTTGAGCCCAAATACGAAACCCTTCCGACGTAAATTTTAAAAGCCGAAAAAATATTTGCATTAACCGGAGCGTTTTTCTTATAAACGATCATAATTTTTGATTTAGAACACCGATCAACAAAATTGTTTCACCAAAGTTCATATTTTTTTTAATCTTCATTTTGAGACCTTATTTGATACTTTTCGACGTAGTATTTGAAAGCCGAATTTAATCGCAGCGTTTACACTAACACAGTATCGTAAACAGTATGTAGACCGTCAAGAGCACGCTTGTTTACATCGAAGAAAACCGTGTTGTGATTTGCATACCGATCAGATGGGTCGATCCCTTCAAATCTTTGAGGAAACTGGACATAACAAAGACGATCACCGCGCCACCACGATCCATCATAAATTGAGGTTTCAAGAAAAAACAATTACGGACAAACGTATGTATGTATATAGTATATACCCCCATCAAACTAATGAGAGATTGTGGTAAATTGGTATTGTATTAATCGTAAATCATAATGTGTTACAATGGTGGTATACATACTAGTACAAAGGATACAACGGTAATTACATATTTACTAAAGTAAAAATATTAAAACTAGGTATTATCAATAGTTTCTTCAACACGCCCCCTCAATCCCGTGGACAAGGGAAGCACACGGAGATTGGTCTTCAAAGTCGTAAAACGCGGATTCCTAAAGGTTTGGTGAGGAGATCCGCCAGTTGATCCTTCGAGGTGAGGAAGGACACGTGAAGCTTCTTCGTGGCAATTAACTCACAAACATGGTGAAAATCGATCTCAATGTGTTTGGTGCGGGAATGAAACACAGGGTTTTGGGCAAGATACGTAGCACCGATGTTATCACACCAAAGAGTAGGAGTAGGCACCGAAAGTAACATATCGCGAAGAAGGCTGCAAATCCATTGTAACTCTGCCGCAGTGTTGGAAAGGGTTTTATACTCGGCCTCGGTAATGCTCTTGGAGACGGTAAGGTGCTGTTTGGAACGCCAGCTTACAAGGTTGTCGCCAAGGAAGATGCAGTATGCTCCAACAGAGCGGAGACTGTCCGGATCAGCGGCCCAATCAGAATCAGAATAAGGCCGTAGGTGAAGGGAGGATCGCCGAGAGAAGTGTAAACCGTCGGAGATAGTGGCTTTTAGGTAACGTAGGAGACGTTTAACAGCTTCCCAATGGGCAACGGTCGGAGCCTGCATGAACTTACTAGCTTTATGGACGGCGAAGGCAATGTCAGGACGCGTGAAACTCAAGTACTGTAGACCACCCACGATGGTGCGATAAAGCGAGGGATCCGAGAATAAGGGACATGAATCCTTGTGTAAGCGAGCCGAGGCGGCCATAGGAGTGTGACAGGGCTTGGACTTATCCATATCATTAACGGAATGATATTTTAGTTACACATTATTTTACTTAATAATTCTTTCGACACTTGATAAGTTAAAAACATTTAAGCGTGGATTTCAAGCAGTGGCTTGCGTTGAGAATCTCCGTTTTCTTTATATATATATATATATATATATATATATATATATATATATATATATATATATATATGTTAATCCCAGATTATTGTAATGTATTTTTATAAAGTAGTATGAATCAGACCCATTTTTTTTTTTTTTTTTGTAGTATTTCTGTGAGAATATTACCTTGTGATAGTAGAAGTTTCCTAAATTCAAAAAAAAAGTGATTCCTCAAAACTTTTATATATATATATATATATATATATATATATATATATATATATATATATATATATATATATATATATATATATTCATTTCATTTTTTGAGGAGTATATATTCATTTCATTATGGCGATTTTTACGTAGGGTATATTTGGAAAATTTCTCGATCTGTGCGCATCATTCTTGCACAAAGGTCGTGTTAATTTTCTCTATATTGTTTCAATTTTATTGGATGCCTCCGAAAAGACTTTATGAAGAGGTATATTGGTTGAACAAATATAATGACATTTTATTTGAACATTGGATACTTATGCTTCGATCATAAAGCGTAACATGATCTTTGTAAAAGTAAAGCAAAAGATATTTTAATAATTCAAATTAGTTTTTTTAGACAAAATATAATGTGACAACTCACAAAGACTAGTACAACAATTCAAAAAAATCTGAATTGAAATGCATTGGTTCACATAAAAATCTGTCTCTTATGATAATGTGACAACTCAGAAAGACCATTACTACAATTCAAGGTTTCAAATGCATTGTCTCCATACATATGAATAGACAACACACAATAATTGGGAAGAATACACAAAAGTTTTGTGTGCACCAAGGACACTACACAAAAGTTTCCTGTGGAAAAAAAGTTGGTAGTCTTACTCTATTTTTATTAACACTTTCTCAAACATTATTGTGGTGAAATGGTGAACAGCTGTGTACTGTGTAGGCCAACTTCCGAAATACTTGTGTGGTGTCTTCATATCTATGGAGAGCGTTCATGAAAGAATTATTCAAACAATACGATTTAATTATTTATTTAAATCGTGGGCTTACGATTGTTTCATCCGTCACTTCACCTCAAAGCACACTCTCCATTTGAGGAGTTGTACTTAGTGGATGATTACTCGCACGTACATTTGAACTCAAGTTGAAGCTGTGTGGTAGGATTCATCCACATGTTTTACTCCTCAAATGGAATCACTAGGAAAGAACTTCACCCCACACCATGAAGTGACCAAAATATCCTTAAATGTTATAAGTTTGATGCTATGTTGCACCGACACTCCAATATGGGTAACGTGCACCGTATCCGACACGCGCCCCCGACCGACGACACGCGTCCGACATCGCCACCGACGACAGCGTGTCGGTTGATTTAAAATAATGTTAAATTAAATTTTAAAAACCGCACGCCAGCGACACGCCTCCGACACGCCAGTGAGACGCGTCGAGGGCACGGAGCGACACGGAGGGACACGTCCCGGACACGTGAGAGAGACACGTTCCGACACGGCTATTTATATTTTTAATATTTTTGTATTTTTGTATTTTTGTAATTATATATTTTTTGTATTTTTGTATTTTTGTATTTATATATATTTTTTGTATTTTTTTGTATTTTTGTATTTTTTTGTATTTATATATATTTTTGTATTTTTGTATTTTTGTATTTATATATATTTTTTTGTATTTGTATTTATATATATATATATATATATATATATATATATATATATATATACTACGTGTCCCCGTGTAAGTGTCCCTATATTTTTAAAGTTGCTTGTGTCGCTGGTCTGGTATTAAGTGTAATAGTAATAAATGCCCGTGTCATGTGGAATTGTCCGTGCAACATAGGTTTGATGTAATGAATAAACAATATGTTTGCGGTCTGCCTATTATTCGTGAGAGTGATGATACTGGCAAGCAACGAGTTATATTTTATAATGATCAATTTAGATTTTTATGTTCAACAGTGTTAATGACCGTTTGTGTCACCCTTTGTGGACCGTATCATTACACTTTTATAATATATGTGTCTCGGTGTTTACCTTTGTGTACTACATTTGCTTTGTGTTTGGAAGATTTTGCCAAGTGTTTGTATCTATTATCACTAGATCGAAATTCATTTCTGAATATAATGATTCACTAGTTGCATCAAGTCTAAAATTTGTGATGAATTTTAAACATTTTCTTACACATAGTAATGGTGTTTGATTTAGATGCATCACGCACCTTATATTTAATACAACTCATAAATCATCATTAAATTATAATTCGTTTCAATCCAAATAGTGTTTTCAAATAATATATATATATATATATATATATATATATATATATATATATATATATATATATATATATATATATATTATGGTGATTTTACGTAGAGATATATTTGGATCATTTTTCGATTTGTGCGTGTTATCCTTGCGCTTGATGGTCATGTTAATGTGTAAAATCTTAAATCGGTAATTACTACAATGCTCACATCTATATAAGTGTGAGACATAAAGCTTTTGTCAACTTGAGTTAGCCTTTTTAGACCAAACGAGGACGACGGCCTAAGAGGATTTGACCAGATCATATAAGACCTATTTAGCGCTATCAGGCCCGGGATCTTGGAGCGTTACAGAATGGTATCAAAGTCGACTATCTGCACCGTGTGAGACGGTGGGGCCACCCTAGACTCCTTTGGTAGGGATGAAACTGGGACCCAGCTCTAGACTCCCCTGCTAGGGATAAAACTGAGACAGTCCAATGAGATCCCTTTCGAGATTAGTATCCAATGTGGGCACCTCGACAGGGGAATCACGACTAGTATCAAATCAAGAAACGGATGGGGCGTATCTAGTTTCTTTGCCTAAAACGCTGAGCGGGGTGTACACTTCTTTTTCTTTACCATTGCCGGGGCGAACCACCATTTCCGTAGAACAAGTACTTTCTGACAGTAGAAGGATGTTGGCGGTGAAAGTAGTGAATGGCTTGGGCACATTTCGATCTATGACTTCATAACATGTACAATGTACAGGTGCTCCAGCAACGCCAGCATCGGTGCAATTTATTGTTATTGAAGGGTGAGAGCGCTTTACCTATCATTTCTTAGATCTTAGAAGAGGTTATGAAATAGACTCGACCGTAAGGAGAATGGCAGCCACTATATTAATATTATATTATGGCCGCTCCTCTATGGTACCAGTTGTTGCTTCATTGAATTTGCTTCCCTAATTGGGTCACGGTTTGATTTTGATCGTTATGGACTAGTACCAAGATCTTGGCCGTCCTAGCGAGGACGCCAGTTTTTTATAAAGGGGACAGGGGATAATGTAAAGTCTCACATTGGTAAAATAGTAGAATGTTCATCCTCATATAAGTGTCAGACATAAATGTTTTGTCAACTTGGATTAGTCATTGTAGACCAAGTAAAAACGACGGTCTAAAAAGTTAAACGGATTATTTATGACTCATTCAGGTCTAGCAGACCCGAGATCTGGGGCGTTACATAATCGTATCTGAATCGTTCCAATTTTATCGGAATCCCCGAAAGGACTCTACTTAGAGATATATTGGTTGAACAAAATAATGACATTTTATTTTAACATGGGTATTTATGCTTCTGTGATAAAGCGTAACATGATCTTTGTAAAAGTAAGTAAAAGATATTTTTAGGGAAACTTGAAAAAATATACTTAAAAAGTTGATTATTTATGTGATATATATGTCTCAAAATAATAACATTTGAAAAATATGTCTGAAAAACATTTCGTTGCGTATTCGCTACCAATTTCTACGTGTGTCGCTAATACTTAATCGCTTTCTGACGTATATTTTTCAAATATTATCTTTGAGCATAATCTGCTACACAAATAAAAATCTTTTTAGGCATATTTTTTCAAGTTTCTCATATTTTAATCATTCCAAATTTGTTTTTCAGACAAAATCTGTCATCCTAAGGCCATCTCCGACCGAGAGGTTTAAAAAAAAATTAAAACTTTTGAAAAGGGTTGATAGAATTGGAAGGTGATGAGTCATCAAAGGTTTTTTAGAATATGTTTGTCTGCACAAACCTTAGTTCTGACATTTTTTTTTTAAAGTTTTTGTGTAGTGGGTCCATGCTATAAAGCTTTTCAAAAGATTTATGCATTGTGGTGAAAAAATTTATAGAGAAAAAATTTATAAAATAATGATGTGGTAATGTGATAAAGTTTTTCCACCGGAGATGCTCTAATGCTCTAATGTGGCTCCGTTTGTTTTGGGTTGGAGTTTTTTTTGGGATGTTTTAGATAAAATGATTGAAGTAATGATTAGAAAGTTAAGATTTTTTTTTGAAACTTGTGAAGATAAAGAAATGATTGGTGAGAGAAATTGAAATAAAATAGTATAATGAATAAAATAATGGTAAAAGGTAATAAAGTTGATAAAGTGAAATGATTATAGATGATTTAATAATTTTTATTTGTAGTTGGACGATGATTAGATGAGAATCAGTAAGAAATGACGCTTGAAGCGATATAGAAAAAACTTCAAAAAAAACTCTAACGAAAACAAACACAACCTTAGGCTCCGTTTGTTTTCGTTGGAGTTTTTTTCGAAGTTTTTTTTATATCACTTCACACATCATATCTTACAATTCTCTTACCAATCATTTATTCAACTACAAATAAAAACATATTAAATTATCTCTAATCATTTCACTTTATCAACTTTATAAATTTTTTTACCATTATTTTATTTATTATGCTTCTTTATTTCATCAATCAGTTCATAATCTACACAAATTTCAAAAAAACATCTTAACTTTCTAATAATTACTTCAATCACTTTATCTAAAACAACCCTAAAAGAAACTCTAACCCAAAACAAACAGATTAGTGGGAGTAGTAGTGGTAATTAGGAGATTAGTGGATTTTATGGTGATGTGTAGAAAGATAATTGGAGATAAAATATAGAAGGATAGTAAGAATGATGTGTGATTAGATGTTGTAATGGTAATAAGAAATTTTAAGACTATTTATTAAAATAATATTAAATTAAAAAAAGAAGTTAGCTTTTTGCATTGATAATTGGCTGAGACTTTGCTTTTACATTTTTTGCAGAAAGACATGATTATTGATATCTTATACGATTTTAGAGAATGGACTAGATTATATCTCAAAAAACTCTCCAAAATGATACCATTACTTTGTAAATGAGATGAATATTATACATCTTTGCTATTTTTGTCAAAAGAATTGGTATATCTTTCCACTAGGGTTGCTTTCTAATAGTACTATATCACTAATAATGAATATTTATTCACATGGAAGTTAACTTTTAAAATGATATTTTGAAATATACTACCATCTCTATTCCAAGATGAGTGTTTTTCACACAGATTAAATTTTTTGTTGAAAGTAATAAATTTAAAAGTTTATGTTTAAAATATATATTGACTATCATTAATACAATATTTGTTAAGTAATTAAAAGTTGTTGGATTGATAATAAATCAGTGAGAAGATATAGAAAGAGTAATAAATTTTGCGTTGGTAATGTAAAATTAGTTATATTATGGAACAAATCTAAAAGTGTAGGATGACTTAGACGGATGTAGTATATAAGTATTCCGTAACCCGTGAAGTTATGAACACAGACACGAACACACCGTATGACACGATATAAACACAACAAAACGTTTAATATTAAAATTTAAATATACAACACGGCAGCGATATATATGTATCACGAGAAATTTTAGCAATGCTTGCATATACAATACATACATGTCTCGGGTCAATTAGATCAGTGACCCAAATATCTCGTGAATACTAGTACTATTGTAGCTAGTGGGATCCTCTCTTCTAAAGGAAACTTGATAAATATCTTAAAAGATAAGCATTTGTGTGATATCTGCCTAAAATAATAATATTTGGAAAATATCTCGAAAAGCGTTCGTTGCGTGATTCATTCTGGCCGAATCGCTAATGAATTGCTTTACGCATATATTTTTCAAATGTTATCTTTGGCATCTACCACAAAATATTTATCTTTTAAGCATTTTTCAAGCTTCTCTAAATTGTTGATGTATCATATGTTGTGTGTGCAAAAATTGAGTTACTTTTTTTTTTTAAATTTATATTTTTGATATGAAATGCACATTTTACACTCCTCCCTTTGATCACAACACCTGCTGTGTTTTCACATTCAGCAAGGGATCTAACGTGCTATTGTAGAGAAACATCGAGAAATAAAAATTAGATCCTTGTAGGGACTCGTTTTTTTTTTTTTTTTTTTTTTTTTTTTTTTTCAATATATCAGAGCTAATATTTCTTTCAAGTAACACATGTAATTTTGTACGTTTTAGATTCTGTCTGTACAAATTTACACTACTAACGCCGCATTTAATTAAAACTTGATAAAACACATTAAAAATGCGTAAATTTACATAATTTGACTTTCAACATGTGCAAATTTACACGTTTTGGGCTCAACATGTGTAAATTTACACATTTTGAAGATGTTTTACCGATTTTAAATTGTCACATGGTATTGTTTTTGCCGATTTTGAATTTGCACGGGCTGACTCCCAAACATGCGAATTTGCACATGTTACTTAAAATATGTCACGTTTGACATAACTTGGAAGAAAAAAAACAGGTCCTAGAGAAAATAGGAAACCAAGCCATGTAATTGAGCTATTCGTAGAAGTGTTTGACGTAATTTTCTACTTTTTAATTTTGAATTTGAGTCGAACTTAGCTTAATAATTACTCGAGCCATTATCAAGTTTTTAAGATTTAGTAATCGAGTTTTAGTTAATTAAATAATTATATACAAGAATTGTTATATTGAATGATTTAATATAAATCGTTATATTTAAGTCTGAGTCATTATATGTGAATTGTAAGCGGATCGAAGTTCTATCTTACATTTTATCGTTGTTCAAGTTCAAACGAAGTTTCAATCCGTAATCACTTAGATGAGTCGAGCCCTAATAATTATTGACTACTCGATTACACCCTGGGGGCGGATCCTCTGCCGTAGGGCATTCACGGCAGGCGGTGCTGTGACGCCAAAACGGCGTCGTTTGACGTCAAAACGGCGTCGTTTTGATCCTAGATTAAAATTAGGGCAATGACGGATACACTTGGGCGGCGGCGTGTGGCGTCGTTTTGAGGCAAAACGACGCCGTTTCATGTCACGGCAGGCACAGCTTCACGGCAGAGGATCCCAATCCATTACACCCTAACGCATTATCAACGGTCATTTGACTCTTAACGGATAATGTAGGGTCAGAAAGGCTGACGTGAGAAACATATGTCGGGCGATTCGATTCTATAAAATGTTGGTATTTCGAGACAAATCATTACAGTTTGATATCAAAGTTCGAAAGTTAAACATTCTTGTAATTGCATGCATAGGCGTCCGTGATATAACCGTGACATTGTTTGGTTTCACTTTGCCATGCTTTTCCTTTTGTTAGGCTCACGAGTAATGTCCCGCCAGATTGCCACGCTTTTCTTTTAGTTAAAGCGCACGGTAATGCCCCTAACATCTTTTAAGCCAGGAGCGTTGTTTGGTTTCATTTGGTGTAACTTTTGGGGTATTCAGCCCCAAACAATATTTTAACCGCTTTGATTGATATGGCTGAATATATATATATATTCTTCTTAAGAATGAAAAATCAAAATCATCCTATTTTAATTTTGACTAATGATATGAAGACAACCGTTATAATTCGTGATCATTACTCAACTCTAATTAGTACTCCCATTATACCTCGGATTCAACCTTTTGTTTTGTCTAATTGTATACATTTAAATAAATTCAACTGCTTCGCTTTAATACGTAGTGTCTACGCGTCGACTTACATTGTAATAAAAGGCAAATCTATCAGGAAGGAAAAATAATTTCACATGGGTCCAATTTCAATTCTACTTTTGACTACTTCTTCCAATCCTTTTGTGTATTCGCTATGAATCATTCTTGAATAATTACAAAATCACTACTGAAACGCCTTTCAATCATATATATGTTATTAAAAATATCGATTATGTTACTCGTTAAGTGTCACTATCTTATGTAGAGTAAATTTTCTCCATCACATCTCTTTTTCTTGGCAAAGCATACCCGTGACATCTATTAACCAATTACTGTGTATTTACCCATGGGAGTTTCTACCACGTGAAATGATGAGATGTAAATCGTGTTACGTGGATAAACCACATTCATTTGATATAACCTCATAATAACTGCGGTACAAAACTATTTCTCGTGTCTTCTATTTCTTATTTATTACGGTACACCCATGCCGCTCCAATGATAAAACTTTCTCCGTTACTCCAATGGTCTTTGACCGGTCTTCTTCCATCATAATAAAGCCGAGCAAATGCTAGAGCCCTTTTCTCCATTATTATCCAATGGTCTTTGACCGGTCTTCTTTCATCATAATAAAGCCGAGCAAATGCTAGAGGGGTAATTACAGCAGTAGAAGTTTATTATTTCTGATCGTCGGATTTCGTCGCGTAAGAATAAAACAAAACAGCTTTGTTTTTATATACACACTACAAGACATCGGCTTGTTAGTCTGTGGAAGGACTCTCTATCTAAGAATTTTCCATGCTAGAGACCATGTGAAGAGGAAAGTTCTCCCATTTATTATATATGTTATATTATTTTTTTTATGAATTTAGTGGTTAAAGTCGAATTCATCAATCACTAGTATCAAAAAAAATCATCAATCACTGCATCATACAGCTGGAGGTTGGGAGCAGCACTTATTTATTGTATTTTGTACAGTAGTACTTATTGTATTTTTAGGTAATTTTGATGTAGGGATTTCATCTTAGAACGGAACGTTAGATGACTGTCACGTATATAAACAAATAAAAATATTTTGTCTTTATATCTGGCATGTGATGTCTGGCGGCCGCTTAATGTAGATCTATATACTCAAGCATAGTAAATTTCTACCCGTTAACCCTTTATGGAGTATTTTTTAAATTTTTTTTTATATTTTATATCGAAGCGAAAGGATTTTATTAAAAACAACAAAGCAAATTCTGCACCGACCAACGCCAGGAAAATAAATAGACTAAATTCGGATCACCACGGCCTAAAGCGGACCTAACACTACAAGCAACGAAAAGACACGGGACTTGGGAAACCAAGTCAACCAAATTCTACCTCAAAAGAGAGGAATTGATTTGGTACCATAATACTATAATCAAAATTTTTCAAAGCTTAAACAGACATAAAAACCCGGAAAGAGCGACTATTACCGACCCGAAAGAGCGAATCTAAAGCCTAAATAACAACCCGGAAAGAAGCGACTATTACCGACCGATCTAAAATACAAAAAACACCGAACATAAGAACAACGAACAATAAAATAAAAATAAACACAAGTCAAGTGTTGTGTGCTCTGTCTTCCTTCTTATGTACTTGCACTTCAGGGACGTGATATAAGGAATTATAGTGAAATTTTTCTTTACTAATACCAATTGATTTTAAGATAACTGTAAGTGTTTGATCCTAATAGAACATATAAATGCTTGTCCACCTCCAATTCCATCATCATCTTCTCTTCCTATGTCTCGAGTCGAACCGAAGATCATCAGATCATGTTCATTGGTTGTTCATATTCTTGATGATCATCATTTAAAACAGGAAACTTTTGGAAGCAAATATTGGGATCATCAATCTGTTAAATTACCATCTCTCCCAAAAGCGTAAGCTGATGGCGAGGCAGATAACTAATATGTTATAATCTTTAACACATCCCCTCAACTATGGGCAATCTCTCCCAACACTTCACAATATTTTTAAACACTTCAACACAGTATTGTTGTTTCTTCATGATTATTCTTGGGTTCTTGATGATTCAATCAAATAATCTGGGACCAAAATCTGCAAATTGCATTATATCTTGAAAGTCCAACTTGTCATCAAGTGAACTTTCATTTGCAAATTGATGCTCTTCTTGATGATCAGCTACATGTACTACTGCTGTGAAGTATATAATCCACCATTTGGCTGTTTTTATCAGATGTTTCTCCAATAATATTTTGATTCATTCCCTCCCACTAGATTTTGTATACTAGCCAACAATTAACTAATTGGGAGTAATAATATTTAAAAAAAAAGTAGTAATGTCATGAGATTTAATTGAACTAATTTACTTAGGGGTGTAGAACAAATATGCCCAAAAAAAAAAATAAAAACACTAAACTTGATTAACTCGATTAACTCGATCGCTTGTGATATCACGATCGTCCTAAAAAGTGAATAGTATAAATAAACCATAATACAAATAATAAAGAATATCAAGTTTTTACGTGGTGAAACACAGTAGAAATTGTACCTTCGCCAAAGGAGATACGATCAAATTAATGGGATTTGATACACACACAAAATAAAGCAGATCACGAAAACATAAGTTTCCATATTGGTATTGATACGGACCGATAGGCATAATCGGTTGTGGCGTACGAATGAAAATAGCTTGTCCGCATTGTTGATCATGTTATAGTTACATCATGATCAATTGGGACTCATTATGATCAACGGTGCTGATCAACGTTACAGATCACCGTTATATCATTTCGTTAGAAGACAATTGTATCAGCGCCTCAGATCATTATTCTTTTCATGCATCGTGATATATATATGAATACAGAGTCTTTGTGGTTAATATATGTGGATATATATCCATTATAGATATGATATCTATCTCCCGTAAAGTATTAGTCTACAACTAATTTATTTTATTTGATAAGTATTGATGTAAATATATGATGTAATCAACGAATGTTTTTACACGATAATGGCAAGTGTGATATACGGTAGCTTTATTAATCGGTGACATATGATAATCATCATGGATAAGATACTTATAATCCAAATTATAATAGCGAACTCCATTTCTCTTCCATTTAGTGTTTTTATTGTTGTCACATATGTTTTTGAGAGGAAATTCGATTAATACATTTTTATTTAAAAATAAATTTGAAATTACACCTAAAAATTAAAAACGCTCACTATCCTCACCTTAAGATGAGCAATTTGCTGCCAAAAGAAAAGATGAGCGATTTCACCTATAAATAGGCGGTTACGCCCTTGGGCCCGCCCATAGACGGGCGGTTTAACCCATCTGCCCCCTTCAGCCCGCCTATAGATGGACAGTTCGGCCATTTTTAAAAATATTAACACTATTTTCCTTGTTTAAGTGATTTTATCAATTAAATATTTGATCATACTCCCTCCGTCCCGTATTATAAGTCCTTTTGGACTTTTTACACAAATTAAGAAAAATGATAAATTGGTTACTTTTTAATATTTCAACGCAAAATAGTGTATTGATTTTTTTCGGATTATTTTATAATATCAGCATTGTTTAGTATGAAAAACGAAACAATCGACATTAATCTTCAGACAAAATGTGAGAAAAAAAGGCTAAAAACTTATATTGCGGACGGAGGAGTATTATTTCCTTATTTAGCTGATTCTAGGAATTAAATATTGGATTATATTTTAAGAAAAATGTTTGTCTGGCTGCTTCTCATTTGAAGGATGGCTTTTCTGTGGTTAGTGACACCATTACGTGGGAGGGTGCCTTAAATGATTGGTATTCAGTTGCGCAGAGCTACCAATTCCTAGATACTTCTAGGACCTTATTTAGAGGTTTAAGGGCCCTTAGAGCAAGTCCAATGGTGGGTGTCAAACCTATTTTTTAACACCTATGGGAAGATACTAAAGCATCTCCATGGTAAAATTGATAGAGTATCGAAAATTTGATATGGCGTGCAGGAAGTGCTGTATTTAGTACTTCACTAATACCTTTGAGAATGCAAACATGCGCTTTGTGGAGAAAGTGGCCGAAGAAAAGAGCAAAAGTTGGTACTCGCCACTTAATTTCAGTTGTTCATCTGTCCCCCACCCCTTTTGTCCCTAGCATCAGAACGAAAGCCTGACTCACCGAACCCCTATGTCGGTTCGGCTCAAGTGTTTCGAACCTTAGGCTCGACTTCATTTCGAAATGGGCGAGCGCTCTTATATTTTCATTATTCGCCTGGGTTCGGTCGGTATTTGGGAAAAAAGCTCGGCTCGGTTCGGCTCGAACATGTCGAACCGTTCGAACATGTTCGGCTCGGAACTCGGGTTTAAAAAAATCGAACATGTTCGGCTCGTTTTAAAAACATGTTCGCTCGAATCGCATATGAATTTATGATATCCGAACATGTTATTTCGACCACCGAATATCTAATTTGTAAGTTCGCTTCGGTTCGAACTCACGAAACAAGCCCGAATCGAGCTTTTTGAGCCGATACTCCTGGATCGAATCGAATACTTGTTCATTTACACCTACTTGTCCCCTCTTTTTCTACTTTACTTTTGACATGTAATCTTCCTAAATTTATCAAATCGATGCACGCGTAAGCTGAATACACCCATTTTCATTTGAGTTTTGTCAATATATCAATCGTCATAATTTCTTTTGTTAAATAACCGATATTAAATCACATGTTTCTTGTATATAGTTTTTCAAAATTATTGTTAGGTAATTTAAAAAAAATTTATGGTTAAGTAAAAAAATATGTTAATTAATACGACATTTTTTTTTTGTTGAGTTAAGACAATATTTTTTATCTTATTGAAACATTCATAAATTTAATCAAAATGGATTAAAAAAAATGATACTACTAAGTTTTGATATTTTGGGTTGGAGATGTTGTTTGTAGGTATCAAACTCAAATTTTGATACTTTGGGTTGAAGATAAAAATTTGATACCTATCTTTACACTGTTCATAGGTACCAAATTTTAAAATTTGATACCTATGGGTTGGAGTTGCCCTTATAAGCTCAATTTTATGCTCTGGCAGACTCAGCATGAGGCCTTACCCACCTTCAGGTTGCTTTGGAGGAGACAAATTTGTACGTCGCCAATCTGTGTGTTGTGTACGACGCCAATCGTCCTTACATACTCTTCGAGACTGCAGGTGGACGAACCTGATCTGGAGGAATGTGCTACCGGAACCGGCTCAACTTGGCTTCTTTTCCCGGCCCAGCATCGGGGAATGGACTAAGGCTAACCTCATTGGACCTTTCCACACGGGAAGTTGACGATCGTATATTTTTTAAAAAGCTGCATAGGCTTGTTGTTTTAAGAAACCAAATGATCTGTCCAAAAGTGTGAGGAACGACCACCAATTTATATTTTTATTTCTACTGTTTCCGATAAGATGAGAAACTTGAAAATAGCTTGAGGCTTGTAAGATGCAGCCTCTGTTGGAACTGATGTAACTTTTTCTCTTTTATTTGCGATAAAAGTTGATTATTCTTCCAAAAATAAAATAAAATATTTGACTTTATTATTTCCTTATTTGAGTGATTCTAAGAATAAGCCGACTTATATAACCTAGGGTAACGATAGAGACATAACAAAAATTATATAACGGATGCCACAACATGATCTTTCACCGTAGATTTTGATAAGTGTTAATTGATTGTGATGTGGACCCATCGAAATCAATTATTGGGAGATCACGTTACAGTATTTTTATTGTACTTCATCAATACATTATAACTTATATAAAATTAAAATAATAGAGCATAACTTAAATTACACAACGGTGAAATACATAACTCTTATAAAATACAGTAAAATACATAACTCTTCTGCTTCATCGTCTTCTGTCGAATAAACCAAGTTTCCTATTAGTTCCTCCTTGAAAACCCTAATCCCTTTTCCCAGTTGCTCGCTCTTCTGATACGGGGATTCATAATTATTTAGATTTGAGTGCAGTATTCTGATAAGTGATGGTGGCGGCAACTATGGTCAGCTCTGCTGGCATGTTGTTGACGATGTTGAATGAGAACAGCCCACAACTGAAGCAACATGTGCTCACGAATCTCAACACCTTAATTTGTTGATTACTATTGGCCGGAGATCTCTACTTCTGTTCCCGTCATGTAACTTCTAAATTTATTTATTTTTTGTTTTGTTGCTTTCTCTTCCACTGATGAAAAGTTTTTTTGGTTTGGTTCTTGAAGTTGTGCTTTTATTTGGGGTTGTAAATTTTGGACTTGATGCTGGGAATTCCAAAGTTTATTACTTTAAGTGTTTTCAGGTTGTAAAAACTGGACTTGGTGAAAATTTAGCTGGGATCAAGTTCAATGTGAATTTTTCGTCCAAACCAGCACATATTTGTAGTGCTGAGCTCGGAGATTAGCCAAATTTTGTCCAAGATTTTAGCTTTGGGTACTAGGAAGAAATATACTCTCTAACCCCTTTAGATGAATTTCACTTGAATCATAGTATATTACCTCCATTGTCTATGCTATATGCCTTGTTTTTATTTCGTGTCTCTAGATAGAGGTGTATCTGTAAAGATTATCTTGCTCTTGCTGGAATCATGTTGTTCCTTCTGGGAGTATCATTTAAAGCATATTTGCTTCCCATTGGTGATTTCTTATATTTTTTCACATTCAGTGGCTTTCTTTATGTGTCTGGTTTCCCTGTTTTTATATGGTTTCTCTTCCTTGGGCTTATTGGCATTCAAATTCTTGTTTTGTCTAATGATATCTTTTAAGTATTTTCTTGCTGAATTTCATTTTGTCTGAATTGTTGCATTGGTTGAATATTGGCATATCTAGGCAGTGTGTATTTGAACTTCTTTTACTTGATAATGCAGAGGAAGTGTTTATGAAGATGAAACTTTGACGAGCCACAGAGACAACTTAATTGCTGCTTTGCTTGCATCAAGGTCCGTGCCTATGTACTTGAGCAATTTACTTCCAAACTGTCATACTTGATTTATTGAGACACACAACCTCGTTTGGTAGTACATGGCTACTTTAACTGGCCGGAAAGATGACACAATCAGTTCAATCCCTAGTAGATTATGATGTAAAGCTATTAAATTAGAAATCAAAGAGAAAGCTGAAGAACTCAGCACTTTGTTTGCAACGGGGAATATCAAAAGCTGCTATATCTGGGAATGGGTTTGGATTTAAATACCCAATGCTTAACACAACAAAAGACCAAAATACCCTCCATTACATAAATGGACAAAATAGCCCTCATCTTAATTAATTTTGCATCCACGCTGCATCATCTCCATCCGTCCCCAAAATAACAAACTCATCCTCGAGTTGGATCTCTAGTGTTTGTGCCTCGTCAGGTGGGTGATAAGGAGTCAAGTTAGCAACATTGTAAGTCGGGGATCGAATCGGGTAGGTAGTGGGCAAATCAATTTCATGAGGCCTCACTAGCACCATCAACAATATTCATCGGTAGGGTCAAGCCCATTCACCACATAGTGAGACAATTTCAAAGACTCTCTTGAGTGTCATCCATTCTTGCACAAAGTGTTGACTCATTGACCAATTATAGCAACACATGTCGCGACCATCATGAGCTTCCTTTCCATACTTAGCTTCTTGTCATCATTCCAACCCTCTCACGGAATGACTTCGTCCATGAGTTATATAGAAGATGAAGTTCAATGTCCATGGAATGGCGTAAATTCCCCAAAAGCAACTCATTATACTTATCATATCCCGGGAAGAAACAAATTCTTGAAATATTAAAGATATCCTCCAAGACATCAGCTTCAATAAGTAGCTTAGCCAAAGTACGAGCCTCAGTATCAATGGATTCCTCCTTTGCATACTCTTCAGTTGCTTTGTCACCAGCAATTTTCAGTGGCTGGTGCCGTAGTGTAGTTTGCTGACATCCAAGTTATGGATAGAAGTAGAACCTGACCGTGTACATGGTGCATGTTTTCATAAGAATAAGATGATGTGGCTTCATGGAGCACTTGTTCTTGTCTGTTATATGTACTCATCTTGCTTTGCCATTTTCCACGGGATCAGTATTTTCATAACAACATTAGTGCTACCCACTGGACAACCACCCCATAACAAAAAGTGAAATTCCATATATATATGAAACATTGGCACAACAGCTAAGTGCACATACTCTGTAGACAAGTGCTTACACCGTGAAGCATCAAATCTCAGAAAAAGTACCATAGTAGCTATAGAGTCCCCGTGTGTCACAAGTTTCGATGATGTGGGACTGAAGAATATAGTATTCCTGCCAGCATCTTTAGGACAAATTTTAAGCCTTGGAGCCAAATGGAGATCAGTAGAAAAAAAGCTTAAGAAAAACAGAGTTTCCTTTAGGATCAAATAAGAATGCATTCATTTTGGCATTACCACCAACTCCAACTCCACTTGCCCTCAGTATCACCCTTCATCAATAAATTGTGAAATAACCTCAGAATCAACAGCACTTTGTATTAGATTTAGGTACTTATCTTGAATAGAATTATAGCTTACGAAGTCCATCTCACTGCAAATATTTAATCACCAAATATAACAGGATTTCGCTCACTATTGTCCAGCTTACATCAAATATAGGCGAAATCCTTGTAAATATTCTTTAATAAAAGGGGTAAGGTATGCGTCCACCATCGTTGGAACAAATCGGATAATCAGCATTGCAGCACCTTTATCCAAAGCATGTTTGCTAGGCTCCCTTTCTTTCAACTCTTTGTTGGCAGAGGCATCAAAATCAGATGCCAATGAATTTTCTTCTATTCCCAACTCTGTTTCACACTTGTGAGTCACACAAAGAGACATGTTTTCTCTACAAGAAACGCCTCCAGGATCAAAATTACGTATCGTTAACAATGAAATTGACATCATATAGGCCCACTTTTAACACTTCTTTAAAAGCAGAAAATGCGGTACCTGGCTTGAGAATCATCCTACACAACCTTAAGAACAGTAGATACATCACCAACGAGAGCCAACATTTAAAGCTCTAGTTATATTTGTAACTTCCTGTTCAACTCCACCTTTATGGTCCCCAAAACACCAATCTTCACCTCAACAAGCATTACATCAGTCTGGACTTCCAACAGAGTTGAGGTATGCATGTTGTGTGTTCAGTTGGATTCCTTATCACCATTACTTGTGTCAAGCTTAGGAGGCTTTGAAAGAACATTTTCACAATTGGTAACCTCACACACATCATCAATGCCTAAACCCGGACAATCCCTGAATCCTTTATGAACATTTCTGAGCTGTTAGACTTCATAGGAGCAGAATCTCAGGTAACCTTTTAGATTCTTTCATCAGGGTGTAATTTGTGTGGCTTTCTTCAAGGTTTCAGTGCCATCATCCGTAAAAGAGCCTCTGATACACCAAAAATATCTAACTCACTTTAACCCTTCTTTTTGCCATCAAATGATTCAAATGAGACCTTTATCGAATAAGTGTTGTGTGTGAAATTATCAGCCACTAAATGCTTCATTTCCTCTTTATTTTCTTTCTTGTACAATTGGTTGAGGAATTCTGTGAACACTTGGTGTGCTGCACGTTATCGTCATTCTCTGTCTTGTAGAAATATGTCAAACGTGAGGTGTGCATGGATTTCTTGACCAAAAGCTCCTCATTCTCAACCATGAAGTAATTAAGTTCTTACCTCCATGAGTTTTGCAACTCTTTCCACCATATATGTGCTTCACCTTTTAGCTTGAAGCAACCAATTTACATTTCACAGCCTCCGGTGAATGCATTGCTTCAAAATTGTCTTCTATTGTGTCAATCCAATCCAAAAAATCCAGCTTAAGAGAAGAACCATCAAAGTCCAGTAGAATTGGCCTGAAGCCACTTATATTTCTTTCACGTACTGTGCATTTCTGATCATGATAACATCCAACCTCAGCCATGGTGATGTGAGGAAAACTCCATCAACTAGCTGGGTATCGTGGTCAAAATTGTGTCTCATCCCATCTGAATATGGATTTGGTTCTGGTATGAAAGAATCAAACTTCAAATCAGACTTGCGGTAAAAATATTTGATTATATTATTTCCTTATTTGAAGCGATTGTAAGAATAAGCCGACTTTATATAGCCTATATAAAATACAGTAAAATACAAAACTCTTCTGCTTCTCATCGTCTCCTGTCCGAATAAAACCAAGTTTCCTATTAGTTCCTTCTTGAAAGCCCTAACCCTTTTCTCCCAGTTGCTCAAGATCCGAACTCAATTGAGTGTTTTGCTCTTCTGATACGGGGAATCATAATTATTTAGATTTGAGTGCAGTATTCTGATAAGTGATGGCGGCGCAACTATGGTCAGCTCTGCTGCCATGTTGTTGGCGATGTTGAATGAGAACAGCCCACACCTGAAGCAACATGTCTCAACACCTTAATTTGTTGATTACTATTGGCTGGAGATCTCTACTCCTGTCCCCGTCCATGTAACTTCTAAATTTCTTTTTTTTTTTGTTGCTTTTCTTTTCCACTGATGAAAGTTTTTCTTGGTTTGGTTCTTGAAGCTGTGCTTTTATTTGGGGTTTTAAATTTTGGTCTTTATTAGTTGTTCTTGAACTAACTTGATACTGGTAATTCCAAAGTTTATTACTTTTAAGTGTTTTCGGTTGGTTGTTCTTGAGCTAACTTGATGCTGGTAATTCCAAAGTTTATTACTTTAAGTGTTTCAGGTTGTAAAACTGGACTTGGTGAAAATTTAGCTGGGATCAAGTTCAATGTGAATTTTTCCGTCCAAACCAGCACATATTTGTAGTGCTGAGCTTATCGAGATTAGCCAACTTTGTCCATGATTTTAGCTTTTGGTGTTAGGAAGAAATATACTCTCTAATCCCTTTTGATTTTAGCCTTGTTTTTATTTCGTGTCTCTAGATAGAGGTGTATCTGTAAAAGATTTTCTTGCTCTTGCTGGAATCATGTTGTTCCTTCTGGGGTGAGTGCTCGATTTAAAAGCATATTTGCTTCCCATTGGTGATTTCTTATATTTTTCACATTCAGTGGCTTTCTTTATGTGTCTGGTTTCCCTGTTTTTATATGGTTTCTCTTCTTGGGCTTATTACGCTCAAATTCCTTGTTTTGTCTAATGATATGTTTTAAGTATTTTCTTGCTGAATTTCATTTTGTCTGAATTGTTGCATTGGTTGAATACTGGCATATCTAGGTAGTGTATATTTGAACTTCTTTTACTTGATAATGCAGAGGAAGTGTTTATGAAGATGAAACTTTGATTTAGCCACAGAGACAACTTAATTGCTGCTTTGCTTGCATCAAAGGTGACATTGTCCTTGTCCGTGCCTATGTACTTGAGCAATTTACTTCCAAAGATACACACAACCTCGCTTGGGTACACGGCTACTTTAACTGGCTGGAAAGTTGACACAATCAGTTCATACCATAGTAGATTAGGAGGGTTATCTTTATGTAAACAGTTAAATTTCATTTGTTACCAACACTTCGATATCTGTCTAATTTATTTTCATGTTTCTGCCTTCAGGTTTTCTGTTACTTGGGGAATTAAATGACTCATCTTCTTATGCTTTAGTTTAGGGCTGGCCCCTGTTTGATGTTTCAGAGGACTCTGACTATGTCTGCACTATCCTGGGTATGGTTTATATCTTGTATTTTGATTGCTGCTTGCAAAATTGTGTGCATAAGATGAATTTTTCGGTCGAATTCAAATCCGTTTCTGTGGAAAGATATTTGATTCTGTTTCCTCCCTTCATTCAGCTAAAAGCCATAGACAGAGTATGCCAGTTTGAAGACGATGTAACAAGTAAAGTGGATCATATTGTTAACGACTTCTTTCTCTCTTTATATCAGGTACATAGCTGATGGAAGGTATCAGCAAGCTGTGAGAATGTCGATCAGTGCGAAGCTGTGGGAAGATTGGCTTTTAATATAAGAGCGCCTCAGGTAATTTTAGTCTCGATCAAGTATTGAGTTCTGATTTCAAATCGCTGTATTTTGGATAAATTCTGCTGATTCAGATCTAAATACATGAATTGCAATTAGAACTCAATACTTGACCAAGACTAAATGAACTGTTTATCAATCAAAATAAGTTTTCTGCATGGTTTAATAATTCACAATTTCTTCTTACAAATTAATTCCTTGCTATCATAGGATTACCTTTTGTTTTCTGGTTAAGGTCCACATGCATCTTTTATTTATATGACTAAAACATGAGGGTTATGTACTTATTTTTATTTGTTCATTAAGGGGTTGCAAACCGGGTACATAAGAAGAGGGGAGAGTCTAAAGAGGCGGTGTACACTTCGCACTTTTATAGCGTTATGAAGAATTATGAATAGAAATATATGTATATGTATGTTTGAGCATCTGCCCTTTGTTTCTAGTGCCATATAGCATTACTTTATAAAATATTGCTCCGATCTGCACCATAAAAACCACCACGGAACCACCACATCTTGCACTTCCTACCACAGTTTCTTCACCTCTCACCACCACCGAATATGTTCTTGAAACACACTTTTTATTTTTGAAAATTACCCACACTTTTAATAACATCTCTTTTGGAAGTAGATTTATAATTTCTAATGAACGACAACAACACTTTACACAGTCACTAGACTCACTACTAATAATCATTATCGTATTACAACACTGTTTTAAGAGAGTTTTCTTATTCTTCCTCTTCCTCTTTCAAAAGACTAACCACTTTCCTAAGATTTTCCAAAGTAAATGTATGTTTAATCTTTATACCATTGCTTGTTTCTTAAGTTCTATTGTTTAATTTTCCTTCTAAACTAGAGGACTTCCGGTTGGGAGGTTTCCCTATGAATTTTCCAACAAGGTGTCCTTGGTGTGCCTAGTTCTTTTGCAATGATTAGTACTAGCCTATTCCACTTTTGGACATCTGGTTTTGACTAGTATTACTCTTAGTGAAAATGGCACTATTCTCGAGTAGATGAGATAGGGTTAGAGACCCCATTCTTATTATGCTTTCTTCATGCTTGATGTCGTAAACACACTTTTGATAGATGGGGAGAGATTTAGAGCTTAAACCTCTGCGCCTCACATCATCAAGAGGTGGATTAAGCCCATCAAGAATTTGAAGATCGTCTTTTGATCTTTAAGGTTCTTGTATATCTTGGCATCCTCGGTAGAGTGCCAAGTTATGCTTTCAAAGGTATCAAGTTCTTGAGAGGAGGGTTGAAGTAGTCGATGCTTCGGACATCTCCCTTGTCTTATATCTTGCGGCTTTGATTCTATTTATATTGCTCGAAAGTGTTATCTCTTTTTGAGTAGAGATCAGTATTGCTGACCAAATCACTTCAGTAATATCATAGAGAATGAAATTCTCTGCAATAACATGTGTCATGGATCCCGGCAGGATGGACATCACATTGATGTTCTCCACTCTCCACTTCTTCTTTGGAGGGGATCCCCGCGCAGAGACTTGCTTTCATCAATTAGATACCCTCCTGCCCCTCTTAGTAATGTAAAGCCTTCACGCTCTGTACCACACGCGAAGGAAGTTGTCACCATTGAGTTTGTGGTGTAAGAGAGGCATCATGGAGGGTTCAGAGTTCCAAAGTGAAGAATTAGAGATGGATTCTTCCTTGAGTTAACTTTTTGAAGATTGGCGGTTGCCATGTAGAGCACGCCAAAGATAAGCAGACAAAAATTTGAGAGACCTTAAGTCTCTCGATGCCATGTAGAAATTAGAGTATAAAAGAGAGAAATAAAGGAGGAAACTCTTGTTTATTGCATAGAACTCTTACCGGGTGGGATAAGATAGTGTTTACACTTTATAGGGAGGCCCCAACGGCTAGAAAACTTAAACTAACCCACTACCAAAGGCTATGAACAGTAAATACAGTTTCTGTCCATTACTTGCGAGACTAATCGGCGAAAAGACAAACAAGGGCCCTTAAAGCACGCAATTAACTCCAAATTAAGGTAAAAACTGCATAATTCAACAGTACATCACAAAGTTCTCTCATTACCTCACAAATCAAAGCTATCTCCATTCTGCCAGTCTGCCTTGTATATTAATTCTAACAGCGAATCATATTGGATTCCGTTTAAAATGGTATGTGCAAAACCTAGAAGTTGGAACGTGATAATTTTGATCCCTAAACCGCAACTAGTGTTATATAATCACACTCCCCATTTGCACATGAATTATACTAGTGTCAATGTGACTTTTGTTAGGGTCCAATTCTAGAACAAGAATGACACTTGTTTGTTACCAATCTCAATCGATCAGAACATTGCGGGATGTTTTACATAAGTTATGCTTTGAGATTATAATTAGATTGACATGTACAACAAAACAAAATTTTGAAAAACAGTTGAAATTTTAATTGAATTTGTAATTTAAATACATAAATAATAATAATTCACGAAGAGTGAATGATATATTATGTACTTTACTACCGCCTCTCCAGCGTGATCAATCAGGTAACAAGCCAAGAGACTTATATAATTGTCAACCTACACAATTTTTTATGCATAATTAATCAATACATAAAGACACATGTTTTTTATTCTATCGTGTAATATTGAATTTACCGATCGCGATATATGTTTTTCGTGAAACAATTTTGAAGGTTTCATAATAAACCGCGCGTTCATTTTCCATCGTTTCCAATAGATCAGCGTAGAGGCGTCAAGCTTCCTTTTCTGCGTGAATTTATCTAAGTCTTGATGTCCTGTTTTTATCCATCTCTTTTTCCGTATATTTTCCTTTCCTTTTACTCCGTTCACACCTATCCATCTGGGCTTTTCCTTCCCTTTCTGAACTCTCTTTTCACATCTATCCTTTGTGGAAGGATGATAATATAAGTCGGGTAGATATAATTTTTAATAAAAAATAATAATAATAAAGTCTCGATTTATTATCGTCTAATTTTTCATTTTTTCCTAAAATTTTCTATTTTATTTGCTTGGGTTGAGCAGCTTATTTATGGATACCTATGCATAATCTTAATCTTGGCCATTTCCACTGATGCAACTTTTAATAAATTTGAAATGCTTCCGTAAAGGATTTGAAATAACAAATGAAGAATTAATAATTTATCAAATCATATCTTAATAGCTTTCAATATTTTTTTTGATTTTAATTTATTTTTAGAGGTTAAAACTGGTCAAATTCAAATAAGTGAACTCTGTTTATGGCAATCAGATCAAGCTAAATCAATAATAAAAAAATAGCTTTAAATTAGTTATTTTTAATTATATTAATAAATTAAAATATGTTGCATGAAATTAGAAATAAAAAAATACTCACGTCCATTTTCGCTACTCGTCAACTTTAGGCAAGCAATGCGTTTTGCATGAAATGTGTCATAAAAACAAAATCTCGATTGTATACTTATCATTGCCATCAATCTTAATTCCCATCACGCCTCTCGATTATAATTAGAGGCGTGATGTCTTAATGAACTGATGATGAGTATAAGTATGCAATCGGCTGACACATTGATTATTTTGTTTTTATGACTGTTTCATGTAAACGACTGTTTGCCTAAGTTGGAATGTAGCTGTAATTGGACATATGATGATATTTTTATTTCTAATTCTATGCAATATATTTTAATTTATTTATATATTTAAAAAATCTAATTTAAAGCTAGTAATTTTATTATTATTGATTTAGTTTGAGGACCTGATTGATGATGGCTATAAACAAAAGTTCATTTATTTGACAAGGTAAAGGATTTTTTACCACTATATAAATTAAGATAAGATCACAATGAGGTATTAAGATATGATTTGATAAATGGTTAATTCTTTATTTGCTATTTCAGATATTTTACGGAAACGTTTCAAAAATTATTATTATTTTTTTTTGGGAGAAGTTGATCTTTGGTGTGTACTTGGTTGGTTAGCTTTAATATATTAGTGTCATTCGTATGCCTCTCAACTCTTGGGGTGTATATTAGACTCCGTGATTAGACCGTTAAAATGCAGCGAGTGTCCATAAATATGCGGCTCATCTCGGAAAAACAAAATAGAGAATTTTATAAAAAAATTGAAAATTAGACGATAATAAATTAAGACTCTATTATATTTTTATTAAAAGTTTTTATTAAAAGTTGTATCTACCAAACTTATATTATCATCCTTCTTCAGATGGATAGATATGAAGAAGAGAAAGATGGAAAAAGAGAAAAAAAGTACGGGAAATGGATAGATGTGAATGGAGAGAAAGATGTGAAAAAGAGGAAAAGAAAACATACAGGAAGAGATGGATAAAAGCAAACATCAAGACTTAAATGAATTCGACGCTAGAAAAGGAAGTTGACCCTTTGAGGCTGATCTATTGGAAATACTGGTAAAGAACGGATGGTTCATTATGAAACCTTCAAGATTGTTTCACCGGAAAACATATCAGTCTTGGTAAGATGGTAAGTTCAATATCATCCGATAGGAGTAAAAAACAAGGTGTCTTCCACGTATTGTTTAATCATGCATAAAAATTAATTGAAATTTTATGGATCAATATATTAATTGTGTATGTTGGCAATTATATGAGTATCTTAGTGGTTACTGGAATTTGATTACATCGGGAAAGACCGTGATAAGGATACGTAATATATCTTTACTAATTCTGTTGTTGTTATTATTATTATTATTACTTTTTTAAATTACAAATTCAATTGACATTTCAATTATTTTTGTTTTGTTGTACATGCCCGCCAATCTAATTATTATCTCAAAGGATGACTAATGTACATCATCTTGCAATGTTCCTCATCGAGTGAGATTGTAACAAAACAGTGTCATTCTTGTTCTAGAAATAGGATTCTAACAAAGTCACACGAGACACTAATGAAATTCATGTGCAAATGAAAGATGTGACTATATAACATGTCTGTACCCATTTTGGTATGCAGAGACATGTTTCATATGTTAATGTTGAAACATATAATAGGATGGCTAGAGAGGGACATTTTGGTATGTAGAGACATGTTTTATATGTTAATGTTGAAACATATAATAGGATATAATAGGATGGCTAGAGAGGGAAGTCCTAAAGCGATGATGCCATGGCATCGTAGTGTTGGTTCAGTCAAGTATTAATCTCTCAGTTTATGTCCCATTCTAATAATCATTTTTCTGTAATTGGTTCCTGAAATGTATTATGTTTTGAAAATACGGTGATAGAACAATTGAGACCACTTGTGAGTTACTTAAAGATGATAAGTGAAGTGAGAATCTGGAATATGTAAACCAAAAGAGTTTGGATAGGAAACAAATTAAGATCATTAAAAAAAAAAACTTTATTCAAACAAACCATTAATCAATATATCATAATATTTATAATCCTTTCTAGACTTTTTTTGTCCCCACTTTTTCTTTTTCTTCACCACTTTCTGAACCATCAACTACTTTTTTTCTTTTCTTCACCGCCTTTTGAACCTTTCTGAACCATTTCATTTTCTTCACCACTTTTGAACCATAACTAGTTTTTTCACCACACCATCAACTACTTACTACTAGATTCATTTTTGCCAGTCATTTGTTCATCTTTGTCAGCCACTTGCTTTTTTCTCTAAGTCATCTCAAAAGATTGATACGTGTGACAATATATGTTTGCTGCAAGAACAGTAAATTGAGTTAAAGAAAAACATAATACATCTTAAAAAAATAAAGTAGGTCAAACAAAGGGAGTGTTTGTAGGGTGTAAAAGATGGGGTAAAAGGGTTATATAATTTGGTAATCAACGAAAAACATGGTTATTCTCAAGGAAGCTGTGGTTTTCGATAAAAATTATATGCCTCTGAGTTCATCGAGTGGGAGAGTCTGAATAATCAAACCAGTGTTGAATCCGAGAGGTGGAGCACTGGGTGGAGTCGGAGGAGCAACACTCTCAGGTGATCATGATTAGCACTCATCGATCTATCAATAAAAACTTTTAGTTTGTTGTCTTTGTGCGTGATTCGATTTTCTTCCTTCCACCCTCAGACTGATGGACAATCGAGTGAACCTTATAGGCAGCTAGAATATGGACCTCGGGGTCTGAGGCATTAGGGCAATGATCAAATTTAGTCATTGTCTCATTGGCTATAACACTTACTTTTTTTTTTTTTTTTTTTAACACTTTCACATCCTCCTGATTTGGCAACACATCTCCTCACCTGTTTTTCATAAAAAATCAAATAATTTCAATTTCTTCACTTTTGTTTGGTTGTACATGTCAAATTTAATTATTTCCGTCCAAAGCTTAAATATTTTTTAAATGTAAATTGCAATTTACGAAAAAATTAAATACATATACTGTAAGCATTCATACAAGAAGTATGTATTTAAAAGCTGTAAAATAAAGAAATTTGTTAAGAGATGCGTATTCAAATATTCTTAGATAAATAAAGGCAATTTTGACAAGATATGTATTCCGAGGTCATATTGTATGAGATTTGCACCTTTGATATTCGACATGGTTCAATTCAATTCAAAAGCATGTCGGGAGAAAGGAGCACCCGGATGGGCGTTTAGAACCTCCGGCTCACCCCCAATCGAGGGACGGACCCAATGTATTGAGAGTGCATTTGCCCGCACTCAACTTATGCTGACTGAGTTCTTAAAATACCCTCCAATAATATTAAAGATTGTGTATGTATATTATTTCGTGCAAATTTTCACTGTAATTGCTTATTTAGTTCAAGCGGTGGTTAGAAGTATTCTTCTTATCTTCGAGGTCCGACTTTGTTCAGCACTCCTTTGCTGTATGTTGAATTTGGCACATTGGAAAAGAATTCCTAGGTCCGTCCTCCCAATTCCATAGGTGAAGTGGGAATGTCGGGAAGAGAATGACAAGGTAAGTGGTGATGACTTGTTTAAAAACCTTGGCTACTTTGCATGTTTTTTAACATTTTTCTTTTAATTTACTTCACTGGAAAAAAAATTCACTGCGCTCAATTCTGTGTAATTCCATAGGGTGAAGTAGGGAATGTCGAGGAAGAGAATGACAAGGTAGGGAGTGTAGGACTGAGAAGTAATGCATGATATGTATGAATATATTAGTTTGCCTAAAATGAATGTTATTCTGATCTTATTGTGTATTAAAAAAAAAAAAAGTAGATTTTTGGCTATAATCTCCTAAAATAAAACACTCACTCGTTTTTATTTGAATTTTAATAGATAACAAACAGATAATTGACACTAAACCTTCATCATTTTATCTTTCTTCAAACAGGAATGACTATTATTGTTATAAGATTATTATTATTGTTGCCATTTTTTTCCAATGTCTTTTCACATGACAAATGTACTTAACATATTTTTTTCTTTCATTTTATCTTTCAAAGTTATCCTCTTTTCTTTTTCACGATTATTTATGCGACAAAATTTAAGCGAAATGTTGCATTCTCTGCACGTGCAAATTTAGGTCGAATTTATGAAATAAACTTTACATTCGATATTGATCACAGAAATACTCGGCTTTTAAATCAAAATAGCCAACCACACTGAATCATTTTGGATGATAATAGTGTATGGTTCGTGAAAAAACACATTATACTTAAGGGATAACACAATGCTTTCTGACCGGGTATCTGTTTTTTCTTTCCCTTTTCCACATACACAAGGATAACACATTATAGCATGGAGTTGCTATTTTTTTCAACCGGGGTTTTTGGGTAGGAGAAGGTGCAATTTTTGCTGTATTGGCTTTAAACATGTGTTTATAATACCTTTATTTTTATTCTTTTGTCCAATGGAGTTTTTTCTTTTTCTAGAGGAGTCAACAATTTATTTATATTATTCTAGGAAATAACTCTGCGCTTACGGCAATGTGTGCTGACAATGATTAGTCAATAGTCAATATCGTTTGGCGCAAATGCATCGACACGAGTTGACAAGCATTTGTAATGTGTATTCTTATATGAGGTAGAATTCTACAACTTTGCCAATTGCCACAAATGATTCGTTTAACTAGTTAGATCGTCGCGTCATTTTGGCCTAAAATGCTAATCCAGATTGACAAAATATATATATATGTCTCATTCTTATATGGGACTAAGAATTTTACTATTTTAACTACGTGAGACATTGCAACCCCCTTATAAGGGGCGTCTTTGCCAAGACTTTTCCTGGACTCGTCCATACCATAAGTAACTTGAGTTCATATGACTCGCCCTTACCAAAGGTAATGCAGTCCTTAAAATCTCTAACGGTGCATCACAAGATCTAGGAGGTAGCTAGATGTCATCCTTACACCGCCCTTACAGCAACGGTAACACCCGAAACTTGTATACGGAAGCCAACTATTTAGATCGTCGTCCGGCTTGCTCTCAAAAGACTAGAGTTGATAAGACTTTTATGCCGCACATTTATATGAGAATGAAAATTCTACTATTTTAAATATGTGGGACATTACAATATCACTTTTTACAAGTCAGAACCTAAACATAATAATAGTAAGTAATAATCATAATAAGAAAAATACAAGCTAAAACATCCTCTCTCGCTTTTAATTAATTTAAGCAACAACAACACAGTACTTACTAACACATCCTTCCTTCTTTAACTTCCTTCTTTAGAGAAAAGAGTTGATACTAAAAAATACAGCTTACTAATTGTCCAAGACTTCAAATGGCTTCTCAATAATTTATGGGGCCCAGGCTAGGCTTCCAGATCATCTTCATCATCATCATCATCATCATCATCGACATCATCATCATCACAGGATATCAGATCAGATTCATCGTCTTCTGACTGCCAGTGATCACCTCACCACATCGAGGACGATACCTCAACAATATGTTTTTAATTACAGTTTCATAGTCATAATAGAGATCATCGGCAATTAATATATCCCACCCGATCAAAATCGTCAATCAGCTTAGCATACTCATTGTATTTGGGCCGCTGCATGCGCCTGCCCTTAACAACATCTCCAGCCCTCAAAATAATTTTAATCGCAACCAAACAATGTCTCAAAATCGCATCATCGTAAATAAGATTCATATCGAACAGAGCCTTTAAACAGCCCTCCTAACCAAATCTCTATTTTCTTTTCCTCTTGCCTCTCTCTAAAACCCAGCGTCCTTTAAAGTTCTCCGGCAGGCGCCGGTGGCGAGGCGCCGGCATCCTTTGTTTTTCCGTTTCTTTTCTTTTGCTCTTGTTTTTCAGTTTGTTTTTGGCCGCCTCTGCTTTTGGGGGCATGGAGGAAGATGCTGGCCATTCAGCTTGGATGGCAAACTGTTTTTTGTTTCTGGAATGGATGAAGGTGGGTAGTGCGGTGGCAAAGGAGGAAGTGGAAGGAACGGTGGGGAAGATGAAATTAAAATGACAAGTTTACCCATTGTTTGACCTCTTTGAAATTTAATTATTAAAATGAAGGGGGTAAATCGAACAAAATATTTGTTGAGGGTTGTAAATTGATTAATTAAAAGTTTGAGGTTGAAATTAAAAATATAGTTTAAGGTTGTAATCGAGTATTTCAAAATTTAAGGATGTAAATTTTACGTAAGGTATACTTTAAGGGGTAAATTACAATTTGCCCTATTTAATTGCAATTTGCAGGGCTAATGGGACAGAAAACGAGTTAACAAGTGAAGAATATCTTTGTGCAAAGTTGCATACTTGCATCTTGCTGATCTTGTGGGATCAAGACACTTTTAGAGATGATCGCCTTCACAAGATTGAGTTGTATTCGGTGATTAAACAATTAGTCTCATGAATTTGTTTGTTAATCATGAATAGTATTGATTTTGTTTTGAAATGTTTTTTTGACTCAATTATATGATTCTCTTCATTTTCATGATTTTGGAAGTGTTTTGATTATTTATGCTATTGAATTTTTAAGAGACCATTTATATTATTGAATATTTTTAAATAATAAATATGGTAAAAATAAATTTTGTTATAAAGTCATTGCAACTATTAATACGTTTGTTATACATTTGACACAATAATTCGTTACAAAGATAGTTAAAATATGACAAATTTGTCAAGATACTTTGTCACAATTTTGTCATAAAACATCATAAAATATTATAGCAAAATTGTCACAAGAATTCATCACAGTAATAATCACTAAATTTTGTCACAATTTTATCGTGCACATTCGTCACAAATTCATATTAAATTTGTAACATATGGTTGTCACTATTTCATCAATAAATTTGGTTACAAAATTGTAGTAGTCTTTGTCGCATGTTTATCGGAAAATTTTGTCACATATTCGCTCAGAATATAAATTTTGTCGCAGATTCTTTGCAAAGTTTTTGTCACAAATATAGACTTTCATCACATTTTTTCACAAAACGCAGTGACACGGTTACTTTGGACACAAAAATTTGCAACGGGTGTTCGTGACGAAATATTTTTCATCACAAAATTCGTCCACGGCAAAGTTAGTGATTAATTAGCGACGAAAACCGCCGTCACAAATCCGAGAAATTCTAGTAGGAAAGCTCGATTTTTGAGTTTTATTATCATACGGAATGCAATTCGTAAGTGTATTTTCCAACAATTTTCATTCTTGGTGAGCATCAATGAACATATCTTGTTTTCTGATACATAATTTTTTAGATTTGTACTGTATTTCTTTTTTGTGATTTTCGAATTTTATATATCAATTTCCATAGGCTTATAGATTTTTTTCTACAAAAGAAAATTTCAGCTGTCCAGCTATTTCTGCTATTGGATCAATGTGAAAGCACTTGGTTCAAAGAACAAGTCTAAAAAATTCTAACAGTAATCTATTTTTGAGCATTTGTATTTATGATTTTCATGTTTTTCGTCATGGATTCAAGATGTTAACGTTAAAGGTTTGATGTTCTTGAAATTTCCCAGTTTTTCACGATTCTTGCATTGTGATTCAAAAGCTGGTGATCCAGTCCGTAAATAAATACCCAAGAAAATGACATTATTTCAGAACATAAAGAAAAAGTGATATGCAAAAGGAATTAAAAAAGATAAATTATATGAATAAGATAAAATAAGTGAAAAGATGACGCAAAGTACGGGAAACAATTTCACACCATTAGGACATCTTTTCAACCAAATATTTTTCACCATCTGTAAAATAAATCAAACCAAACAAAGGTGCCATGTGTTAAAAATGACAGGTGGCTGGCTTTAATTGCCCAGAACGCAGTACGCTTGCTTAGAAAGATCATTCTTTCTTGTAGTTTTAAGAGTAAAAATGATGTTAAATATTCTGAAATTTCATTCATCAGATTTGTCGAAAAACGGATGCAGTAGAATCTCATGCTATACTTTACAATTCAGATTTGGTAAATAATGCGGTACATCTCCCGCAAAAGATAGAATCTGAACGTTTGTTTTCATTTCTTTCTCTTTTCACATCTTATCTTCTACCTAGGCTTTTAGTTTATTAGATATTTTTGTTCTGTTTTCTTTATTAATTACTCTTTCCGATTTTTAACTGTCAAATTTCAGTTTTCTTTTTTATTTATCGTCATTTCATTTTAATCGGATTTATTATTTTTCCTCCTACAACAAAATATTTACATCTCCAATAAAAGATTCCGATCTTAAAAAGCCTTTCCTAAAAAATATTTACATCTCCAATATCATTTCCAATACACGTATTAATTACTTTCTTAATCACATTGTGATTTTATAGCGTATATATAAAGAGGGGGTATGATACTATACTTCCTCCAAAATCAAATATGATACTATATTTACTTCATGTTTTATTTGGCACCTCTTCTTTAATTTTGTTACGAATATTAAGGGTAAATTTGTGTTTTTAAGATGTTCTGAAGTAAAAGGACTAATAAAACTGAAATATTAATATATTAATATTGTATAGATTGTTACTATATAAACATTAGGGTTGAGCAGGTTGAGTTGACAGGTTGTGTTTTTAATGATTGGTGAGAGAAATTTTAATAAAATATTATATTGATAAAGTAATGGTTGAATAGTGTAGGTGGTGAATAAAATGAATTGATTAATATTATTTTATTTGTTGATGGTGAAATGATTGATGAAAGTATTAATAAATAATAAAATAAATAAATAATAGTAAATAAGATAGTGAATGAATAAAATATTGAGTTGGATCCATTTGGATCCAACTGAAACAAACGAAGTGATGGGTTGGTTCGGGTTGGTTTGGAGTTGATTTTAGGTTTTAAATCAATAAAAGCATTAATCAATAATACGCTTTTATCTTATAAAATCCACATGTACATGTATATTGAAATTCAGTTTCATACACTATATTGAGAAATGTCGTTAGAACGCTTTTAGGAGGAAAAGCGTTAAAATTTGATAATTAAGAGTTGATAGCGTATAGTGATAATTAAAAGCCAAATAGCGCATCACGTAAAAAACATCATAATTCTTTTTAAGAAATGTCAAAAATAAATGTGAAGCGAAAATGAAGTAATGAAATATGATAATATCATTTTACTTTAGATAATACACACACACACACACACACACACACACACACACACACATATATATATATATATATATATATATATATATATATATATATATATATATATATATATCGATTGGGTTGGTCAACCAAAAAAAATTAAAAAAGCAAACCCAAAATATTTTTGGTTGGATCAACCCAACAAATTTGGGTTTCAATTAGTTGGATTTCGGGTTGTTTCGGTTTGGGTTTTGGGTTGGATTAGGTTCGTGGGTTTTTCTTTCATTTTAATAAACATACTTAGATTGTGTGTTGATATGTGGTTTTATTGTAGTTTGTAGTTATTTTAATGTTGCATATATATTTGTAGAGATTCACGATGCGATTGAGTTACGATAGAGAATCAGTAAATTCAAAAAAATGGTGTTAAATCGTAAAATAGAATCATCGAGACAATGATGTAAGTCTTTCTTAAATGTCACAAAATTACGAGCAAAAACATAGTACCATTTTCTTTTTAATAGGAGGACTTTTAGAATTAAATGTTATTTAATGCAGCATTTAACTCGTCTCAGTTATAGTAGTATATCATTTAATCCCCTACGATATCGTATCATCCTTTATGATAGTGAAAGCTGATATAGGTTTCATTTAATGCATTAAAAAAGTGTCATCCAATCAGGCAATCACATTAAATCCTTGAAATACCCCCCCTTGCGATTCTCCGTTAAACTTATTGTCACGCCAATTCTCCATTCACTAATGCATTGCATTCATTGATTATGATTTTGTACACAATCATTCATAATAATAAAAATTATAATCAATGATATAAAAATCTTGTTCAATGTAATAATCTCGAAAAGTTTTATAGATAATAAAAGTGGTAGTATTATTATCTCATAAAAAAGCCTAGTAGTATTATTATCCTGTCGCAAAAATAAATTTATTTATTTTTTTATTAGTTATAAGTCTAATTTTCTTTTGAAGTAGACAATTCATTTATTAACGTCATAAAAAA
>JAOBSW010000835.1:0-82243 GCA_026214975.1 Gentiana macrophylla | reverse complement strand
GCAACACCAGGTGGATGGTGTTTCAAGCCGCCGGACCTCCTCGATATGCTGCCGTAGAAAAACCCGAAGTTTTTCTAAAACTCGAACCCTTAGTATAATGGCCGAAATCTCTAAGCCAATATACTACCCTTATGTCGAAAATATGTGTTGTCAAACGGCTTGGGAGAACTCTCTTTATATAGGAGAGTAATCCTTGTCCTCCAAAGGATTTAATAATTAAGAGATAATTATAATAATAATCCTTATTTCAAATAAAAGATAAATATATAATATATCCCAAACAAATTAGGATAAATAAATATATTATCTAATATTCCATGATTTATCACTTAACAAATAAATGGTTAAATCATACATTAAATAATTATCCAAGAAAACTAATTTCCCAATAATTAAATAACACATAAAATGCGCCCCAACCCTAGAAAAATAGGTCCACACGCAGTTTACACATATTTGGGCCGAGTCCACGAAAAAAGTCTTTTCCATGTATTTAATCATTTAGTCCAACTAAACAATTAATCCATATATCAATTAAATAGTCCAATCCAACTATTTAATTATAATTGAGATGAAACGATTTAGAAAACGTATATGCTTTATTAGGAGCCACGTCGGGGACCATGGACCCATATTCGATGAGCTACAATAAATTAAATAAAATTATTCGTCGGACGAACAATAATATTCAATCTATTAATTCCGGGATTACACCACCATAAACCCGAAATCGAACTCGCGAATATAGATAACTTATACTCAACTATGAGTTGATAAGCGCCCATCGATATAATCATTACATACGGATAAATCCTGCGATAGATCGCTCGTTTTATTCGGGATATCTCCGTAAATCCTTCTCGAAACATCTTATCTTTATTTACCATTAACCCCCTAGTGATCAATTAGTTCATAACTAATATAATATGAACTGGCGCCATCGATCAGTTTCTAGGATTAACAAATAAGTGAATCTGTCATGTCTACTTCGAGGAACGAATGGATTCCATATCTCAGTGATAGCACAGTACTACTCACTCATCCCGCAGCGAGCCAACGAGAAGTGTTGGACCACATACTTGCGAAGTGATCCTTACTAACACATCAAACTCTACCCTAGTTTAGCGCTTGTTCATGATCACCTCGGGATTAAGATTAATCCATATATGATCATCTTGTGATTCGATAAGACTTCTCGATCACGGAATTATATCGAGAACTCAAATCCAATCGGTCTAGCCCTATATGATTATCATCACATATAAATGCCCCACTAGGTACCCTATAACAGACAGTCCGGATAGGACCGTCACACCTAAAGTGTTATGGGCGCATTATTAGCAAATTAATCTTGAGACCCGTACTCAGATTAATAAATGCTATGGACTAAGTTAATTTTAAGTACATCTCACTAACTCAATCCTCTTGTGTATAGCCATACACTGAGTTACGTGATTACATAAACGAGGTACTTAGGGTTTTCAGTAGTGTCTTAATTATAAGCATACATGCATATAATAAGATGAATTATTAATTCTATCCTAAAACAATTATATAATTGTCTTTCGGGCACTACACCTAACAATCTCCCACTTGCACGGAAGGCAGGTGGATTAATTGTTTTAGAGCACACCCTTTATATCTATATCTACAACATTCTCCCACTTGCTCAAAACAAGTGAGACATATCCCCAAGTTTCATACCCTCCAAGCGCATCTTAGTAATTCATCCTTCCAAGCACGACCGGAGTGTGCCGCCGCAGGGTAGGTCAGTGACCCGGCGCGTACTTAGAATCCGAATACCATGTGACTCGGTACACTGATCAGGTAGGTTGGCGGCTTGAGTCAATCTTTGGGATCGAAACGTCACAGTTCCATCTAATCCGGTGATACGATTTCAATATGCTTATGACCTCTAGTGATTGCAAAATCCCTATGAGCTACCTCTCCAATATTTTCACAATGAGGTGGTATCGGCTTACTAGATAATACTTTATCACATAAGTAAACACGAGATCGACTTAACGATCATCCTCAATCTGACCTAAAGCCAGAATCAGTGTTATCACTTATATTCTAGTTTGCACCTGAATATACTAGCATATTATTCCTCATTCTCCCGAAGAGACTTGAGGATTCACTAAACATCCCATTTAGTATTCATCCGCAGGTTTGGATAATCATTCCTAAGAGGTAGGGTAGACTACATCGTTGAATGTTGCGTTCCTCTATGCAAGAACATCTTAACCATTGAGATTGATGAATGGGATTGCCAATTGCTTATTTTCGAGAATTCGAGTCAGTCAAATTCTTTTAGAAAATAGCCCAATGGCATGTTAGACTCGACTTCGTATAACACACCTATGTTGTTTCCAATCTGTTTTAGTGTTACCATTCACAAACACTAATCTACATGCTATTTTACTAATATTGATGCCTGATCCTACGAAAGGCGATATCAACATTCTCGGTCAAGTCGACATATTAAAATATATGACTTTGAAATGACCTGAGGTTTGCGTTAATCCCCAAAGGATATGAGCTATGGCAGGGCATCCCGCCAAAGGTTATTTCTGAATAAATTCAGATATCGCTCGCCTCGCAAAAGGTCTTGTGAATCACCCCTATTTTCTCGCTTTGTAAATCTGTCATTTGTTCTTATCTAAAACCCTTCTATTCGAATGAGTTCGGATTCCGTTGTTCGGCAAGGAAGTCTTAGGAATCACCCCTATTTCCGCTTTACGTAAATCAAGCAAGACTGAGTGGTAAGAGAGATCACGGTCTGGTTAACTCTCTACCTTTTAGGGAATCACCCCTAAATTACTCAGCTTTGCGTTGAAAAGTTAACTTTCCTATTCATTCGACTCTTCTCTGTGTAGTTCCAATTACTCCCACTGGGCCTGAGATACTCGGGTGGTTCTACAAGAGTTTCAAATGTAATCGAGTATCAAACTCCATTCACGGGTTATGGCTTTTAAACCAACCTCTATGATCAGGATCCTATACAGCCCACGAAGGACTATAGGTTATCAATATACCCTATAGACCGTAAGGTCCTGCAATGGGTAATGGACAAACCATACTCCCACTGTATTCGGGGTGGATTGATATACGGATCTAGTTTAGTAGTTTTTATTAGTGTTATCACCAACTGCCGGTGTTGGATGTGGACTGAACAAATCAGTTAGTAACATCTTGAGTACAAATACTTCAAGAGCCAAAGCTATGATTTATAGACTCTATCGGACCGAGTTTGACAAGATAAACCGCTATTCTCTCGATTTTACGAGTTTTATAATCAACCTTTACTCAATGCATTAAGATATTTCACGATCCAACGTGTACGCAAAATTTCCAGTCCTACCTTCAAGCACTAAATGCTAAATGTCTATATTTACGGAAGTAGGGTGAACCGAATTCACTCTTTATCCACAAATGCGTAGGCATCTTTTAGGTAGACTTCTCGGTTTTTCATTACAACGTAAACCGTTATTTTGCAACCAATATCTTAAATGAGTTCAGCAGTGTATCGTAGCACATCAATAACTATATAAGGCAAATTTATGGTGTATCCCTTAGTGAAAACATTTCACTGGGAGGCGGAGCCGAGCATCATCCCAAGACTACGCAAAAAGCCTATTTCTAGAGTATGGAATACTCTATCTCCGTGAAATCAGAGATTCCTCCAAATATTTTGGATAAACTTACCGGAGTTTTGAGTAGTTGTCAGACTAGATGTCACGACTTGAAAAAGCTCCTACTAGCTTGTATCTTTCATATAACCCCGAAGGTCGATGAACAAGCTATGTAACTTCTTTAAATCTATTACCCTTTCCCGATTGAAAGGAAACTTAGGCATTGTTCCTTTGAGACAGGGTTCCTTTGACTGGGAGATAGGAATCACCCTAAGCCAGTCTGCAGATCTTGTCATTAGGGAATGTGCACTAATTAATAGTATATGAAGAAGTGTTTATCTAAATACGGAAACCATTTGCGTTAGTATTGTTTAAGATGTGTTACATATACCTATTCAGCATTTCTTAGTGGTTCTGACTTTATCATACAAAAGTCTGAGTCATGGGTTCCTGCTACGAATGTTATATTCATCGTCAATAAGACAAACAAATTATCCTATTGAAAATGAATACGTTCGTTCCAACGAATCCGAAAACAGAAAATGAATTTTACGTGATACTCAAAATTGAATCCGAGATTCATTTCCTTATATCACTCCCACTAATCTATCTGAAATAACTGCCCGTTGTCTATTTTATTTATCGTTTAATGCAAAGCTACCTAGTTCTTCCAAAGAACTTTAGCTTTCGAGAAAATTGCTAAGGTGTGATCCAAATCACTTTCTTTATCCTCTAATTTCCAATTTATTAATTTTCGGTTTAGCCTTAAAACTCTACTTAGTTTAGATGACTAACACGTATAAACATTCTTTCCCATTCTCGACTTTCCTTAGATGGAAACAGCTTCTCTTGAACTAGCAATTCGTTTGAGTAGACACTACTCTTGAACGTGGATGTTCAATGTTACTTGCTGGGATCATCGATTTTTCTAATCGTCAAATCATAAGACCAAAGCTCCCACTAGTTTATCGGTTCCAAATACCGTCTAACTAGCAACACTTTGTATTTATGATTTTTAAAAATTAGAAAATCCCCAGGCGAGCTCCCACTAGTTTATCGATTCCAAATCTTTGTCTAACTAGCAATGCTTTGTTCATGATGTTTCAAAAGATTGGATAAACTCCACAGCTAAGCTCCCACTAGTTTATCGATTCCAAATCTTGCCTAACTAGCAACGCTTTATTCTTGTTTTTCAATGAAAAGAAAAACTCATGTGCGATCTACTACACATTTCTAATGATTCGAAAAAACAACAAATCATAAGACTAAGGCTCCCACTAGTTTATCGGTTTCAAATACCGTCTAACTAGCAACGCTTTATGTATGATTTCCGATTTTTCAATTAGAAATTTGATGTGTAATTACACTTTTAAAATTCACTAAATGAATTTTATATATAGTCCTAAATCATCTTTTGTAAACTAAGTACGGTCGTTTCTCATTTTACACGAGCGACATCCGTGACATACCTATACTATGTCATTAAGTTTTTAAAGGCTCAAGAGAAAATCTTTTCCGAAAATTAACTGCATTTATTGATAATTACAACGTACTTGTTACTTTCCACATTTTTTTAATGAAGTTCTATTACTAACAGTTTAGTAGCCTAGAGATTTAGTTGTAAAAAATATGACAGAAAGTTAAATTCAAAAAATAAATTTTCACTACTAGATTTTTATTTTAGGAATTATAAACTATAAAAAGTTTATCCTACTATTCCAAGGATTTAACCTCGCATGGTACTCTTGTCCGAGAGGTCGATATCAAAGACTATGACGGTTAAACGAGACAATCTCTCTCAATGATTAAGCTTCAAAACCGAACATCTCGCCGTGAATCGGACATCCCGGACCTTAATCATTGATTACCTTCCTTTTCTAGCCTAGATATTTCGAAAATATCCATAAAGAGTGTGACCTACTATATCGGATCTCGAGTACGCCCGAGTATGCCTACGAGGCGGGTCGATGACCCGGCGGCGAGCACCGATATCCTATCCTTTCGGAGACCAAGCCTTGAATTTTGATAGCGGTGAACACCATCCGAAGGGGCGAAATCAAAGCGGCACGAGTGTCACCATTCTCTCACGTGCTTGCATCTATAGTAGAGGCCGTGGGGTTGGCCGTCCGCCTTCCCGCTCCTCCCACTCAATAATTTGAAAAAGTGGTGGGTTTACTAATTACGGTTTTGGTCTTGACAATAAGAAACAATAAATCAAAGTACTCGAACAGGTCGGTTAAGTAGGCAAGCCTCGCCGTCTTATTCGTTGGAACATATGTGGATCGCCGGTCGGATCCGGCAAGAAAGCCCTGTTTAGCCCGAAGGCTTATCGGATATGCTAAGTCTTGTCGAACCCCGTGCAAGCGTCACGTGTGGAGGAAGTCAATCGAGCCGTAGCTCGCTTGAACTCGCCCAACCATGGTTAGACCATTTCCAAACCCATGTACTAAGATTATCCGATTTCTATGTTTGTCAACGAAAAGCGTAATCTCGCTTCGCTAAGGTAGGTTCACCGAAAACTCAACGATTTATCTAAGTGGGATTCACCGAGAATCCATCACAAAAATCGTAACGATTGACAAAACCCGGTTCCTCGGTTTTAATAATTAGTTACTTAATTAATTAACTACCACATATTAATTAAAAAAGCTTTTTAACTAATTATACGAGTTATACATGCCTAATTTATTCGAAATAAACTAGCTACATGTATGCATTGGAGTGGAATCATGATATGATGCATGTCATGGCAATTTTCCGGTTATATCATACAATTTTCGATCATACACGAAAAAATAACGGAAAAAATAAACACCGAGATGGATCGTTGGTACCCTCGTATCTAACCTATTAAAAAAAAAAAAAAAAAACACAAACCCTAACTAGGGTTTACTATTTTCTAATCTGCTGCTGCCGCGTTTTATCGACAATCGGACATCCAAACGAACTTTGATCGTCACGAAAATTTATGGACCTATTATTCACTCCTCCTACTTTAATCTGAATGGTTGGATCTTCGTTTCAACGGTCCAATCTCTTCCATAAATTCGACGAACTGACAGCTGGGGCTGCAGTGCTTTTACGACACAGCAGCAACTTTATTGTAACGATTGGACATTGAGATGGACTCCGATCGTCACGAAATTTTGAGGGCCTGTTCTTCAACTTTTAGTCTTCATTATGACCGGAGGGATTGTCATTTCAACGGCTCAATCTCCGGGAATAAATAAAAAACCGAACAGAAACAAAACAGATCTACTTCTAGGAAACTAAAATTACAAAATTTTCTATACTCATATAAACGAATTTATATGAGTTTACAACAGATCTAACGAGTAAACAATACCAACCTCAATCCATATCTTCAACCACGATAATCACAAGGCAACATACATGAATAAATTTCGATGCATATAGAAAAGCAAACGAAAAACAAAAACAATCTAAACATGTTTTTTCCACTCCTAGATCTAAAATATACATACTTTGATTGATAGATCAAAGGCTCTGATACCACTTGTAGGATCATAACGCCGGATGGATCAAAGATCCACCCGATTACGCAGCGGAAAGTATAAGATCTAGATCTAGTCAACCAAAATACATGAATAAAAGATCTAACCTACGAGGGGGTTAGATTGTTTACCAGTTTATGGTGAATAAACTCCAAGAACAATCTTCAATCCAAGATCCAAGCTAGATGAGAAGCCACAGTCTTCCAACGTGTGTCTCCAAGCAACACCAGGTGGATGGTGTTTCAAGCCGCGGACCTCCTCGATATGCTACCTTAGAAAAACCCGAAGTTTTTCTAAAACTCAACCCTTAGTATAATGGCCAAATCTCAAGCCAATATACTACCCTTATGTCGAAAATGTGTTGTCAAAAGGCTTGGAGGCTCTCTTTATATATGAGAGTAATCATTGTCTCTCAGATTTTAATAATTAAGAGATAATTATTATAATAATCCTTATTTCAAATAAAAGATAAATATATAATATATCCCAAACAAATTAGGATGAATAAATATATTATCTAATATTCCATGATTTATCACTTAACAAATAAATGATTAAATCATACATTAAATAATTATCCAAGAAAACTAATTTCCCAATAATTAAATAACACATAAAATGCACCCCAACCCTAGAAAAATAGGTCCACACGCATTTTACACATATTTGGGCCGAGTCCACGAAAAAAGTCTTTTCCATGTATTTAATCATTTAGTCCAACTAAACAATTAATCCACATATCGCTTAAATAATCCAATCCAACTATTTAATTATAATTGAGGTGAAACAACGAGAAAGCGATATGCTATATTGTGAGCGATCGGGACCACATGCCATATTCATGTAATTACATAAATTAAATAAAATTATTCGTTAGACCGAACAATAATATTCAATCTATTAATTCGGGATTACACCACCATAAACCCGAAATCGAACTCTGCCGAATATAAATAACTTATACTCAACTATGAGTTGATAAGCGTCCACTGATATAATCATTACATACGGATAAATCCTCCACAGACGGTTCGTTTCGATTCGGGATATCTCCGTAAACCCTTCTCGAAACATCTTATCATTATTTACCATTAACCCCTAGTGATCAATTAGTTCATAACTAATATAATGTGAATCGGCGCCATCGATCGAGTTTTAGGATTAACAAATAAGGAATCGTCATCTACTTCCGAGAGAACGAATGGATTCCATATACGTGATAAAGCGGACTACTCACTCATCCCGAATAGAGCCAACGAGAAGTGTTGGACCACATCTGCAGTGATCCTTACTAACACATCAAACTCTACCCTAGTTTAAGCGGTTGTGCTGCATATCACCTCCGAGATTGAGATAATCCATATATGATCATCTTGTGATTCAATAAGACTTCTCGATCACGGAATTATATCGAGAACTCACATCCAATCGGTCCACTACTATATGATTATCATCACATATAAATGCCCCTAGGTATCCTATTACCATAGCGATCCGGATAGGACCGTCACACCTAAAGTGTTAGCGGGCGCATTATTAGCAAATTAATCTCGAGACCCGTCTTCGGATTAATAAACGCTACGGACTAAGTTAATTTTAAGTACATCTCACTAACTCAATCCTCTTGTGTATGGTCATACACACTCGAGTTACGTGATTACATAAACGATGTCTTAGGGTTTTGATAGAATGCTTTAATTATAAGCATACATGCATATAATAAGATGAATTATTAATTCTATCCTAAAACAATTATATAATTGTCTTTCTAAGACTACACTGTTTGCAATAGATTGCAACTTGCTGAATCTGACTTGCAGAACCCAGTCATACGTCTATCCTACATACTTAATTTTTAGGCTGTCTTTTTTTTTTTTTTTTTTGGTTGCAAACTTACTGTCTTGTTGAATCTGACTTGCAGACATGATTTTTAAGTCCTGACTCTGCGAGCAATAATTTTTGTTTGAGTCGACCCATGACTTTATTTTTCTCGTGGTTTTTAAGATCTCAATTGATACGATCAATGGAGGACCTCTGTCAATTAAAGGCGAACCGATCCCCTGATCCGAAAAAATACCTAATATTTGTATTATGATTATAGTTTGCCCCATCGATTTTTATTCGCTTTTTAAAATTTCTTGCCTCCTTACCTAGAGATCACGCGTCTGTCTCCTGATACAATTTAGTCACATATTCAGACATTGTCATGAAATATAAACCAAATCAAGAGGCTTATTAATGGATGGTTTTAAAAATTGTAAAAATAACAATTTTCACTCAAAATAAGTTCGAATGCAAATTGAGCTCGACTCGAGTTTGTGTTCGAATTCAAGTTTATAAGAGTTGAAGTACATTCAATTCGATAATCTTATTGTTTAATTCGATTCGAAATTGATTACGCTTCACGGTAGATTCCACATATTTTGAGTCGTGGTTTTGACAGTTACTCAGAAGTCAGAACAATATCATTCACACAACAGAAAAAAACAGGGAATTTTTTTTTTTTTTGTCTAACTCTATTCGGCGGAGCTTGCCGGAGTTTGATTCAGCTATCCAGCGATGTTAGTGGCCGTTCCCCCGGCTGCTTCCTCGTCGTTTTTTGGACAGTTCCAATGTCACCATGTAAGCTTCTTTAAGCTTCATTTATAGGCTTCCTACTAGTAAATTTGATGAATAGCAAGTTAGAGTAGTAATTGTTGATGAAGGTTAACGAACTGCTCAGTTATTGCGGAGAATTAGTCTCCAAACCAATGCCTTTGTCTCGTTTAAGTTGAATTTGACGCCTCGTAAGAGAGTACTTTTTTTACTGTTAATAAGGAAGGATAGATATTATTTTGCTGCAGAATATGACACGTGAATCTACCAATTAATCTTATCATTTTCTCTATGTTTGCTTATCATGTCTGATAAAATGTTATATTAATTTACAGAATCTCAGGAATGTTTTGTTATGCGAATCTGGAAAGTTTGTGGAATAATTTGTCAACAGACATTGTTTTTCCTTTGGCTGTTTTTATTGGCACCGCATCGAATCCAGCGACATTCGACTTGTGGAAAGTCGAATGTAAGCTTAACGTTCGACTTTGAGGTCGAAAATTCGAATCTTGCCCGAAGGGTAGTGCCACGGTACAAGGATTAAGGATTGTGCCAATAACAACGCCCTTTTCCGTTTTCGTTTTAGGTTTGGTTTCGACTATAAGGATTAAGTTGATGTACTTTAAATCAAGACTTAAATGTTAAAGCTGGGCATTTGTTGTCTTGGTGTTTAGTGTGATTTCCTTAACGTTCATCTTAGTACATTTTAATGCTATCAGTACGCTAGACAAATCCACTGTGAGGTTTAGACGTGGTTAAAGTTAGTATTATGCCGTTACTAGTTCCTCCACAGTGTGCAATTTGTATTACCACTTGGTAGGGACTCCACATTGCAACGGACCCTTGGATTGGTGTGATGGGTGTCTTGTTTTGTAACGTCTTTTACACACTGGATGCCAATCTAACGGTCGATGTGGAGGATATATGAATTTTCCATTTCCAGTAAGCACCATTGGAAGTCTCTACAGGTCTATAGAAGGCCGGGAGCAGAACTTATCACCAAAAAAATAAAAATAAAAAATAGCTTCTTGTTTTAGCATGTTGGAAGGAGTCGGAACGTGTCCAGCACGTGATCTCATTTCTAGAAAGCATTCATTGACAAGAATTTTGTGGCCTCTTTAATGTGTTTATTGCTAAAGATCTATAAGACGTGTCTGCTAATCATCCATGCCGACTGGTTCTTTCTGTCATTTCCTTGAATCCTTTGACAGACAGGATATTAAAATATTGTTTATTGCAATTATACTATGTCGTATGACCCGTATTATCCTGAACCCGTCGGGGGTCAAAATTTTATTTTGAATGTCTGAGGTTCATGCATTAATGTGTCATTCTGCCATTTGTAGCGAAACCTATCATCCCGCGTATGCACTTACCATCACGAGCCACCTTTTAGAGTGCGGGCACTTTTCTGGGAGCCAAGGAAGGTTGCAGAACCATCTGGGATGGTTCTTCAGTTGGGAAATTTCTTGCTAAAAGAGCCAGAATCCAAGGTGATTGATTCATATCTTTATCTTATGTTGGTTGAGAAGGGAATAGGTCCTTATGGTGTTTGCTGTTTTCCATGCTTAAGAAATGTCTATGTGGTCCTTTTTTGTATTAGGGAGAAGCAACATCTTCCGAGAAAGTAAAAAGCATAACAGTTTCAGTCGTTTCCTCGATCTTGGATGTTTCTCCAAATGATTGGGATGTGTGTTGCATTGGTGCATCAGGTCCGGAGCGTTTTAATCCCTTCATAACCCATGGATTTTTGTCGAGCTTGGAGGAGTCTGGTTCTGCAGTGAAGGTTAGTTATTTGGTGTTACGTATCTTCTATCCTGTAATTTATCTTTTGAAGGTTCTTTGCTATCTACATTTGGATGCAAGGAAATCTTACTGATAATTTGTCAATCCCGGGTGATGCCTGGAGAAACATAATCAAACCTATATCTTGTCATTTTGGTGTTGATGATTGTAGTCATAGTCTGTCTTTGCTACTCAAATATGCCAGCCGACACCATTTTGCTTCAAAATTACCAAACACTTTCTGTATTTTCATTTTACCTTTTCCTTGGTTGTAATTAGTGCTCATTAATGTAGGACAGCCTTTTATGGTCTGTTTCAGGGAACAGGTTGGGCCCCGCAGCACATTGTTGCACGTGATGAATGTGATAATATTTTAGGAGTTGTTCCACTCTACCTGAAAAGGTTTTGCGTTTACCTGGTTACTATACTTTCTCATGTTTATATTTCTTTTGTTTGGTTTTAGACATGTATTAATAGCATAACTTTGGAGCTACATTTAAGTAACTGGCTAATTCTTGTACTAGAATCATGCAGCCATTCATATGGTGAATATGTGTTTGATCACTCCTGGGCAAATGCCTACTATAGCTATGGTGCAAGATACTACCCAAAACTGCAGTGTTGTGTACCTTTTACTCCAGTTACCGGTCAGAGGATCTTAGTTCGTGACACAACGCATAAAGATCAAGTCTTTGACATTCTAGTTTCTGCTCTGAAGGATCTGACGGACAAGGTATTGGAGACATTTTGTATTCTTTCACTCGGTCCTTTTTATCTGCATTGATTCCATTACCCACAATCCAATCCGATACGCCATTTACATAACTATATTCTCTATGTTCTTTCCTACCGTCCATTTAGACATTCTCGTATAAAGCTTTTCTCATTTATTGGGATTCCTCCCACTACCTTATTTATATGTTCCCAAAAGTTTTGTAGTTTCATAACATTGATCAAACCTTTTAAAACCCTTCTTAAAACCTATAATTATATCTCTATTTCAAATAAAGTTGCTGCTTCAACCTTAAAAGATGTATGTATGATAAAATGATGTATCTTTCTTCTGATCGTTGTGTCTGCTGTTTAAATCTTTTCTTTAATGTATACTAAAGCTTGCACTCAGACAAAATGGAGCATTCATCCTAGTATCAGTTCAATTTCTTATTCTATCCATTTTCATGTTTGGTGACGATGTTTTACACTAGTTATCAACTTACACAACCTCTTGTTTCCGATTGGGTGGAGTAAATAGTTTCAAATTTTATTCTGGAACTAAGCCTGCAGATATTTTTATGCCTTATAGAAAACTTTAAGTGGAGAATTGCCTTGAAAGCCAAATGAATTGGAGAGCTTAAAGTCAGAATCCGGAGAGCTTAGAAGGCCTAATGAATATTTTTTGGTAGCAAAAAGTAATCTGAGTAAAAGGCAACTGCAGAAGCTTTAATAATAATGTATATAATATGAAGCTTGTTTTGTGTCCAACTGGCTGGTATTGTTCATGTGACAGTTCCAGGTTTCATCGCTTCATATCACTTTTCCCTCGGAAACAGAGTGCGAGCAGTTGAACAGTAGAGGTTTCATGCAGAGATTGGGAATCCAGTATCACTGGCAAAATCGCAACTATAAAAGGTAAGCACAACTTTCTAGGGCATACTACATTTTGTTTACTATTTTGAATTTTGTTGCCTCCTTTTAAGTTGAACCTGTCTCTTTGGAATCTTGAAGCTGCATAATTTCACTTATGAGTATTCCAAATTTGTTTCAACTTTTGGCATGTTGATATTGAGAAATTTATTTTGGGGTTATTGCCCAGAATTTTTTCATCAAACGACATTGTGTGTGTGTGGATCAAATATAACAAATTGGAATATTATGTAAACTGTTTCATGGATCATAGGATCTTTATAAATCCTTTATTGTAGTTTCTTTAGTAAGAGCAAAGACAAAACTACCCTTGTACATAATAGCTTAACTGTATTGGAATTCTGGAAAAGTAATTACTATTGCACCATGGTGCTCATCCTTGATTCTCGATAAGAAAATGTTAATCAATACATCATTGGCTCGACACTGAAGGAATTGTTTGGAAATTCAGTTATTGCATCATGACATGAAGAGTTCATTTTTGTTTTTCTTTTTGTTCTAAACATGAATTGCATGCCAGTTTCGACGAGTTCTTAATGGATATGAAGCAAAGCAAAAGGAAAAATATTCGTCAAGAACGCAAGAAGGTTAGTTTATTCCCTACTTTCCTGCTATGTGTATTAGTCATTTCTAAGCAGTTAGAAAGTAACCAAATCTAGGCCTCTGATCATTTGCAGATTAGCACTTAAACATTTGTATTATGGTTTCGTTCTAACTAAAGCCAACTTCAGTTTTTCATGGCACTGCTTATTTTCCCAATTTTGCAATGCGATTTCCCTAGTTTTATCGAAGCATGTCATTTACTGGGTTAAAGAAAAAATATTTTCCTGTGGGTTCTAAGAAAAGCTTAACTTCTTGAGCCTTGGACGGCATTCTTTATTCAAGATCATAGCATGCTGAACAACGATTCCTTGTTAATTCTCCTACATCTATACAGCTGTGCTGAACATGATTGATATAGACGTTCCTCACCATTTACGGAATACTTGGTTGTTAATTTGTGATTCTTTTGCTTTACTTGCAAATGTCATCTGTTAGATAATCACCTTCTTTCTCCATTGTTTTCTGACGTCAAATTGCAAAAACATTAAATTGCACCGGCATTGATACTTGAGTTTATTTTTGCAGATATCTGCTCAAAATTTGACGATGAAGCGTCTGAGGGGATATGAAATAAAGGTTATCCCTTCTCCGTGATTGGAATTATTCGATTGGATATCAAACCCTGCTCTTCAGTGCACGCATTCAAGTATTTCCAAAATATTTTCACAAATAACACACAAGTCCTTGTGGTTTTGAAATTGTTGTCCCTTTCTAAGTGTTTACTTCTACAGGTCCATTTTTCTGTATGTTAATATAATGCATGCATTTTCCTTCTTTCTTCTTCTTATTTATTATTACCTTCTTGCCAATATTGCCATATTTATAAATGATTTGGTACACTTACTCACTTTGTGCACTGGCAGGCTACGCACTGGGACACTTTCTATAAGTTCTACCGAAACACCACTGACAACAAGTTAGGTCCATTTCTTTAAGCACAGTGTTCTAAAGCGAAAATGATACATGCACAACTTTGACACAGAAATCATCTACAACCGTTGATCAATGGATGTAGATGATAATCATGTCTCTAAAGTTTTGCATATATCGTTTTCCATTCTAAAGTCAAATCTGGATTGTGATTCAGCTTGTTTTTTTTTTTTTTTTTTTTGCCTAAATCATTCGGTTAGACAGTGAATCTATACTCGAACCATCTTACAAAACTGACCCGTGTTGATTACTAATTTGGCCTCAGATGGGGTACTGCTTATCTTACAAGAGATTTCTTCCACAACATGGCCTCAAAGATGGGTGATCATGTTCTCCTTGTTGTTGCTCAAGAAGGAGATGAAGTTGTTGCCGGGGCTTTGAACTTAATTGGTGGGGATACGCTGTACGGACGCCTATGGGGTTGTCTCCCTGAAGCTTATTACCCAAGCTTGCACTTTGAAGCCTGCTACTACCAGGTTGTACACACACTCTCTCTCTCTCTTTCTCTCTCTAAATGGATAAGACATTGCATGCCTGAATGTTTTGAATGGATAAGAAATGTTTCAGGCCATAGAAGCAGCAATTGAACTTAAACTTAAGAAAGTAGAAGCTGGAGCACAAGGTGAGCATAAAATCCAGAGGGGATACTTGCCAGCGATTACGTACAGCTGTCATTATATATCGGATGAAGATTTCAGGAAAGTCATAGGCGATTTCGTGGTACGTGAAGCTGAACAGGTAATAGTACTGATATCAAATGCACACCTACTAAATTCTGGTTACTGTATATCATCAGTTTGCATGAAGTACAAAACTAAAATTTGTCTGAAAAATGCTTAATGCCAGGTAAAGCTTGTTACAAAGTTAATCCATGATGATGGTCCCTTTAAGGAGAACAGTATGAATAACATACAACAATAAGAAAAGGAGTCCACACATCACTCTGAATAAGCCATTGCACAAGTCAAGTCCCCTTGATGTGTTTGGTTCTTAACCAGACTTGGTTTTGTAAAGAAGCATGTTCTGAATATTGTACAGAGTTTACTATGTGGATAAGTTGATCTATTTGGTGGGGGTATGATTGGGGTATAATAGTCTCGAAAAGGGAGCATTTGTACAGCATTTAAGTCAGGTTGATTAATTGAACCGATGAAGCATATGTACATGAAAACTTATATTTCACTTTATTCATCATGTATAACAAATCTATCAGCCATGGCAACTGCACCAGATAATAATAATAATAATAATAATAAGTAAATCGATATCCATTACAGAAAACCACTGTCGCGAGCAAAGTCAGTCTCACGGAGTGAGCGCGAGGGAACCACTACAAAAAATCATTGACCCAAAAAAATTGGTTTACTACGGGTCACTGGTCCAACCAGATTAATCCCAGATAGTAAATATACCCAGGACCTTATTTAGAACAAATTAGTTCCGTGTTCTACCCCAAAAAATATAAAATAAATTTTTGATTCGAAAAGAAAGTCTGTCTGCCAATGGTAGCCAAAGAATAATAGAATTTCATCAGGCAGTAGATTCCTTGAGGTAAGCAATGAGATCAGCACGATCCTGTGGTTTCTTCAAACCAGGAAAAACCATCTTTGTTCCAGGAATGTACTGCATACACACATCATATATTTCAGCATTCCTATGTTTTGTCCAGTGAAATATCATAGCAAAAATTGATAAATAATAATAAAAAAACATTAATCATATCAAAACAACAAGCAATTCACCCAATAAAACATTGACTTGTCAAAGTAGCAGTTGGTCAGAATAGGCAAACCATGTCTGAACAAGCTATTAGTACTTTGACAATGCATCCATAAAAAACCATTACAGGGATATGGTTAATGGGACCAAAGCAAACTAAGAGCACTTATGTCAGTTCCTTTTAACATAATTTATACTTAAAAAATTTTAATACATTGTTTTTCTGAGCATCAACCCGACTTAGGGCATATTCCGTATACAGTTATCCTTGCTCATACCATTAACTGGTCGAAAGGTGTCTTATTTTTCTCTATCCTACAGATTTTGTATTCTTAATGAAATGCATCAAAATCTCTACAATGCATAATTTGAATAGAGAACATGTATTTTATACATCATGGTAGAGAATATGTTGCTCATGGTTTTTGATAGATCTGAATAATTTGGATATCTATTTTATAAATCTACTTTGTTTTACAAAGTCTATTGCAAGTGCTCTTACTGTGGGGCATTACACACATTCAACCATTTAAAAGTCAATTATAGACCATATAATTGACTTCTAAAATGTTGAACGTGTATATGTTGTGCCACACAAGTGGAACTATAAGTAAGTTTTGTGTGGTGTCTTTAAAGAGTCACAACCATTATGCATCACATGAAAACAAACGGGCAAAGGAAAGGAATCGAAAAACATAATATCCAGTTCTACAAGATTTCTGACTTACCTTCTTTGGATTAAGCAAATAATCGTAAAGCGTATTCTCTTGCCAGGTAACAGCCATGTTCTTGTTGGCAGCAGAGTAAGAATAGCCAGCAGTTGTGCCAGATTGCCTTCCAAAAAGTCCATTCAAATTCGGCCCTGAACGTATGAACAAAGTAAAATACCGTAAGGAAATGAGAAAATATATTCAACATTACATGAAGTTATAGATGTTAGAAGGAATGGCTCAAAACCAAGAAGAGTTGGTAGCACACCAGAACTTTAGCAAACAAAATGAATAAACAGAGACTAAGAACAGAGTAGGGTAACATGATGAGATGAAAGAACATGTTACATAAATCATATAACTGCACATACACAATCTCCACATAGGTTGCATGCCAATTGCCGATAAAGGTATACCATAATAAAGATTTCATTTAACTAAAAACATCTGGGTTACAATGCAACTGATTAACCGTTTGTTTGTGCACAGACGTTGTTATAACCAAACTGGAAAAGATTGAGACCACCACGACATCCAGGTATAAAGATCTAGCAAGCTTTGCCATAAAGTGACTCAAGCAATTATATTCCCTACTAAGGTGATGAAAATCGAAGGACTAAAAGAAATCATTCGAACATAAAATATCCCTAATTAGTACTCTAACTTGTGGATTGCTCTTGACACCGTAGTTAATACATCAATAAGCTGCTTGCAGACCGATAATCATGTGCCATACAACATATGGCATTTCCCTCATGATATGATTTGAGGGATTAAAATCCAATGGTTTAGGCAACAATGCCTGTAATTTCTACAAGCATGGTAAACCAAAAGACTACATTTCAGGCCAAAGCTACCTGGTTGGTAAAAAAAATGAAACAGAAAGCGATTATATTCAAGAAACACAACACATTTTAAGATTTGCACTCTTCATCCATATGTAAACATCCACGACATGATACAAGCAGTAAATGATGTATACAATCCTAAAATCCATGTGCCAAGAAGACAAACATAAAGCGTTGCAGAAACACTTTTCTAGAATAATCTAAACGAGAAATGCATATCAAGCTGCTCAGCTAAGCTTTAATAACTCAAACTCAATATTAAATCAGCCAATTCCGGGTCATAAACACACAAGATTCAACACAAATCTGTAGATCCGAAGTAATCAAACAAAATTCGTTAACATACACATATCAAATGCAAAACCAATTCCGAACTGTCAGCAAAACAAACATGTCGAAAGTAATCACAGAACTGTTCCAAAAGCACAAAACTAAATCACGAAAATCTGTGATAGACACAATCAGCCAACAAAAATTGAAAACAATTCCCTGCATCACGGTGGGAAAAAAAAAAAAGACGGATTTTGTCTTAATGACAAGTGGTGGAACATTCAACAACAGATTACCTTGTTTGTGTCCGGCGCCTTGATCAACGGTATGACACTGAGCGCACTTAGTCTTGAAGATCTTCTCTCCGGATTTGCTATCACCGGGTGGTGCCGCCGCGAATGTCGCCATTTCCCGCCGATTCAATCGAGCAACGCCTTCAAGCTTTTGCTTTTTCTTTTTCTTGCTTTCTGAATAAGCTTAATAAATAAAATAAAATATATATAGAAGAGAGGAGGGAATAAAAGGATGGTAAGTGGATGCTTCGTTACATTTAAAATGGCTAGCAAAAAGGGTACGCGATTTCGTGGCGGCCACAGGACCCCCTTGTTTATTAAATGACACGTATAACCCCAGTCGGCCCGGTATAATAACCCAAATCAATTTGCTGAGTTTTGAATCGAAATCATTATAATCCAAGTTATTTCTCTCTCTTCTTTTTTTCTCTTGATCATTTTGCCGGTTACCGTTGTCCGGGAGGTTTCCGACATCTTCAATCGAAGGAATCTAGCCAATTCTCACCATCCACGATAGAGGAAGAAGATAATGTCCGGCGAACAATTAAAAACGTAAAATTTGGAGGCAACATTTCTTAAAAAACAATTGTCGAGGAATGCATGGTGAAGGATGATGTCTCTGCTGAACTTTTTTTGTTGGAGATAAATGCAAATGAAATGGCGAAAAATTCTAGACTTGAAGCCTTGATGATAATAAAAAAAAACTTGCAGTGCAACGGTGTCTGGGGGTAACTCTAGGGTTCTCAATCCACACCGATAGTTATGAACGAAAATCTTATTGATCTTGAAGGAAATTCAAGTCATGGAGCTCAATAAGGATAAACCGTTTGCCCACCATGTTGAGGTTAGATTTGACTATAAACATACTCTCCATCTGAAAAAATGGAAAGATGATATTATCTTAAAACTGCAAGGCAAAAGTTTGTCTCTTACCCAATTCTCTTAGCTCGATTAACTTCTATGAGTAAACTTACTGATGATTTCGAATTAATTGATATTGGTCATAATAGCTATATTTTTATATGTGAAAAGAGAGATATTAGATTAAAAGTTCTGAGTAGGGGGGGCATGGATCATCAATGGATGTTGTCTTATTCCAATAATGTGGATACTTGGGCTCATTCCATCCAAATACAAGCTAACATCCATTGCAGCATGGGTTCGAATCTCTGATTGTTGGCATAATATTGTAACGAAGAATGCTCATCTCTATTGCTAAACCGATTAAAGTTGATCATCATACTTACTATTCCATTAAAGAAAGATTTGTTAGGTTATGTATTGAAGTTGATTGCTCTAAATCTCTTTTGACTTTTGTAGATATTGATGATTTGTTGTACAAGGTGGAATATATTTGGAATATATATAAAAATATGTCTTTAATCTATTATGAGTTTGGTACTATTGGTCACAAGAAGATTCTTGGCCTAAAATTTTGGCTAGAAATGCGGAGAAGAAGAGCTTGGCTTCTTCAGATGGAGGAAAGAATGTGAAAAATGAAATTTGAAACTGAAAGGATCAATGCTATATAAAAACTTTTGACTTCTTCTTTACGGGTCACTGATCGCATGAGTAGGGTAAAACAAGAACGAAGAAAGTCATAAATTTCAAATGGAAAGGATCACGTTATAAAAGAACTCCGACTTCTTCTTTACGGGTCACCGGATGCGGTGAGGTGTAAAAGCAAGAACGAAGAAAGTCATAAATTCTTTGAATAGACCGAATCTATAAAAAATTAAATGAATTGAAAGAAGAATAATATTTCTTCACCTTACATGAAGAATCGTCATTGTTATTATGACGCCAATATATACTATCTTTTATTAAAATATAAGTTAATTTAGTTTTTTGGTTTCTCCAATAATCTAATTCTATTTAGATACCAATGAATAATATATATTTTCTCCTTTTACTACCCTTCATTTATTATATACTCAATCACTTTTCTTTATTTTGCACCAATAGTTGTCAAATGTCATTTTCGCTCTTTTAATCAAAACTAATGATGCACATAACCAATTTAATAAACTCTCTTAATCATGTGTGAAAAACCAAACGAACTTACATTTTGGAGCGGATGTAGTATAAAAAAACGTCGTTATCGCGGGCATTACCTATAATCGCCCACCGTGAGTGACGTTTGGGTTAAGATACAAATGCCAATATTTAAGATATTTAGTTGCCTTAAGCCATCATGATGTTCGAAACGATTTTGTGAACTAAATATTTATAGGCGGCTTCTATTGGCACCACAAAACTGCTGCCGGCACCACGTTTACTCCGGCACCCCGAAAAATAACTTAAAACACCACGATTATTTTTCACCAAATAATGCCAGTGAAATTGATGTGCCATCTCAATACTAACGTCAGTGGCTCTGACGTTGGTTTTCAATAACAACGTCGGTGTCAGTGACATTATAGTTATAAATGTGTCATTGTTGAAAAGATCAGTCCACTGAAGTTATTATCGAAAAGAAACGTTAGTTGATCTGACATACCTAGTGTGATGACGTAAGTTTTAAAAAAAAATACATATATTGTGCCATAAGTAAACGAGAAAAATGATGCCGATAATAAATTCGTGGTGTCGATAAAAGCCGCCTACGGCAATTTAGTTTCACAATCTAAGCCCAAATTCTCAATGAAACAGGCCACCCAGTAGTATACGAGCCCAACTCTACCCAAAACCCTAAAATTTGACCTGGTGCCGCTAGTTTTAAGTTTTAATCGACGGCTATAAAGAAGTGTGTTTTCATCGTTCAATCTCATGCGTCAATTACCTTTATAAAGACGTAAATAGCACACACTTCATTTTCTAGGGGTCGCTGCCGTTGCTCCATCGATTTCTTGTGCTCGTTTGCTCAAAGGTAACGCCGTTCTGCTTTGTTTTTTCTGCCTGAGGTAACACCTAATTCTTGTTTTACGTTGTATTATTGTGCATTTATGATTCAGAATTCGAATCAGCTGCTTCTTAGCTACGGTCTTGCTCGATCTGTACTTCACATAGTATTTTTTACTTCAAATTTCGTTTTATATTTGGAAGATTTGCTTATCGAGTATCTGTGCAATGTTTTTGTTTGGTCAGCTTTTTCTCAATGTGAGTGGCGGTGTTTTACTTAGTTTTTATATTTTAAATTTGATTACATTCATATTATTCAGCTAAAAGAAAAAAGTTGCCATTTTTGTGTTGTAGCTCTTTATTTATGTAAAAAAATCAAGTACTTTGAATGGATTTTTATTTGTGTGTCGAAAAATCTGTGCGGTTTAAATGAATGATGTGCTATTGCTTAGTTGACACAATGACATGGTGTTACCTTTTACCATGCGTTGCTCGAAATGTGCTCTCCCATGTCACACTGAAATCAAGGCTGGAGTCTCTAAAGTGGCCCATTTGTTTAAGCTCCATTTTTGGAGTTTTTTCTCTCAAAGAAATACGTATGGGCCCGAGAATTGGCACATTTATTCTTTGTGCCATAGGCCTTTGGTATGGGAACATATTTCTGTGCATCTGCTTGAATTGGGGACATATGTGTCTAATGTTTGCTGGTAATGGCATACCATATTTGTTGTAATGCCTCATTGAGTCTTTTTTTATCCTTTGAACTTTTCAAGTCCAAGCTTCCCTTTTTTGTTGCCTTCTTTTCTGGGGTGTTTGCAATTCATTGTTGATAGGCCCAATGACATGTTTTGGCATTGTTTTTCTTGGTTTCTGATTTTAAAGTTATTTCTTTTCATTTTCCGAATTAAAGCTTTCCTAAATAATTGTTCTACTTGCTGAACAGAATAGGTTGTGTGTAGTGATAAGGATTAATGTTTGAAGAAATCTAATTGGATAAGATTCATAATTTTTCCAATACAGTTGACTGAATATTAGAATAAGTTTATATCAACAAAATGTGTGTTGGGGCACCAAATATGATAGATCGATCTGAATAAGAAGAATGTTTATGAAATAGATGTTGGATACCAAAATAGACAGAAATCTGTTTTTTTTTTCCCCTTCCTAGTCTCTAAAAGGCTGTGGTGATATTGCTGTTACCTGGTTTTGTGGTTATCCATTATCCAGTATTTACAGAATAGGTGTAAAATCTTTGACTCTTGCAGAGCTTTTAACGAGTATGTCGCACCGCAAGTTTGAACACCCAAGACATGGTTCTTTGGGATTTCTCCCAAGAAAGCGTGCAGCCCGTCATAGAGGAAAAGGTTATTATCATTTATTTTTATAATTTATTTATTTATATTCAACTCCTAAGTATTGACTTCTGTTACTCGGGATATATACAGCTTTGTGTTTATTCATCCATCTCATGTTTACATGTCATGTCCTCCACATTTTCTCCATCCATTTGACACTTTTGGGCTAAGGTGTTGTGTTGTTGTAGAGTAGTCCTATAGTGACTCTTCCACCTCATTATGTTAAAGTTAATAACGAAAATGCTTTCTCCATTTGGAATTATTGCTGTGTATAATTCTTACTGTTTTTATCTTTCAGTGAAAGCCTCACCCAAAGATGATCCAACAAAACCCTGTAGACTTACTTCTTTCCTCGGCTACAAAGCTGGGATGACGCACATTGTCCGAGAAGTTGAAAAACCTGGGTCAAGTGAGTTAAACATGTTATTGATGTCCTTTTCTTTTCCATACAGTGTGTTTATCTATGGTTATGTTTAATCTCAACGCATGTTTGATTTTACTTTGTTTTTCTTCAAACGGAAGGAAATTATTATTACAAATGTTAAATTGCATAGCCATATTTTCCCCAATCAATGATTTAACTTTAGCTATATACGTTTCTATCTGACTTTATATTTGTATCATCTTAATCTAGAGTTGCACAAGAAGGAAACATGTGAAGCAGTTACGATCATTGAAACACCTCCAATGATCGTTGTCGGTGTTGTTGGTTACGTCAAGACACCCCGTGGCCTGCGTTGTCTTAACACTGTGTGGGCTCAGCATCTCAGTGAAGAGGTTAAGAGGAGGTTTTACAAAAATTGGTGCTCGTCCAAAAAGAAAGCTTTCACTAAGTACTCGAAGAAGTATGAAAGCGATGAAGGCAAGAAGGACATCCATGTCCAGTTGGAGAAGCTGAAGAAATACTGCTGTGTCATTCGTGTCTTGGCTCATACTCAGGTTTTATATCTTTTTTTTTTGGTTACGTTATGTTATCGCTTATTATCACGAACTTTCAACTGATTGAATATACTGTTCTTTTTTAGATTCGGAAGATGAAAGGTCTTAAGCAAAAGAAAGCCCATCTAATGGAGATTCAGGTTAACGGTGGAGATATTGCTCAAAAGGTTGATTTTGCTTACGGCTTTTTCGAAAAGCAGATTCCAGTTGATGCTGTTTTCCAGAAAGATGAGATGATTGATATCATTGGGGTGACTAAAGGTAAGGGATATGAAGGTGTGGTGACTCGTTGGGGTGTCACTCGTCTTCCTCGTAAGACTCATCGTGGTCTTCGTAAGGTTGCTTGTATTGGTGCATGGCATCCAGCTAGGGTTTCCTATACTGTTGCAAGGGCTGGTCAGAACGGTTATCATCACCGTACAGAGTTGAACAAGAAAATCTACAAGCTAGGGAAGACTGGACAAGAAACTCATTCTGGCATCACTGAATTTGACAGGTTCAACTTTTTCACACTTTCTAGATACAGGTTCTACTTTTTCACACTTTGAAAATATAAGGAAAAAAATGATGTGTTGTGTGTTTGATTATATATAGGACTGAGAAGGAGATAACACCAATGGGAGGATTCCCACACTATGGTATTGTGAAGAACGACTTTCTGATGATAAAGGGTGGCTGTGTGGGACCCAAGAAGAGAGTGGTCACTTTGAGGCAGTCCCTTCTGACCCAAACATCCAGGCTCGCTTTGGAGCAGATCAATCTCAAGTTCATCGACACTTCATCCAAGTTTGGCCATGGCCGTTTCCAGACTACTGAAGAGAAGGCCAAGTTTTATGGCCGTCTTAAAGCTTGATCTTTCTAAGCGCTTGAGAAATGTTTCTTTCTTGATTCCAATGTTTTACCAGATTTTGAACATCATTTTTGTTGCTTGTTTTCAACATTATATATAGCTGCTTGCAGCTGAGTTTGTTTGACCCTTTTGGCTTATGTATTGTGTTTTATCTTCTCAACTTCCAGAATTATATTGCATTTTTTTTTGCCTGAGTTTGAATCGAAATCGAACCTGAACCCAAAAGCAATAAATTAAAGGGACACTTATTGAAAATGACACATATTGGATTTAATTAGACAAAAATGACATTTAAAACAAACACTTAGTTATAAGGATAAAAATTAGGTAGATAGACCTAAATACCCTTAATGAATTAAAAAACACAAACACAAACAGGCGCATATTTTTTTTGTTACAAGAAGCGCTGATGCAGGCGCTGAATTCGTTCTTCTTCAACTTCCCTTTTTCTTTCTTTTTATTTTTATTTTTTTTTATTTATTTATAATACCAGGTGCTGAATTTTTTATTTTTTTTTATTTTTTTACCGATGCTTTGATCAACGCGATGACGTGGCCACCCCGCTACATTGACCACCGCGATGACGTGACCACCGTGACCCATTGATCACCGCGATGCCGTGACCACCGTGACGCATTGACCATCCCGGATGTAGTGATCACCGCGATGCAGTGACAAGAACATTTGCAACGATTTATGCAGTGACATTTGACTTTTGCTAATCGGACTGGACCTATCGGGATGCAGTGACATTTGATGAAGCAACACCGTGATGACATTTGATATTTTTCTGACTTAGTTTCATAAAATCGATTTCTTTTCTTCATAAAATCAACTTTAAATGGCTATATCTTTTTATATAAAAGTACAATCAACATAAATATTTCACCTTAATTCATAATTTTATGCAGTGACATCGGCAATCATATATGCAGTGATATCAACATTTTATGCAGTGACATCGGCAATCATACATGCGTGACATCAACAATTTACGCAGTGACATCGACAATCAGATATGCAGTGACATGAAAATTTTATGCAGTGACATCAACAAACATATGAATGACATCAAAAATTTATGTAGTGACACCGCGATGCAGAGACCACCGGGATGCAGTGACCATCGGGATGCAATGACATTTGATGAACCAACACCGTGATGACATTTTGATATTTTTCCGACTTAATTTCATAAAATCGATTTCTTTTCTACATAAAATCGACTTCAAATGACTATATCTTTTGATATAAAACTACGATCAACATAAATCTTTCACCTTAATTCATATTTTTATGTAGTGACATCGGCAATCATATATGCAGTGATATCAACATTTTATGCAGTGACATTTGATGAAGCAACACCGTGATGACATTTGATATTTTTCCGACTTAATTTCATAAAATCGATTTCTTTTTCTTCATAAAATCAACTTCAAATGACTATATCTTTTGATATAAAACTCCGATCAACATAAATTTTTCACCTTAATTCATATTTTATGCAGTGACATCGGCAATCAGATATGCAGTGACATCAACATTTTATGCAGTGACATTGACAATCAGATATGCAGTGACATCAACATTTTATGCAGTGACATCAACAATCATATATGAATGACATCAACAATTTATGTTGTGACATCGGCAATCAAATATGCAGTGACATCAACATTTTTGTCCCGAAATTAGGAAGATTTTTCAGGGGAAATCGAGCTTATGAGCCGCGTCGAGCTATATTGAGTACTTAGCCAGTCGAGTTCAATGTTGTCTTTTTATGGCTCAATCGAACGATTTTCTAATTTAAAGAAGTTGTTTAAACAAAATTAAGCTTTTATATCTCCCCTATCAATGGATCATGAAAGCTGTTAAGTAAATTACCTATAGATGCAACATTAAACTAAAAGTAAATCAAAACAACAACAAAAATTGGTAACTCTCCAGAATACTATGAAAATTTAGCTGACAAATCCATGAAAACTCTGAATGGACAAGGAGAAACCCAAAAAATCACCTCTTTTGTTCCCAATATGAAGGAACGATGATAAAGCAATACAAATGAAACCTACTTGGTGCAACTGAGAAATAAGACAAAAATCGATTAATTCTGATAAAGCATTACATTGAAATTAGGGAGCGAAATGAGATAGAAAAAACAGAGCAGGGAAGAGGACAAAAGCACTAATCAACACATAGAAGCAAACAATAAAACCAGTAATTTCCTTAGTGTCACAGAATTAAGCTGCCAAACGATGAAAGGAAACGATGAAAGCATAGTCCGGCGGCGAGAATATAGATTGGGTTCCATTGACGTTGAAACTGAGCCTCTTACGAAAGGGGAAAGTTCATCTGTAGATATTTAAGCATAGGGGGTTAATTTTGTCAAATTGATGTGATTTTGTCCTTATAACTAATGATCTTTTTTAGGTGTCCTAAGTGTCTAATTAAATCTCAAAACACGTCCTTATAAACAAATAACACTAAATTAAATTCATAGAAACAGTAAAAGTATGAATTAAAATGGAGTCCAGGCTGTAATGGTGAGTAAGTAATAAGATTTTACTGATTTTTTAGTAGGTCACTTTAACGACGAGACACCAACGTCGGCGATGTGTTTTTATTTGAAATGGCGCGATGAGTACGTTGGGTGATTAATTCTGATGTGGTAATGGCACGGGAGAATTTTTATTTCAGAAACGACAGCAGTAGTACGTTGGGTGATTAATTCTAATGTGGTAATGGCACGGGCGAAATTTTGTTTAGATGTTGTAGGGAGAGATTCTATGCGTTTTCAGACCCGAAGATTTGTTTAGAAGCTTCCAGAGGAAATTTTCAGCTTCAAGGAGTTAAAAGCTCTCGTTAATTAGATCCATCCACTCTGTATTATTCACCAACAATTGTTGTACGATAACTCATCTCGATAAATTAGCATGGTGTTCGAAGGGTGGGCTCGACAGTTGGGTGCCCACGGATCTTCAAAAATATTCCACAGTCCTTTGATGAGACGGTTTTCTGCAAGGATGATGCTTCGCCACATAGCAGAGGGGAGATTATTGTGTGGTGTCTCCACACGGTGCGGAGACACCGTGTGGCACACCACACACCACACACCTATATTCTGTATTAAAACTGTGTGGTTCTGATCGTTTCACCCATCACTTCACCACAAATTCCCTCACCACACAATAACTTCCCATAGCAGAGAGGTGACCCGCCAAATTTGTGGAACTAAAATCCCTCATTTCTAAATATATTTTGCACTTTCAAAAAAATAAAATATATATTTTGCCTTTAGGGTGCAAGATAATATACTATATGGGATCACTCCAGATAACCGTTTAGCCAAGAGTGCAAGATTGAATCACTCCAGATCTCGAAACCCTAACCATCCGTCTACCTTTTTCAATAATAAACACTATATGTGACATTTGTTGTTAGGACATTGCTTGGTGATAAAAGGACAAGAGTTTGGATGCCTTAAAAGAGCAGCTGGACCTGAAGGTGGAGTGTGAAGGCCTCAAACCCCTTAAAGGAACTCAATATAATAGCAAAATCATCACTCTGAACCATTAGTTTAGTTGATCAATATCTCCACTCATCCCGTGAGACATGTTAGAATTTAACAAATGCATGTGACACTTTGAACACATCGATTTTCATACATAAACTAGTCAAATCTCTCATCTCAAACGACAAATTCAGTCACCGATTAAAACATTTCTCTCTCCACTCTTAAATCCTTAAAAGGACTATACTTTAAGATTGTAGCTTTACTTTTTTTAATATCCTTATAAAGTGTAATTGTAAACATTAGAATTGCTCCTAATAGAGCATCTCCAACACCATCACTTTCAACTCTGATAAAAAGAACACTCCAATAAACACAATCAATACAACACTAAATCAAAATATCATCTCTTGTTATCACTCTTAAGAACTGAGTTCTGGTACAGAATTACAGTACTGTAAATCTTCTACATGTGACTCAAATGGAGATCAACGTCTACTTAGAAAACTACCGTCACGAGAACCAGTATAAAAAATCATTACTGCAAAAAAAAAAATTTGTTTACAATTGGGTACTAGTTCAACCAGATTAACCACATAGTAAAATAACTCAGGGCCTTATTTAGAACAAATAAGTTCAAAAAAGAGTATAACATAAATTCAGATCAGGTAAAAATAATCTTCAGGCAGTAGATTCCTTGAGATAAGCAATAAGATCAGCACGATCCTGTGGTTTCTTCAAACCCGGGAATACCATCTTCGTTCCAGGAATGTACTGCAAACACGCATCATAAATTTCAGCATTTAAATGTTTAGTCCAATAAAATATCAAATAGATCAAACAATGGATCGATAATGACACCACAACAAACATAGGGCACTTGCATCAATATCTTGTAAAACTGATTTCCCTATTTTGCAGATTCGAACGTCACTTTTCTCTATCATATACATAATCTCAATTTAGAGTGGAAGGCATCAAAATCTCCAACGCATAATTTAAAAAAAGCTAATATGCGTTTTGTGCAATATATGTAGTGTGAAACTAGAGATTATGTACCGTTACAGATCTGGGTAAAGATTATGTTTAAGATGGTTTTTAATGGATCTGAATGATTTGAATCTCTATTTTATAAATTCACTTGGTTATACAGCATCTAGTGGAAGTGCTACTATTATTGTGGCACCACACTACTGCCGGGACAACACATTCACACACATTCGACATTTTCAAAGTGGATTATACACTATAAAATCAACTTGTGTAGATTAAAGAAAGAAAGTAAAGAAACTATGCACTAGTGTAACTCAAAGTATCAAAAGAGTTTATCATACAATTGTCGGGGAAAGGTTATAACGAGTGACATGCATTATACTTTCACATAATATGGGTGTACGGTTAAAGGGAGTAAAAGATACGATGAATGACACTTGATGGCCAACACACCTATTAGTACTATTCAGAACATGGTTTCAGTCAAATTCTGGGAGGGAAACAAACAACCATAATCAAATATTAAAGCTTGTAATACCTCATATCCATACAAAAACAGAAGTTTAAACTACAGAGTCATCCGGTTCAACAAGATTGCTTATTACATACCTTCTTTGGATTAAGCAAATAATCGTAAAGCGTATTCTCTTGCCAGATAACAGCCATATTCTTGTTGGCAGCAGAGTAAGAATAGCCAGCGGTTGTGCCAGACTGCCTTCCAAAAAGTCCATTCAAGTTGGGCCCTGAATGTGTGAACACCGAAATTCTGTTAGGAAACGAGAAAATAAATCCAACATAACCTGAAGTTATAGATGTCAGATGGAATTGCTCAAAACCCCAAAAAAGTAGCACACCGGAAGCAAGCACACAACAATCACAATGAATAACTAGATGCCAAGTAAATCAGATAACTGCACGTACACAATCTGCAAAAATGTTGCTTGTCAATCGCCAATAACTCTATACTTACATTCTCATGTACAATACAGTGTAATGTGTTAAACAACTATATGGCATTTCCCTCATGATATAAGTTGAAAAATACAATCCAACTGTTTAGGCCACAATTTCGGTAAATTCTGCAAGTACGGTAAACCAAAAGACGAAATGTCAGACCACCAAATATGATAATGTTCATGGTACAACCATTGTAGAAAAGTGACGCCAAGCGGCATCCATTGTATCCTTCTACTACTACCCTCTTTCACCATATACACTCCTACTATGTGAAAAGACTGAAACAGGAACCACGTGAGGTATTTCATTTGGTATGATCTTCATACTATTGTTGATAATTTAACAAGTGGATCAAAAACAATGAAATAGAAGGAGGATACATCCAAGGAACACAACACACTTCAAGATTTGCGGTTTTCCTTTCCCATGTAGACATCCAAGACACGAAACAAGCACTAACAGATGTATTGAATCTCAATTCAACATTTTGCCCCAACTTAATAACGTAAGCTTTGGAGAAATACTTTTCTAGAATAACCTAAACAAAGAAATGCACATCCAGCTAACCAGCAAAGCTCAATAGCTCAACCTCGATATTAAATCAGCCAATTCCGAGTCATAAATACATAAGATCAAATACAAATCTGTAGATCCAAAGTAATCGGACCAAAAATCAACTATGTTTCGTTAACACACAAATATCAACACTGCAACCAATTGCAAATAGTCACCAAAACAAACACGCATCAAAATGTCGAAAGTAGTCACGCAACTGTTCCAAAAGCACGCAACACAAATAAACCACGTAAATCTCTCATACAGAAAAGCAACGAACAAAAATTAAAATCAATTATCTGCATCACGATGCAAAAAAAAAGGCAGAGAGGTTTGTTTCTACGACCACATACCTTGTTTGTGTCCAGCTCCTTTATCAACGGTGTGGCACTGAGCGCACTTAGTCTTGAAGATCTTCTCACCAGCTTTGGAATTACCGGGCGGTGCCTCAGCGAACGTCGCCATTCTCCGCCGATCGAATCGAACAATCCCTACAAATTTTTTATTTTTATTTTTACTGCTCTCTGAAAAAGCTCGAAATAAACTTATATAGAAGCTGGTGGATGCTTCATTTCATTTAAAATGTCTGGCAGAAGGGTACGTGGTTTCGTGGCGGCGACACACACCACTTGTTTGTTAAATGACACATTTAACCCCGCTATTTTTTAAATCACATTTATTTGTCTTTTAACCGGAACCTTCTATGAGCAGTTTAATTTTAATTTTTTTTAGAATTTCCATTCGAGTAATTATACGGGCACGACCACCGAAACACAACGGATAACACAACCATCATCTATAACTTTGATCATGATGTGTATGTATAATCGCCTGCTCCCTGATCTGGTTCTTATCCGGAAATACGACGTTCGCACATATATAAATAAAATTTAATTCATTTATATATATAGTTCTGCTCAATCAATACAATCAAAGTCACATGAATTTAATGCTCGGGTAATGAATATCCATAAAGATACTAGAATACGAAAAGTATTAAAAGTCGAAAGTGTATCAAAAATCTACAACTGAAATCCTCGAAAGTCCAAACGAAATACTATGAAATAAGAAATAAAGATGATCACACGCCATCCCAATGTCTTTTGCTGAACAAAGTATATAAAAATAGTGCAACATTTCAAATGTAAACAAAAGTGCGAAGAATGAAATATCAAGCTCGTAGATCCTCCTCGGACATACTCCTCGTAATACTCGTCTCTCTCACCTTCTCACCCCAAGCACATATAACAAAAACATGCACAAGGGGTAAGTATATAATACTCATGAAGAAGAAAATGCGTTTAAGCTTAGAATATAAGGTTTATTATTATTAGAGTTCTATCAAAAGGCAAGACAGACTCGATTCTACGCATAAAGGTTACATCTCCCAATATGCCTAAACTCAGTAGCTTTACTTAGCTTATCTTTGTTACAACATGCTATCAAGGCGGAACGTGACATATTGAAATCTTCAGATACAATAACCACGGAACGTATTGAAATCTTCAGGATACAATAACCGGTTCCGATAAAGGTGAACGTGCGGCGATGCTATAGGCTGCAGCCGATAGGACACTTACTTTGATCGTCTGCTCACACATCATGCTATAGATCTTCGAGGATCTACCCAAGACCACATGGTGTTTAATCTTTTATCTAGCAAGTTGTGTAGTATTAGGTGATTAACTAGCCCTCCTAGTTCACTTAGATAACACTCCTTACCGACACCACTCATCATGATCAAACGACCAATACTAGCCTAAGTAAGGTTTAAAGGTGTTATAATAAAATAGTAATCGTTTACAAAGGTTTAAGGTTGATTAAACAACCCTAAACGATAGTCGAAAGCCAATTTAAACAAGTCGAGACCCGGCTCCAGGTGGACGCCTGTCGAAGGACCAGGCACGCCCGTCTCAAGGCTCTGGCCTTTCGTCCAAAATAGTGGGCGCCCGTCCCGACATCCTTTTCAATCCTGTATCAAAATCTGCACCTCGTGGCGCCCGTCTGAGGTTTCCAGACGCTTCCCAAGGTTGGGCGCCCGTCCCGTAAAACCGGACGCTTTCGTCCGACTCGGGAATTTCCAAAATCAAACGCGATCCTTCATCGCTTTCCTTCGATTTTCAATTAAAACCCAATCTTTCTCAACCTAATCGTGGTCGAAATAATCTACCATCCATACCAAAACCTCAACCATCTCATGTACATCAATTTAACGTAATTTAAGTCCCCAAAACAACAAGAATCAACACCAATACCACATATCCAAAAAAGCGAAACGTAAGGGTTTCTCCTTACGATGCAAACCAGAACTGATCCGAAATTCAGCAAAAATCTGCGGCTTTGGTAACCAAACCGATATCAAAACGATCCTTGTTATTCCACAATTCTCCTTCTTCAAACGGAACTACAAGCGGTGAAGTATCGAACCGGGAATTAGCAAAAGTCTTCTTCTTCTCTACCCTTGCTCTCAACAGGCGCCTCTCCTCTTTTTTTTTTTGAAACTGATTTTGATGAGGATAATGGGGATTAACTCCCAAATAACTCCCTTTAAAGACAAATACCATTAATTCCCTTTTATTTTCTTTTAAATCCATTAATTCCTCTTATTTTCTTTTCTTAAATTCCAAAAATAAAAATATAATATTCCGATTTTTATTAAAAGACAAGAATGCCTCTTTATCGAAAACCGGGATATCACATTCCTCCCCTTAAGAGGAGTTTCGTCCTCGAAACTTGAACGCACTCAGTAAATCCAAAACTCCGGAAATTCGCTGATCATATCACCTTCAACTTCCCAAGTTGCTTCTTCGGCGTATGGTTGCTCCAATCGAACAAGAACCAATCAACCATCTTCCTCTTAATCATCTTTTCCTTCCTGCTCGTAATCTTAATCGGCTTTTAAGTCATGTTTGCGTTGTTGTCTGGTATTTCGATCCACTGTAGACTCAACCTCTGTCTTCGTCAAACACTTCTTCAACATTGAAACATGGAAGACGCTGTGAACTCGGACATAGACTCGCAATCAAGTCTATAGGCTAAAGGTCCAATCCTCTCCGTAATTTCAAAAGGTCCAACATACCTCGGGCTCAACTTTCCTTTCGACCAAAACGCTTTACTCCTCTCATTGGTGATGCCTTCAAGTAAACACGGTCACCAACCTCAAACTCAAGCGGTCTCCGCTTAACATCTCGCCCAAACTTTTCGCCTGCCTTGAGCTATCTGCAGATTCTTCTTCACTAATCGAACCCTCTCTTTGGCTTGCTCAACTAACTCCGCCCAGTGAGTCAAGCTTTCTCCCCAACATCATCCCAAAACAAAGGCGTCCCCAGCATCTTCTACCATACAAAGCTTCAAACGGTGGCATGCCTATGCTCGCGTGATAAGCATTGTTGTAAGCAAACTCGTGAATCGGTAGATAATCTACCCAAGATCCTCCTACCTCCAAGACACATGCTCTAAGCATATCCTCAAGTGTCTGGATAGTCCTCTCAGACTGACCATCTGTCTGAGGATGAAATGCTGTACTCAAATCCAACCGGGTACCAAATGCCTCCTGTAAGCTCTGGCCAAAACCGACCGACGAACCTCGAATCCCGATCGAAACAATGGAGACTGGAACTCCATGAAGCTTCACTATATTGTCCATATATAGTTCCGTCATCTTTGCCAAGGGCATATTCATCTTGAAAGGCAAGAAATGAGCCGACTTGGTTAATCTATCAACGATTACCCAAATAGAATCGTGTCCACCCTTCGACTTAGGCAACCCCGAAATAAGGTCCATAGTGATCTTTTCCCATTTCCACTCTGGGATATCCAATGACTTAAGCATCCCGCCTGGCTTCCTATGCTCAGCTTTCACTCTCTGACAGACGTCACACTCGTAAACAAACTTAGCAATCTCTAGCCATTGAGGCCACCAAAATCTTTCTTTCAAATCCCTGTACATCTTGGTAGAACCCGGATGCACTGCAAAAGCAATCTTGTGTGCCTCTTCCATAACTCTCTGTCTCAAATTTCCAACATTAGGCACACAGAGACGATCCTGGTACCACAGATTTCCACTCTGATCCAACACGTAGCCAACTGTAGGCTTCTCTCTTGCAACTCTCTTCAAGTCAACCAAAACTGCGTCTTCGTCTTGCTTTGCTCTGATCTCATCCATCAACTCTGATCTAGCCAACAACGGTGCTGCAAACTGACGGTCCTCAATCTGATCAAATCTGCTAAACTGCAAATCATCAACCCCTGCTGTGATAGCCTCAACACTGGGCTCCAAAACCACTGCTGCCAACTCTAAGTCATGTGTGGGATAGTTCTTCTCATGTACTTTCAATTGCCTGATGCATAGGCAATGACCTTTCCTCCCTCGCATCAACACACAACCTAGACCACCTACTCAAGCGCCGGTGTAGACATCATAATCATCGAACACCTCGGTACGCGCTAATATCGTGGTCTTGTAGTTAACTGCCCTTTAACAACTCAAATGCTAACTCACACTCGGGTGTCCAATCAAACTTGGTGTTCTTCGTGTAAGTCTGGTGAGTGGAGTAGCTATCCTTGCGAAATTCTTCACAAACTTTCAGTAGTAACCACCAAACCTGTAAAGCTCTCGACCTCACGAAATCAGTAGTGGTGTAGCCAACTCTTAATCGCCTCAATCTTGGCCGGATCAACTCAAATGCCATCACGAAATGACATGACCCAAAAAGCTCACTTGGTCCAACCGAAGTCACACTTGGAAAATTTTGCATACAATCGCTCCTTCTTCAACGCTTCCAAAACAATCCGGAGATGCTCTTCATGCTCCGCCTCATCCCTGAGAATACCAAAATATCATCAATGAAGACAATCACAAACTTATCTAGGTAAGGCATGAAGACCCACCGCATCAAATCCATAAATGCACGGATGGGGCATTAGTGAGTCCAAAAGGCATAACAAGGAACTCATAATGTCCATATCTAAATCTTTGAATCTTCGTCTTCGAATATCTCGCCACTTTAACTTTTAATCGATGGTAGCCTGACCGCAAATCAATCTTTGAAAACACTTTCCGACCACTCGCAAATCAAGTTGAATGGATCATCTATCCTCGGTAGTGGGTACTTATTCTTGATAGTCGATTGTTCAAAGCCCCCGTAGTCAATACACATCCGCATGCCGCCATCCTTCTTCTTCACAAACAAAACGGGTGCTCCCCAAGGTGAAGTCTCGGGCCGAATGATGTTCCTTTCTAACATCTCCTTGAGTTGAGCCTTCAACTCCTTCAATTCAGCCGGTGCCATCCTCAGATGGTGCCTTAGCAATCGGTGCCGCCCGACTAATCGGATCTCAAACTCAATGGCCCTGCCTGGGCATGTTCCCTCGGCAACTCATCCGAAAAACCTCTCGATAATCTCTCGACCACTCTAGTATCTTCCAACTTAGGCTTTGCTTGTTCCACATCCATCTGCGTACAACAAGTAGTAGCCCTCACATCCTTTCTCGACATGCCCTGATGGCCTTGACCACTGAAATGATAGGATGTCTCTTCTTGCTTGGCCTCAGCGCTCCTCGATAAGTCTTATCTCGATTTCCCGGGACTCAAAATGACTCTCTTGGCCTCGCAATCCAAGTGAACATAATTCTTGGATAGCCGCCTATCCCAAGAATCACGTCGAAGTCTGAGAAATCCATGACCGTGAAGTCACTCTTACACCGATAAGGTCCTACCTGAACATCCACTTGTGGTATCATCTTAACCACCTTATTTACCTTGCCTATGGGTGTAACAATCTCCATAGTATCTCTCAAAGGCTCCATAGGTAAATCTAGTTTCTTAGCAATCCTAGAGGACACAAAGGTGATTGAAGCTCCTGTATCAAATAAGGCCCTGACTACTAGATTGCCTACTCTTATCATACCTATCATGCATTTGTCCAATTAACTAAAGTTACAACATGTTCCAAGCATGCTATAAATAACTCAAAAGAACAAAACAAACATAAACGGTACCTGTGATCACATCATCCTCTGGCTCAACCTCTCTGGCATCAACAGCAAACATCTGCACTTGCTTACTTGGACTCGCTCGCTAGGTGACTGCTGAGCACCGCTACCTCTGTGTGGACAATTCCTGGAGTAATGACCCTGCTCGCCACAAAAGAAACAACCCTGAGGTAGCCGGTGGCCTAGCTGCCGGTGGAGCGCCAACTGGTGGTCTAGCTGCCGGTGGCCTGATTGCGATGGGGCACCAACCGGTGGTCTAACTGCCTGCCTGTGGGAAACCTCTCGAATCTAGCCGCCGCGAGCCCCTCTCACATCGCTTCGATCGGGTCCCGAAATCTGCGTTTCGACCCATCAGAATTTTCTTTCTAAAGGTCTCGACCTCAAAGCTTTATTCAGCTTCTTCGCCATGTTCCTTGTCAGTAAAGCCTAGCATGCTCGCTCAATCTCATGCGCCAAACCGCCCTTGTAACGGGCCATTTTTCGTTCTTCCACTTGCATCAACTCCGGATAAAATCTCCCTAACTCATTGAACCGATTTGTATACTGGGACACTGTCATTTGATCACCTTGCTGAAGTTTCAGAAACTGGCTAGCCTTTTCCGCTTGTACCGTTGCTGGAAAGTATTCGTTGTAGAACATGGCTTTAAAAGCCGCCCAATCTGTTACCTTACCGCTGCTACTCTGAACCGCATCTATCCAAGCCTCGGCCGAGCCCAAAAGAAAACCGACCGCTAACTGGGCCATCTCTATCTCAGGAATGCCTATATTCCTGCAAGATTTCTCAAAACTTCTGATCCATTCCTCAGCCTTGGTATGTTCCACATTCCCATAAAAATCTTGCATACGGTTTCTTCTCAGCCTAGTGTGCCAATCTACTGATGGTGCTGACTCAACAACCGGCCTAACTGGTGGGTAAACCGGAGGGTAACCATAAGGTATCTCGCTGTTGTTCGCTTTGAACCGGTGGCCTGAAAGGTCGATAGACCGGGGATAACCAAAGGGTACTCCGCGGCCTGCGATAGAGTAGACGGAGCTCGATGCTCACTGATAAGGAGGATACACTGGTACCGCGGGAGGATACGGCGGAGGGTACTGTGTGGGTCGCTTGAAAACCATACCGAGGATAGCTCGCCAGTAGTGCTCGTGTCACCGGCAGGATAAACAACCGCCCCTCGCCGAAACGCTCCACCACAGGTTGATACGAAGAGGGCCAAAGTGACGCCGCATGGTTAACCACAGTGGAGGAGGTGGTGGTGGAGTCGATGTTGATCCCGCCCGGCTCAGGTGAAGGTGTAGCCATGCGGCGGCGGTGACAAATCTGCGACGACCCTGGGAGGTTTCACCCTCTCGGGACGCTTTGATTACCAAGAGCCAAAGTCCTCGATCTTGTGTTTCTAGTCATCCCGACAACCAAGAGAACCAGAGTGTTACTAAGGATCTAAAGATAAGATTGAGTTAAACTCAAGAATAGAAGCCTAAGGAACACGTATCTCTCGATACCAATCAGAACGCCTGCGTTCCCGGATACCGAGCCCTTATCCGAAATACGACGTTCGCACATATATAAATAAAATTTAATTCATTTATATATGTAAGCCTACAATCAATACAATCAAAGCGCGGAATTTAATGCTCGGGTAATGAATATCCATAAAGATACTAGAATACGAAAAAGTACTAAAAGTCGAAAGTGTATCAAAACAATACAACCAAATCCTCGAAAGTCCAAACGAAATACTATGAAATAAGAAATAAAGATGATCACACGTCATCCCATTGTACTATGAACAAAGTATATAAAAATAGTGCAACATTTCAAATGTAAACAAAAGTGCGAAGAATGAAATATCAAGCTCAGATCCTCCTCGTGGGACATACTCCTCGTAATACTCAGTACTCTCGTTCACCTTCTCACCCCCAAGCACATATAACAAAAACATGCACAAGGGGTAAGTATATAATACTCAGTAAAGAAGAGAAGTACGTTTAAGCTTAGAATATAAGGTTTATTATTATTAGAGTTCTATCAAAAGGCAAGACAGACTCGATTCTACGCATAAAGGTTACATCTCCCAATATGCCTAAATCAGAGCTACTTAGCTTATCTTTGTTACAACATGCTATCAAGGCGGAACGTGACATATTGAAATCTTCAGATACAATAACCACGGAACGTATTGAAATCTTCGAGATACAATAACCGGTTCCGATAAGGTGAACGTGACGGCGATGCCTATAGGCTGCAGCCGATAGGACACTTACTTTGACCGTCTGCTCACACATCACGCTATAGATCTTCGTGATCTACCCAAGACCACATGGTGTTTAATCTTTTATCTAGCAAGTTGTGTAGTATTAGGTGATTAACTAGCCCTCCTAGTTCACTTAGATAACACTCCCTTACCGACACCACTCATCATGATCAAACGACCAATACTAGCCTAAGTAAGGTTTAAAGGTGTTATAATAAAATAGTAATACGTTTACAAAGGTTTAAGGTTGATTAAACAACCCTAAACGATAGTCGAAAGCCAATTTAAACAAGCTGGGAGACCAGCTCCAGGTGGACGCCCGTCTCAAGGACCGTGACGCCTGTCAAGGCTCTGACGCCGTCCCAAAATAGTGGGCGCCCGTCCGCATCCCCTTTTCAATCTCAGATCAAAATCTGCACCTCGACGCCCGTCCGAGGTTTCCAGACGCTGCCCAAGGTTGGACGCCCGTCTGTAAAACCGGACGCTGTCCGACTGGAAATTTCCGAAAATCAAATGCGAGCCTTCATCGCTTTCCTTCGATTTTCAATTAAAACCCAATCTTTCTCAACCTAATCGTGTCGAAATAATCTACCATCCATACCAAAACCTCAACCATCTCATAGACATCAATTTAACGTAATTTAAGTCCCCAAAACAACAAGAATCAACACCAATACCACATATCCAAAAATCGAAACGTAAGGGTTTCTCCCACCGATGCAGCCTAAACCGATCCAAATTCAGCAAAAATCTGCAGCTTTGGTAACCAAACTGATATCAAAACGATCCTTGTTATTCCACAATTCTCCCGCTTCAAACGGAACTACAAACGGTGAAGTATCGAACCGAATTAGCAAAAGTCTTCTTCTTCTCTACCTTTGCTCTCAACAGCGCCTCTCTCTTTTTTTTTTTTTTGAAACTGATTTTGATGAGGATAATGGGGATTAACTCCCAAATAACTCCCCTTAAAGACAAATACCATTAATTCCCTTTTATTTTCTTTTAAATCCATTAAATCCTCTTATTTTCTTTTTCTTAAATTCCAAAAATAAAAATATAATATTCCGATTTTTATTAAAAGACAAGAATGCCCTTTATCGAAAACCGGGATATCACAGTATGATCTAGTTATCAAGATGTAGACCATCATGATCAAGAGTGTAGATATCATAGTTGTGTTATCCGTTGTGTCTCACAAGTTGTGCTCGTATCATTATTATTTTAATTAATCCTACCGATGTTACAAAAACTCGAGAGTATCATCACGCCTGAAATAAATATAATGATCGAAAGTAAGCGAGAACAAGAAATATGCATAATAAAAGATTCATGGAATTATTTTGCGGAACGGGCAAGGCCAAAGTATGACTATGTATGCTCCTTGTCTTTGGTGGGATCAAATCAGACGCAGTTATGTCGTAGTTTTAATGGAAGGTTTTGTTTTTTTTTTTTTTTTTTTTTTTGAGAAGAGTCGGCGTGTTTTAGATGAAGCATATGTGTACCTTTCAGCATTGGGAGAGAATGGTATTTATAGACTTTGTTGTTGAAAGCAGTTGTAGCGCGCTTTGACATAATGTGAGATTGTGTGGGCGATTTAGGGAAAATTGTCCCATACGCCAATTAGTGGAGTTAATGGAGGTTAAATTGTTTCGTGATTAACACATGTAAGCATAAAGGATGTGTATGACCGGCAGCGGTTATGAGAAGATATGGAATGTGTCATATTCGCACGCCACAAGCCTTGGAGCATGCCGAAGGTGTCTCGGGGGTGAAAGTCACACAACTCTTGTCTATACGACAGTCGAGCAAATACTTAGAAACTAAGGATCGAGTAGACACTCAGAGGCCCAATGAATAGCAAGGGCCGAACTAGTGCTTAGAGGCCCTTGCTGCTAATAAGAGAGTGGAGATGTCCAAGACCTTGTATTAAATATCTCGAACATTGACCAGGTATGTACAAAGTTATATTCATGTTTTAGACCAAGACTGCATTCCGGATTAGTGTCTCTTATGTTCTCAACAATAAAATATTCCCTCGACAGAAGACAAGTCATTCCTTAAAAAATCCGTTATCCCATGTTTTTTCTCTTCTTTATCCCTTTTAAAACCTAAATTATAGAACAAAAAGAGGTGATTTATGTGTGGTCACTAAATGTGGAGATATCACACGTAATATGTGTTGGAGAAAATGAGGAATTGAATTAAAAGTGAATTAAAAATGATTTTATAATCATTTTATTCAGTGACTTTGTAAGCGTAATTCGGATATATTCTTGTATAGAATATATATAATGTTTTGTTAATTCTGAAAACTACGTGAGTCGTAGATGAATTTAGGATTTGGAATCATTCAATTTGGATAACGAGTGAATGAGAAATTAACGCTTAAAGTCGGGTGGTTGAAAGAGCTAATGTTGGAAGTGGAAGTTGAAAAGTTTCAACTTGTAAACCACATTGGGAGTTGAGAGAAACAGTTCCTGTAGTATTTATGTGGGAAGAATGTTGTATGTGGTATAAGCTCCTAGAAGAAGGAGAGATATCGAGTTGGTTTTAACGGTTAGACGTTCTGCTAAAATGGCCACACGCGCGCGCGCCGCCGCCGCCCGCCCGTGCCCGAGACCGTTGACCTTGACCTTGACCTTGGGCTTTGGCTTTGGCTTTGGCTTTGGGGAATGGGCCTTCTTGGGATGGGCTCTGATCTGAGTATCAGCTCGATTCGATTCGTGCAACATTCAGCTGATGGGCTCAGTTCGATTTATACATCATTAATCAGCCAATATAAACGCCCCTTTGCAAGAGTGGAAATGACAATGATTTGAAAAACACCAGCAAATATCATACCATATTTCTGCATATTATCCTGTTCTTGCATCATAGTGAAGAGAATAAGTCAAGCATCACAAAGGTTCGCCAAGCGTTCGTAGTTAGACGTACTTCTATTCTCGAAAGGGTATATCCGAGAATTCCTGGAGACAATTGCTACAAAACCGGGGTACATACCGGGGCAAATTAGAGTGCTTCTCGGCTCAGATTTTGCATATCCTTTTATCATTTCTATTGTAGTGTTTTCTTTCTTTATTTCTTGTTGTATCTGCTTCGTCAAGATTAATAAAATTGTTGGTTTAATTCGGTTTGATTATTTTAATTATACACGGGTGATAACAATATGTAATGAAAATGTGTAGCGTAGATATCTCCGCGTGTGGAAACAGTATCCATAATTCCCACGAAAGGCAAAAGCTTTCTTAGCGTACATAGTGGAGTTCTGAATACATTGCTTTGGGAAGGGTGAAGTTGAAATCAAGTCGATTCGATTACAAAACCATCCAAATGCAAGAGGAGTCCATAGAAGTATCACATAAGGCGTTATTGACACTACAATGAATTTACTTTTGCATCACACTTTAGCCTCATCTCTACAGAGATTGAAAATGGACATTCGACCTTAGCAAAGTCGATTGTTTGAGGTTACATTCGGCCTCTAACTTTCCATAGGTCGAATGACAGTGCCTCAACATTCGACTTTCCAGCCATAGGTCGAATGACAGTGCCTCAACATTCGACTTTCCAGCCATAGGTCGAATGGTGTGGCACAACATTCGACTTTCCAGAGGCGGTGCCCCCAAGAGGCCAAGATAGGTTTCTCTGAATCTGAAAGTGGTTTCCTGATATTTTATATCAACAGAATTATGACACATTCATTACACAGCAAGTATGAAAGACAAAAGGTTTGGCTAGTGGCAAACTAACATCTCCAAATTACAATCCTTTACTACTTAACAAACTAAACTCTTTACGATCGGTCAACTTCACCCCACACACCAAAAAAACAAAAAAACAAACAAACCAAAAAAGTTGAATTTCACAGCTAACAACAAGCCTAACAAGGTTTCATATATGTCCACTAGAAGAGAAGAAGCTCAATTCCACAAATGCCCCTGAAGCTTCTTCATCTCTCTTTCTTGAAGATCCTGGGTTTATGATTCCTGAGCTAAAATCGTCAGGCGGGCTTTGGTTAGCAATTAGCGGAACAATATCGTTATGTTCATCACTGATTCTTGTCCTACTAGCTTCTATATCTTTTTGCAAATTCCTCAATGCTAAAGAATCTGCAACTGGAAAATATACAAGCATGCATATACCAACACCAGCACAACACAAAAGGGAAAGAAATGCCAAGAATGCAAAAACCTCAAACGCCAGCTGTCCCGGTTTAAACAGGACGGATAAACCGAGGAATATAATCCTTAATGGAAATAAACCAGAAATAGAGAAGATTAATATGTATATCCTCTTCTGCAAACCCTTATTGATCACCAAATGGACAAGTCTTCTTCCAAGCAAGAACAAATATGCGGTTAATATGGTACCGAAAAGACCTAGAAGAATTGTACTGAATAAAGGGTATGTGCATTGCACTACCACCACATCATCACCATTGCCCCGTGTGGTGTTACTAGTTGTTGCGGTGCTTGTCAAGTAATTCCGTAATTTTCCAGGGCTTTCTCCTTTCCATTTCGGTGATATCACTATAAATGTGAGTTGAAGGACAAAAAGGAAGGCAGTAAAGAAGCACCAAACCAGCTGTTCTGCGATTCCACGTCTTACCTAATGTCCCGAATTCAATAACGATGCTCAAGAAGAAATACAAGGGTGAGGAACAAGCAAGGTTCTGCAAACCCGAGGTTTGATACAATGTAGCATTTGCAGACCGCTTCTTGCCATTTAGAGCTATGGGCATGGAGTAATATACCGTGCTTCCTCAAGAAATTCAACCGAACAATCTCACCAACACCCCACCAGATGGCAAACAAGATTAGAATGATTCGAATAACCCAAGGACCACTAAAGTAACCGAGTTGAGGAAACCCTTGACCGCGGATATGGTTACGGAAGTAGAATGAGTATAGAATGCAGAACAAGCCAAGAAGGATCAAGACAGCAACAAGACAGATTGTTAACACACTAAGTGCATCAGCAACAAATCTTGTAATGTGCATCACCCGAATCCCAAATTCAACGCATGCTTCTCTACCAGTATGGGTACGACGAGATCCCCTATAACATATCTCTCATGCTTCTGAATGACCGGAAGCGTATGGGGTTGAATGTGGAATATTGATACCACCATCTAAACATTCCAATCTAAAAGCTGGAGAAAAGACGCTCCAAATAAACCTCCATCTTAAAGACCTTCTTCAGAAAAGCGTTGAGAAAAGCAACTAAAAACCGACGCGCATAAAAAACCCACGAGAATGAACCCTTTATATCATTGAACAAGCTACCTGCAGAATGAGTATAGCAACAAACCCATGAAGTGTTGAAGGCTTCGAAAAACCCACAGAATGAACCCTTTATAGCGAACAAGCTACCTGCAGAACTAGTATAGCAACAAATTAATGAAGTGTTGAAGGCTTCAAACATCGAGAAGTTTTTCAAAACATCTCAAATTGAAGGGCGTCTTTAGTGGCACCACACAACATCTCAAATTAAAGAGTGTCCTTCTAGAGGTCGAATGTCATTCTGGTGCCCCGAAAAGGAGGTTTCGTGTGGCTACTAAAAAAGCCCTCCAAGTTAAAATATTAGATATAAATCACAGAAAAGGTGTGAAGAACAGAGGTGGAAGAAGTAAGAGCAATTATAAGGACTCGAAAATAGACTGCATTAATAATGTCAACTATTTCAAACGTGTCTTCCATCTTCCCATCTTCTTATGCGGTAGCAGCTATAAGATTGAAATTAGAACGGGGAAGGGGGAAGATGGCCATCTATCAAATTTCAAAAAAAATGCAGCCAAACATTCTACATCACCTAAAAACAAAAGGCACAGAAGTAAAAGATCAGATGCAAACTTTGTTTATCAACAGTGATCATAAGATGTTCACTTTGATGTGTTGTTCTCCGCACAACTACAAAGCCAACCACAATTCATTAGCATAGCACACTCCACCTTCAGTCATCATGTCACAATTACCATCACCACACCACACAAACAGCCTAGTGCAACCTTAGACAAATAGTAGCACCGTGCACACCCTTCTAATGACAGAAGCATGCTAACAATTGCATACCTTTCATTCACTTACACAATTTACACCAAACAAGAGCTCCATAATCCTCTTGAATTTGACAAAACAAAGGCTAAGCCTTCGCACAATATACTGTTAAATAGCAACTGCCAGACTGATTCAAAAGAAAACAATAACAGCAGTAAGGTGATCTCCTCTGATATCTTTGACCTTTGTATAACAACACCAATAGATCCTCACACCACAATAATTTTTTCAGTAGAAGAAAGTTTAGGTGATTCAGAATCTTCTAGTCACCACTTCGGACAAGAACAGGCCTCCAATACCAACCATACATTCCTTATATAGGTACTTACAAAGAAATTGAAAACAACACACAACAATAAATTACTAACAGAGGTATTTACAAGTTAATCAACACACCAACACATTTTTATCACTAGCATGAATTGAACTCTTCTACTTGTATAGAAGAATGGATCGTTCTTAACACCTAAGCCAGATCGCGTAACACTAACACAATCACCTTTAAACAAAAGGGCAAAGGCACAGAAGTAAAAGATCAGATGCAAACTTTGTTAATTAACAGTGATCACAAGATGTTCACTTTGATGTGTTGTTCTCCGCGCAAATCCAAAACCAACCACAATTTACTAGCATAGCACACTCCACATTCAGTCATCATCATGTCACAATTACAATTACCACCGCCACACCACACCACACACAGCCTAGTGCAATCATAGACAAATAGTAGCACAGTGCACACACTTCTAGTGACAGAAGCTGAGAAGCATGATAACAACTGCATGCCTTCCATTCACTAACACAATTTACACCAAACAATAGCTCCATAATCCTCTTGAAATTGATAAAACAAAGGCGAAGCCTTCACAAAATATACCGTTAAATAGCAGCTGCCAGACTGATTCAGAAAAAAAAACAATAACACCATTAAGATGATTTCCTCTGATTGCTTTGGCCTTTCAAATTGTAGAACGACACCAATAGATCATCAAACATTAATAATGTTTTCGGTAGAAGAAAGTTTGGGTGATTTAGAATCTTCTAGTCACCACTTCGGACAAGAACAGGCCTCCAATACCAACCACACATTCCTTATAGAGGTACTTACAAAGTAATTTAAAACAACACACCAACAATAAATTACTTATAGAGGTACTTAGTAATTAAACAACACACCAACACAATTGTAGCACTAGCCTGAATTGAACTCATCTACTTTATAGAAGAATGGCTCGGCACGTTCTTAACACCTAATCCACATCGCGTAATTACTAACACAATCTCACAGTACTACTGCAATAATCCTAAGTACTGCAAGTGAAATAATTTTGTACAAATCCAACAATAATATGTGCTAGATTTCACTAAATTCAAACCAAACACGAGCAAAACTTGCACAAGTGTCTATATGCACAAAAACAATCCCAAAAAACAAGAAAACCTAAATGTAACAAACAAAATCAACCAGTAAATTGAACAATAAACCTTACAAGTCTGAGAATCACGAATTCCGAACAGTTCAACTTGAAAGATCGCCTCAACGTAGTACAATAACAAATCCTGAAACAAAAAAATCTTCCGTATTCAGAAGATTTTGAAAGAGAAACACAATGCAAACGGAAAGGGAAAAAATGTGAAACAGAGAAAGAGGATGGTGGGCGTGAGGATTTGACAACCCACGGCGACACCAGGTGGGGTGTTTTGTTGATGACAGGCTGTTGCCAGCTAGTAAAACCAAACTCAAATTGACAATTTTTTTTTTTTTTTTTTTTTTCTGCTAGTAAAACCAAACTCAAATTGACAGATTTCTTTTTTTTTTTTTTTTTTTTTTTTTTTTTTTTTTTTTTTTTTCGCAATGTGTTCTCGGACTAATTCTTCGAGGTATCGTCGGGCATTAAAGTTGAGAAATCAAAGAATGTCTCTGGTTATCAAATGATTGAACAACCGGGAGCAATTTACTTACGATACTTAGTTGACATTCATAAAATCTGGTTATCAAATGATTGAACAACCGGGAGCAATTTACTTACGATACTTAGTTGACATTCATAAAAGGTATCTAATGAATTATGAGTTCAATACATCCTGTTTAGCAGAAAGGCGGATATTCCTTGCTCATTATCAGACACTCACTTATTCACAAACTTCGTGTGCGGCTAATAGTTTTCGCAGTTTGGTAGCGCGTTTGTTTTGGGTACAAAATGTCACAGGTTCAAATCCTGTCATCCCTACCTATTACTTACTGCTACTACTCAAAGGTGCAGTAACGAGGAATCGACGAAGATCAATTCAAAGTGGACAGAATCTTTCATTTTTATCTTGACATCTCCCTACAAGGTTTGTTGCATCCACAAGGGTTCGAACCCGAGACCTCTTGCTCAAGCGACTGGAGTCCCTTCCACTTGACAGATTTCTTTTTTTTTTCTTTAATCCGTAAAAGACCCTTATGAAACTATTTTTTTCATGCTCCCTCTATTTCTTATAAATGTCTTTGAGGCACAGCCGATTTTCCAGAGATCGAATATGGTGCCTCAAAAATCGATTTCCAGAGGTCAAATTTGATGCTTAAAAAAATCTACTTTAGAGATCGAATATGGTGTCTCGATTCGAATTTTTAGAGGTCGAATGACAATGACTCAACATTCGACTTTTTTGAGGTCGAATGAGGTGTTGTTACTGGCATCCAGTGAATTTACCATGACATGTGGTGCAGAGTCGAATTTTGAGCTTACATTCGACTTTCCAGAGGTCAAATGGGGTGCCTCAAAATTTGTTACAATATATAGATAAAAGACTATTGATGCAAGAGGATGTGCACATATGATCATCTCATCTCAGCATAGTACAAGAGGTCTGGTGAAGAAGTCAGCTCAGCTGACGACACAGTAAACAACTGAGTAGTGTAGAGTCAGTTGAATAGTGTACATAGACAATTATTATGTTATATCTGTCATGTAACTTCTCTTAACTGATTCATGAGAGATATGATGCTATAAATACCCAATGTTCAGCGGCATTATAACTTAACTCATTCATTATTGTAAGTAATAAGAATTCCACTTTTATTTAGTTGTGTTTTTCGGTTTTTACAACTTCAACATGGTATCAGAACATGAAACTTGAGAGTATTCATTGGCTTTCTGCGTTTTTTTTTATTGTGTTTTGAGCGAAACTTGAGAGTTTTCTTCATTTTCTATATGGTTTGCATGATTCTTGAGAGAATTATGTGTCAATTTTGAGTTTATGATCATTTTTATCATCGCTTGTTGTTTCTAGTGTGGAATTGATGTTATTGATACCATGGTAGCAAAGAAGCAAGAATTGAGCTTTTCCAATTCATTCTATGTCCATCCTAGGGTCAGAAGCGACCGAGCTACTCATGAGTAGCTCGAGATCAACTCGAAAAATCGTGAGCTAGGTTCCAGATCCAAGTGGTAGTATCAAGTCCTTTAGCTATTGTTCTTGAGAAATGGCCCACTCCTCAAGAAAAAGCATTTCCTATTGATTTATCCCCTAGGACTTATTATGGCTTACACACCTCTGTTGTTTTTATTGATGAAGCTGTTTCCCAAGATGATAATGCTTACATCTATTATGCCTTGGCCCCAGGAACCATTAGTACTGAGTTGGAGGAAAGACCCAACTTCATATACAAAGAAAGATTCTTCCAAGACATGCGAGGCACCCCCAACTACAACAAAAAAAAGTACATTTCCATTTTTCCTGTTTCCACGGCAGACGTATGCTGGGTTCAGGGGCGGCGGCACTCAAGGGGGGTTAAAGTCAACTGACCCCCAAACCAAAAAAAAAATCAGTGTATTTTTTATCATCTTTTGAAAATTTTATCATTAATATGTACTAACTGACCCGTTAAAATTTTAAAATATTGACCCTTGACCCGTATCTACACTTGGAAATTTAAAGTTAATATATTAAAAACTTATAATAGGATATGTTATTCTCGAACCTTGACTCGTATCATAAAAATCCTGCAGCCGCCCCTGGCTGGGTTGAAGCTGGATTTCTAAATGGACAAAGGATCAGCAGCGGTGAACTCATCCTCCGCTTCTCTTATTTCGATATCATTTCGTCCGCTCTCTTACGCATCTAATCGACTATTAGCTTAATTGAATCTAACTTCGATTATTCAATTGTGAGCTACAACCGGTACGTACTCTAAGACCAAGAAGAGCGGTTAGGATAAGAGCCTCTGATTTAACAATTTATGAATATGTAACTGTTACAACAACCATGGCATTCGATCCAGAGGTTGATTGAAAGTTAGCTAAACAAGAACAACGATTACTTCCTTCTAACTTCTTCGTAGTGTCAAGAAAGTAAGCAAGGGCATGTCCCTTCACCACCCAATAATTATGACCATAGCTAGCGAAATCATTCCGTTCAAGAAGCAGATTGTAACATTGGAAGAGAAGTTAATATTTCTGAAGATTTTTTTGAAACTCGCCGTGAATTGAAACTATTGGGAGGAGTTGGAAAAATTCAAAATGTTTGTTCAAGCCTTTGCTAATGATGTTGAATGGTTGGCATTTCTTTACTGGACAAAATACGCAAATGCTAAGAGTGCATCTGAAACGAATTCCATACTTTCTCATATGTTGCAAAAGATCAAACCAGCCACACGCAATGTTGCCATATTGTACTTTGAAACCCTCATAACCATATATGTGCAACGATCTGATTCTCATATGTTCGGACAAACTGCTTATAGCTTCGTTGACCTTTGTCTAGAGGACCTGGTGACTCATTTGAAGGATGATGATCTCCAAATTCTTCAAGACAATATTGTATTTCTCTTAACATTTCTCAATGATCCTCCCTAAACAATATCGTATTTCTTTTGACATTTTTCAATAAGGGTGGGATTTTACAGAGTTAATGTTTTGACAAAAGATTGAAATTGTAACATCCGAGTTTTTGGGTGCTTGGCATAATATAAATTTTCTAGTATAAATATGTGAAATTACGTTAATTTTACAAGATGAGCCAAATAAGTATTATAGATTTTTGCCAAGAAGGAAGTACACACATGATTAGGATAAAATTAATTTAGACTTTCGATAATACCCATATTCTATAATTATGCGTGTATTTTTTTTCTTCCTCAATGGCGCCTGACAATTAAAAGAGGAGTAATTTTAGGAAATTGATTATCCAATTTTCAAAAAGAAATTAAAAACCAAAAAACAAAATCATGAGTACGCTTCGATTATATATATATATATAAAAGTGCGATGAGATGTTTCTCCCAAACATGTTTTCCCCAAAAAGTATTTCCTACCCTTATTGTTTCCCCATAAAATTTTCTCCCTTTTTTAATTTTAGTTTTATAGTTACATATGTTTTTATTTTGTCAAATTTATCCATATTATATATATTATACATATGTTGCTTCAGAATGCATATCCCATTTTTTTTAACGAACTTTAGCATGCACTTTTTTTTTAGTTATATATATATTTTTTTTATGATTTTATATCTATCATTATCCACGCCTTGTTTTTTATATTATGTGTCAAGATTTATAATTATTTCCTAAAAATAATACTCACAATTATTATAACAAGCCAACAAAACAACAACAACAACAATAATAATAATAATAATAATAATAATAATAATAATATAATATTACATACTGCCATTTCTCAACAAAAAAAAAATTACATACTGCCAACAAAATAAAATACTACATTACAGCCAACAAAATAATATTAAAATATTATACGTACAACCGACAAAATGAAATATGTTACATTACGGCCAAAAAAATAACAATAAAATATTATATTTATAGTACATTGATTTTACGAGGTGCTTCCCCATATTTAAAAAAAAATAAATTTAGTTGATTAATTATTCAATTTTGTTTTCATATCAACACTTCTCCCTGAGTGACATGAGTATGACCCGACTTCATACACGCGACACTCAAAGATTCAATTTGGACCCTCTAAGTGAAACGGGCCTAATGGTCTCAGATCGATATTGGGGTCTTGAATAGACATTTGTCTCAACAGAGTAGACTTTATGAAGCGTATGTCGCCCTAAATACATCAACATTACGCAGGTTGTCTGTTGTCCCTTATTACTAGTTCGAAGTAAGATAATCGTCTTTAGAAGATCGAATATTCTATTCTAAGGGGTCAAGACACTTTTGCTTCAATTGTTTCACGATTTTTGCACATGTACTTTTATCCTCGATGTTTCATGTGGGTAATTTTACCTCTAAAGTGTGTATTTTGTTTTACCTTTTCAGTCCATTTTTGTCACGTGTTAAGTTCGTCTTGGTTGTAATGCAGGGTGTTAGACACGTGACACTTTGAAAAGAACATGTTAAAGAAGATGTATGAGTGTGGAATAAGAGTGTCAATATGAAATGTTGCGAGCATAAGTACAATAATCACAAAAATAAACAAAAAAGGAACAAAAGTGCCGTTGTCCCAATATTCTTAAAGGAGAATTAGGGATAAAGACAGCTTTTGGAATATTTTTGAGTAACATGACAGTCCAATATTTTTTATAAGGAGAAAGACAACTCCCATAATTTTTATTTCCTAGAGTACAAAATAAAAATAATAAAAAATAAATAAAAAATTCGAATGCGCTGGGAACCTGGGGCTGCTTCAATTTTTTTTTCTCTTTCCTCCCCGATTTTCAAACACTCGTATCTCTTGATCTAGATTTCAAACGTGCTGAAAATTTCACTGAATATTTTATTTTTTTGATGCTCTTCGTATTGAGACTTGGTTCGATATAATTACATCGTCTTTCGTGAGATTCACTGTCGAAATTCACTTAGTGAATTTCTCCAGTAAATCCCGAAAATCAGTGAATATCGACAATGAACTTGAACAATAGTAAATTTCAACAGCGAATTTTCTGAAATCACGTAATATGTTGAATGTGGTCTCAAAATAAAGAGTATGAAAAAATAAAAAAATGGTGAAAGAATTTTTAAATTTGGAGTTCTAGATTGAGATATATGCGTGTTTAAAAAAGATGGATGAGAGGAAAAGTGTGTTAGGTTTTTCTCTTTTGGAAAAATATGCGCCTGAATATTAAAAAATAAAAAAATAGTTTTGTAATTTATGCAAAAGTTTCAAAAACTGTCATTCTCCTTAATTGATGAAATGTTGGTGTCATTCTCCCCCATTCCCCCTATTCTTAATATGTCTATGTTATTCTATTAAATACACTAGTAGGAAATCGATTAATGTTATATGAACTGGATTGGTCTTTGAATTTTTGTTGCTATATTGGCATGGAATGGTGTTGCTTAGTAGTACTTCCTATTCACAATAAGAGAGATAATTATCAGATTAGGTTTGGTTAGGTGGAATGTCAAACGAAGAGTAATCCCGTTGATTAACTAAAACTCAAAAGAATAGTCTTTGGATTTGATGCACCAATGAAAATATTATTGTGACACCAATATTATTAGTGGACACTCTTTGAAAACATATTCTCAGTGGGCACCCTTTGCAAAATAATGTTCATTATTAATTATAATAAGTTCATTTACATATATATACATATTTTTTTTATCATTGTTCATCATTATCGAACTTCAAAGATGAATTGTCGTAATGGTTTAACGTAATTATATAACTATGAATACAAAAATAAAATCATATTATACTCATGCATGTTGCATTAATAGTGATTATATCATAATTAAAATATTTTTTCACACGTTATCATACTTTTGTTTTATAACTATTATTTTATTCCACATAACAACAACGATAATAACAAAATTAAAAATACACATTTCAAGTGCATTAAAGAAAATAAATACTACAATATCATACTTTCATCAATATAGTAACTATTATTTTAAGTACGTAAGTAGTAATAAGTTATCATACATGCTAATTATAAATGCCATGAAAATATATTTTCACTAAAATACAACATACTGTTCTGAATGGAAAAATATTTTTCATAATTAAACTTTCAAAACTTGGTATGCAAAACAAAACAAAAAAAAAAACAAAACTTGAGCCATAAAACATATGATGAAATACATGATATAGTCAACCTTATTTTGAAACATATTTGTCTTTCCTACTAACAAAAGTGAAAATCAAAATGAATTGTAATTGTAGTTTTCTTAGTCTCGACAAAAAAGATGCCCGAACATATAAACAATTATTCGTATTATCACCTAAATTATAAAATTTTACCAAAAATATGTTATTAGAAAGTCATTAAGAATCCGGAAATGACAAACTAGGTTATCAATTATAAGATAACCCGAAGGGAGCATAACACACATCAAAACATGAAACAAGAATCAATTAATATAATAATAATTTGTTAGAAAAAAACGAACCCAAACGATAACCTTTAACAATGATAACGAAAAATAACTAACAGAAGAAAAAAGACATAACATCAAATTTACGTGGTTTGGTCAATATGACCTACATCCACGGGCGAGAGAGAGAATATTACTAAATTGAAGATATACAGAAAATACAACTCTTTTGAAACATGAAGGCAAAAGCCAAAATAGGCTTGGGCAATGAAGAGTTTATGTTAATTGGTAAATCGTAAAATAATAGGCTTAAGCCTAATATATACTAAGCCATTGTCGGCTCTTAAATCTAAATTGACGATGTGGAAATTTGCTCCCACTACTTAACGATTCTCCACCGTGGGAAAAAGTCCAGCATCCAGGAATAGCCACAAATTCCAAAGTCTTCAAAAGTGTCAAACAAGTCTAAGCACTGGTTGAACTTAACAAACAAACGACACATCGTAATATCTAATTCTGAACATGATGATGTAAAGATTGCAGAAGCGTCAATGACTGTGAATCCCTGTAAAATAAACAAACCACCATACCTGTAAGCTTTCATGACAACCAGAGCGCATTTAATTACTTTCAAAACTCCACCTTCAGCTGTGTACCTATCTCCAAGAGTCTCAAATGCGTCCACAGAGATGAGATTTTTCTTCAAATTTGGAACATGTCCGACTTGCGTAAATGTTTTGACAACACCATCATGGGTATTGATTTTAACCGTACCAATATCGGCAACTTTGAATTGACTCATACATGAAAAACCAGTCCCTATTGGGCACATATGATACGAGCAAACAGAATCCAAGATTCATTCATTAACAAACCTTAATTTATCATCATCAAAGAAAATCTCTCAATCACTTTCATCTTTTACGATACTGTCATGAGCTGACTTTTTTCCAATTCTCTTTCTTTTTTTTTTCTTTGTTCTTAAGTTGAAAGCAATTAGATTTGATTTACCCAATTCTTTTACAATAATTACCATAAAGTATTGTTTCTATAATATGCGTAAACGATTGGGGCAGTGAACACTATAACAACAGGGTCTGATCCTTATGATCAATCTTAACATCTATATTAATCAAATTCGTAAGCAGAGAATCAAATTCATCCAAATGAGATAATATAGATTATCCTTCATACTGACAAAACATACACAAACTCTACTTTTAAATAAAGACTATTCTTCACTTTTTTTTTCATAGACAAGGATTTTAATTTCCCCCACCAATCCATACCAGTAACCTTAGTGGCTAGCTCTCTTAAACCTCATCAAAAAGAAATAAGATAATGCCTAACTTGGCCTTCTTGTTGAGACCATCAAACTCCTCATTTCACATATTATATGGATTTTCCTCATTCCCAAGTAGCGCAACATCCAAGCCATCCTGAATCAGCACCTCCATCTTCAACTGCCATATCTCGAAGTTGACTTTTCTTTCAAACTTCTCAAAATAATAATTAATCACCGTTATAATGGATAATTTTCAAAACCTCAGCTTTGATACCGGACGGTTTGTTAAGAAAAACAAACCCGAGCGATAACCCTAAACGACGGCAACACAAAATAACAGACGGAAGAAAAAAGACAAAACATCATATTTACGCGGTCGGCAATATGACCTACATCCACGGGCAGAAGAGAGAATATTTTTATAGTGGAGAGATATAAGAGTTGCAACCTTCGTGAAGCCTAAAGACAAAAGTCAAAATAGGCTAAGACAATTAGGAATTTATCTTAATTGGTACATCTTAAAATAATATGCTCAAATTATATACTAAGCCATTATTCTTTTCTTAAAGTTAAAATGACGACGTGGGTCTTTGCTCCCACTACTTAACAATTTTCATAGAATAAATACAAACAAAAATGATTATATATAGTATTATATTCATCCTTATATAACTTAAAATACAAAGATTATTTTTCTCAAAAAAAAAAAAAAAAAAAAAAAATATATATATATATATATATATATATCTCTCAAAAAAAAAAAAAAAAAAAAAAAAAAAAAAATATATATATATATATATATATATATATATATATATATACAAAGATTATCATCACCCTATAACATAAGTATATAATTATGCATGAACAAATAAAACTCATGTATACTGATATAGCTAGCATAAATATATCATAAATATTTATTGTATATGTTTCAAAAAAAGTTATTGTATCATAATAAAATATTTATTTGTTTCATACAATCAACTTGAAGTATCTTTGTGTGTTCTTATATTATGTTAAAAATTAAATATTAAAATCATAAATAATTTTTTAACCACATATATTTGAATAATATTTAATCAGAACAATGTCATAGTTATCTAATATAACCGATAATGATAAAAATATATTGTCTAATTCCTGATGTAATATATGACTGATATTGTTAGTTTGTTTCTACTATAACATGTTTCTCGTTATTTATCAACGTATTTATTTTCTAGGGGTAATGAGGGAGAATGACACAAATATTTCATCAATTAGGAGGAAAGACAGGTTTTTGAAACTTTTGCATAATCGACAAAACTATTTTTTTTTAATTTTTCTGCCGCCATTCCCCTCCCCCAAAAAAAAAACCCAACACACTCTCTCTCATCTATCTTTTTTAAACACTCATATCTTTCAATCTGTAACTTCAAATTTCCAAATTCTTTCACCAATATTTTTTTATTTTTTTCATGCTCTTTATTTTGATACCATATTCAACACATTCCGATGTGATTTCGGAAAATTCGCTGTCGAAATTCACTATTGTACGAAATTCACTGATTTTCAGGATTCACTAGGGAGATCCACTGAGTGAATTTCGACAGTGAATCTCACAAAAGCGAAGTAATTATATCGAACCAAGTCTCAAAACGAAGAGCATCAAAAAATAAAAAAATTCAATGAAATTTTTATCGTATTTGGATCTCTAGATAAAAAGGTATGAGCGTTTAAAAATCGGAAAGGAAAGGGGAAGGAAAAAAAAAAACCTGGAGCAGCCCAGGTACGCGTGCGAGTTTGAATTTTTTATTTTTATTTTTTTTGGTTTTGTCATTCAGGCTATAAATAATATAAAAATTGTCATTCTCCCTATAAAAAATTTGTGGTTGTCCTGTTACTCAAAAAATATTCCAAAACTTGTCCTTATCCATAATTCTCTATATTTTCTATCAAATATAGTCGTTTTATTTATTTATTTATCAATTCTTATCAAGCTTAAAATAATATCATGACATGCTCCTTTTAAATGATCGATCGTTATACAAGAAAAAGAACTTTGTATTACTCATGTAACATCAATAATAATTCTCCATCTACATGGTCAAGAAACATGATTGACAATAAATTTCACAATAAATATTATTTGCAACTAAAATAAAATAAAACAATTAATATATCTATCAAAATTGCATACATGACTGTTTGAATGCCTATGATTTTGATGATATTATTTATTTAGGCCAGGAGAAACTTATAAAATATTCACACACACAAAATAATGTACCAAAGATTTAAGGTATGTTCACGTCAAATATATGATTTCGTAACCAATAATTCTAATCCTATTAAAAGCAAAGATAAACGTAACATGCATGTAAATATTTATTCAACGTGCATGAGAAAGAGATATAAAATAATTACATCAAGCATGAATTAATTTTATTTAAATTTCATATTCAATATTCAATTACTTTATAAATCAAACATACACTTAACAATATTTGTTTAATTTAAACACGCTGTAACGACGTATATTTTATATAGTATATATATATATATATATATATATATATATATATATATATATATATATAATAACACGTGAAGTAATAATGCAATAAGATGTTGAGTCATTTTGTGGTACTTTAAGAATTTTTTTTTTTTTGATGTGGGTACATTAAGAATGTTGATTAATTTTTGTCACGGATTTTATCTAATGAAAATAACAAGTAATAAAATTTATAAATCCGGTATTCCCCAAGTGTAGGGATCGTAGTATAGCGATTAATACCGGAGTCGGTCACAGGGAATCGGGGTATCTAGTTCATTAATTTTCCTAAGATTGATACTATTATTATTAAAACCTAAACTAAAGCGGAAAATAAACCTGATGCAGAGGATTGTCAGTCCAAAGTCGGGAAGGATAAAAGCGAAAACGAAATCTAAACTATAAACTATAAAATAAACGGTAAACAAGAAGATGATCATGGTGATTAAACAATGAACAAACAAATATTCCTCCAATCCATAACCCTTAATTTCCTCTCTAAAGTTATCTTGTGATGATTTAATTAAAGATGTGGTTCACCTATCGGAGGTATGAATTCCTACTCTAAGTAGATAGTTACTTTATCAATCTCTTATCTCTCGATATATAAGATTGACGCTCTCAAATCAAGGTGTAAGATCTCTCAATCTAGCAACCTAGATATTCAACCTATCAACTCTCGTTATGTCAAGATTAAAAATCCCATCTTTCCTATGGTGATCTAAGGTTTACACCGACTCTCGTCATACGGTAAACATCAATAAGCAATACATCTCTCGATATAAATTTGCATAACACATAATCATGGAAAAGATACAACTTTAATCAAATTCACAAAACAAATCTAGATTGAAAATAAAGAACCTGCTGAAACGGATTCACAAGGTTTGAACAATTGCTCAGCCTCCAAGCATTCGGCATAAAACAGCAGCAAAACGAAATAGAAAAACGAATATAAAACAAGAAAATCGCAACCCCAAATTTCTCCTGCCGGGTGGGGCCGCTTAGGTTTTCTCCTAATGATTGTGTATCAATAGGTCTCAATAATGTATGATTAGGGTTGAAATACGCTACGATATTTATAGAAAATCGAGGCGGCCAGCCAGTAAGTCGGTTTAAGGGCGCCCGTCCAAATATCTCAGATTTCTCGTTCGGTCTTCGACAAAAACTTCGAGTCGGGCTGAGTCTTCATCAGACGCCCGTCCACTCAAGCGTCCAAACTTTCTGAATCAATTTTCCTGTCTTGGACGCTCGTCCATTCTTCAGACGCCCGTCCACTCTGGACGGGGCTTGAATGAACGTTCAGCTTGCTCAAAAATCGATCTTCTCATCTTTATCTTCAATCGATTTCATCTTTATCTCTTCTCCTCTTCATTAATCCGATTGTTAACCTCTTTTAATCCTCTTTTTGGTCGAAATTGTGTATCTACAATACATCAAACACATTGCAAAATGTAATAATAATCAAATAAACATAAAATCATCAATAAACCACGTAAATCAACCAATTTTGCAATTAAACCTTTTAAAACATCATTTACTCAATAAATCGATTAAACACTCGTTTCTTATGCAAATTATATAAATATGAGGGAAATTATCATAAAATATAAATCGTATAAATTCACCCTTAACAATTTTCAAAGAGAAAACTCCCTTTGATTAAAAGCTTTTATAAGTTATTTTTATGTATTGTATTATATTTTATAAGCCTTGTATGAGTATACTATATAAGTAGACTATGTTCCTCCACAAATATAATACAAGGGTGAAATAATTCCTCCATTGAATGCAATCTTCCAGAAAATCTGTGCTATATCTCCTCCAAACCCCAAGAATCATGCCCCTCTGTTCATCTCCTTACTTATGCAAGGGTGAAATAATTCCTCCTCATTTTCACCCTTATATTCGATTTCAATGGAGGAATTATTGCATTTAGCATTCGATTTCTTTCCTTCTAGACTTGATTCTCTGCAATTAATGGCTGGCTGATTTTGTGCAGATATGATGAGGGCAATGATTTCTGCCTGGTCGAAATCAACTGAACGTTTAAAGGGATGAAGTCTGGGATTTCATCACCCAGATTTCTTGCTGATTCGATGGAGAAATCAAAGACGGAAATTATGCAAATATTTTTGTGGTCATCTACATTCTCTCTATTTAAGAACACTTTGAAGCAATGATGAAGACACATAGCAGCAACATATTTTGAAATCCAGATCGAATAATAGCATGATGACTGGAAATCATCAATTCATTTTAATACTGGTATTTTCATTCCTATTACCTTCTTTTCACACAAATGCTGCTTTCCGTTTAAACGACCTAATTCATATCCATATCGTCAATAAGCTTCCAAAAGATACCCACTCGCTGCTGAGACTACATTGCTTCTCCGGTGATAATGACTTGGGTTTTCATAATCTGAATGTGGACGACGACTACCAATTTCAGTTTGGAGATAATGTCTTTTCTCGTACCAAATTTTACTGTAACTTTTGGTGGGATCAAAAGGCGAGAGGTATGGCAGTATATGACTTAAGGTTATATAACAATTATTGTGGAAGTCCTGCCAAAGATAACGTCTTGTGTTGGTGGGTCGTGAGAGAAGATGGATTTTTTGTAGCTCGAAAACTAAATCCTTCTGATAAAGATCTTGTTTTCATGAATTGGTGGTCAAATCATACTCTATGATTGTCTATGTAATTTTCAAGTTTATTAAATTAATCAAGTTTAAGATTCGATCCGGAAATATTTTGTTTGATCTTTGTTTATAAATGCCCTAGAGAAATTTACTCATAAAAAAATACACTTGTCAATTACAAATTACTTGTTTAAAGAAAAAAATAAAATTTATTTTTCTAAGAGGTTATGATTGATAACAAATATTAAGCGTTTAAGATGATTTGACAAAATTTAAGAACCGTAGTGTGTGTGCGTTTTTTTCTTCTTCCAGAAGATAAACAGAAAAAGTTAAAATTACAACGAAAGTGGTTAACCATCTGCCGATGTACATAACCGTAGGACATTATAACTGAAAAATGTTGTGTGGTAGGAGCGGTTATCCCATTTTTGACATTAAGGACATTCTTGTAATTTGCATTTGTGTGACATTATAACCTCTGAGGGTGCTTCTCATCGGTTAATTTTTTCTTATACCATTAATATCTGTTTTTGTCGACACTGTCTCTTCCCCATTGCATGAGATTTATTTCAGAAGATATGAAGGCCGGACAATATTGTTAAATCCTTTATGAAGGTCGCCCTCGAAAGGGTTTAGTTTTGAAGCTATATAAAGCCCGTCTTGTTTCACCACCCCCACCAACAAACCATTTCTTGTTGACCAACTATTCCACGATAAATATCTTTTATCCACGTATGGTGAAATTTTGTACGTACGACCTATGAGATCATCTTCAAAGTGAAATCGGTAGCTAGTCGGCATTCACCTTCGGAAAACTTATCGGTGTCGTGATCGGGTTGATTTAGGTTTGAGAAAGATGGTTTTGGCTATGGAGTTATGATCAAAACATGTCTGGGCTAAGGTGGGAATGGGGAAATAGTTTCATGAGAATAAATCAAAACCAAAACCAAAAGGGCAATGGAAAGAAAATGAAGAAAAGGGTAATGAGAATGCACTAGAATACAAAATATAATGACGTCCGTTATTTTTTCAAACATTTCTATTTTATTTTCACATAATAGGGATGGGTGAAAGAGTATAAATATCTGATCCCTATTTATCTATTACACTTGCACGTTTTCTTAGAAATCCACCATATTTACATATTTCTATAAAAAAATCTTTGATACTTACACTAATCCATGTAAAATACACGATACTTTTTATATTACCACATATATTCGACGATATTTGCACATTTTCACGCAAAGTACACACAGTGGCACATTTCCATAGAAGATCGTTGATACTTGCACATTTTCACGCCAAATCCACGATACTTGCAAATTCCACATAAAATTCACAATACTTGCACATTTGCTTAGAAAATCCATTACACTTGCAAATTTTCAAAGAAAATCCTCGGTACTTGCACATTTCAATAGAAAATCCACCATACTAGCATATTTCCACAGAATATCCACGATACTTGCACATTTTCACGCAAAATACACGATACATGGAGATTTCCATGCAAAAAACACGATACTTGCACACTTCCACACAAAAACCATGATACTTGCACATTTCAATTGAATATCCTTGCTACTTGCATATTTCCATGCAAAATACACGAAACATGGAAATTTCAAAAGAAATGTCAAAAGAAATTCTTCAAGACAATATCGTATTTCTTTTGACATTTCTCAACTCGTCATCATTCCCTCGTTGTGTTTGTGTTGTTTTGGCATTATCCCTAAACAATGAGCTGCTATTTTTTCCTTCTTTGAATCCGTGCTCTTGAAAAGACAAGGTGTATAATGGGACTATTTATTCACGCTATCGTGTTTTTATCGATGCATGACACTGAATCGATTTTTGAAAAAGCCGATTCTTGAGTCAAGAATCAATTTTTCGAATGTTGATTACGAGGATAGCCCTTTTGAAAGTTGATTATTGATTTAAAATTTGACTTCTCCAAAATATAAGCGCCTACTACTATAATGGTAGAGTAAGGGTATTTTTGTCCGTTTGAAATTTTTTTGTTCTTTTTACAACTAAAAAAGAGAGATGTCTCTGCTTTATTTATTTTGGATCAAAATTTGGACTTTACGCTCATTCCTCAAAAACAAAATCATGAGTACGCTTCGGTTATATATATATATATATATATATATATATATATATATAATGAATACGTGAAGAATAATCTGAATAAGATGTTGAGTCATTTTGTGGTACATTAAGTATGTTGATGATTAATTTTCAAAGATAACACTCCTTTGATTAAAAGCTTTTATAAGTTATTTTTATGTATTGTATTGTATTTTATAAGCCTTGTATAAGTATACTATGTTTGTGGTTATTATTTATACCATTTGTCACGCTAACAAGCAATGAAACCTACGGTTTACCTTCAATGGCAATTTCCTTGTTTTATTTTGCAGGAATTATAAAATAACTCATTAAATTATTTAATCTTCTCTTCTCTTATCTTCTCTTCTCTTATCTTCTCTTCTCTTATCTATAAGAAGTTAAGGAATGTGTGCCACAAGAGGCCACGTAACCACCCTCTTTGACTAACACGTGGCAATTTTTTTTATTTTTTTTTATTTTGCAAAGAACAAAATTTGAAATGTATTTTTTTTCCCTTCTTCTTTAAATACCAAAATTTCAGTTATCGGTATATAAAGATCTAAATTTTTGTTCGATTACAATTAACACTCTACAATTTATTTCGGTTAGCGTTATACAGAAACCTGAATTTTTGTTCGATTGCTTAACACTCTGCATGTTATCTGTAAGCGAACCGAAAATCAAACCGGAAAAAACACCACACTTGGCACTTTTTTTTATGAAAACTTTCTGTTTTTTTTTTTTAAAAATTTTCATTTTAAAATCAAACGTGTCACGTTAGTAGTTTGTCTGCGAAAGGAAAAAAATAAAAAAGGGAAATACCGACGGGCTTGAAGTTTTGCCGTGTAGTATACGATGAAATATGGCCAAGTTTTAACTATAAAATACAACAACAAAAAAGTGCGAACAAATTTCCGTTGCTTACGAAAATAGTCACGCGCGCGACGATTACTCTCTTTTTTATCAAACATTTGTGGGTTTTTTTAAATAAACCGTGTGTCATTAGTAGCTTATGCTAAAAATGATAAAGAAAAGAAGAAGGAAAGATCGACGATTTCACGCGTTGTCTTTGTGTAGTGTATGATAGAAGATGGGTCAAGTTTAGCTATAAAATACAACAATAAAAAGTAGCCGAACAAATATCCGCGCCATTTAAAATAGTCACGGCGCGGACGATTACTCTCGGCACCCTATAAAAATTGGTATCTCTGACACAGAACGTGGTGCCCAAAAGTTATTTGGTGGTGTGTAAAATTAAATGAAAATTTTAAAAAAAAAATGGTGCAAATAGTAAAATGGTAGTACCAATAGAGCTCGCCTCTATTTATTCTGAGTTTACTTGAAGAATCATTTTTCATATTTGTCTGACTATCTATATTGAACTCATTGGTCGTGTAAGAATGTATGATGTATTTATGTAACTTCTATCGGCACCACGAAATTACTCATGGCGCCACGAGTACTCTCGGCTTCTTATAAATCACTTTTGACACCACATTAAATGTTTTTATTATTTTGAATACCATAATGTCGGTTGAACCGACGACCGTTTGCAGTACGAGCGTCACTAAATTTGTCGTTGGAATACCAAATCACTTTTTATATTATAAAACACCACACGTGGCACCTTTTTTTTAATGAAACCTTACTGGTTTGTTTGTTTGTCTATTTTTTAAATCAAACGTGTGTCGTTAGTAGTTTGTACAGAAAAGGGGGAAAAAAGGGAAATACCGACGGACTTGAAGTTTTGCTGTGTAGTTTACGATGAAACATGGGCCAAGTTTAACTATAAAATACAACAACAAAAAAAGTGCCGAACAAATTTTCGCGCCACGAAAATAGTCACGGCGCCACGATTACTCTCTTTTTTTATCAAACATTTGTGGGTTTTTTTTTAAATCAACCATGTGTATTATTTAGTAGAATTGTGTTGAAAATGATGAAGAAAAGGAGGGTGTGCCACAAGAAGTACGTGGCCACCATCCTTGACTAACACGTGGCAATTTTTTATTTATTTTTATTTTGCAGCAATAGCTGAAAATGTTTTTTTTTTCCTTCTTCTTTAAATACCAAAATTTCAGTTATCGGTATACAAAGATCTAAATTTTTGTTCGATTGCAATTAACACTCAACAATTTATTTCGGTTAGCGTTATATAGAAACATAAATTTTTGTTCGATTGCTTAACACTCTGTATCTTATCCGTAAGAGAACCAAAATCAAACCGGAAAAAACACCACACTTGGCACTTTTTTTTATGAAACCTTTCTGTTTTTATTTTTATTTTTAAACCAAACGTGTGCCGTTAGTAGTTTGTGCAGAAAAAGAAAATAAAAAAAGGAAATACCGACGGACTTGAAGTTCTGCTGTGTAGTATACGATGAAATATGGGCCAAGTTTAACTATAAAATACAACAACCAAAAAAGTGCCGAACAAATCTCCGCGCCACGAAAATAGTCACGGCGCCACGATTACTCTCTTTGTTTATCAAACATTTGTGGTTTTTTTTTTTTTAAATCAACCATGTGCCATTAGTAATACAATCTTGAAAATGATAAAAAAGAAGAAGGAAAGATTGACGGATTCACGTCATTGTCTTTGTGTAGTGTCTGATGGAAGATTGGTCAAGCTTAATTATAAAATACAACAAGAAAAAAGTAGCCGAACAAATATCCGCGCCACGAAAATAGTCACGGCGCGACGATTACTCTCGGCACCCTATAAAAAATCGGTATTTCTGACGCGTAACATGGTGCCCAAAAAGTTATTTGGTGGTGTGTAAAATTAAATAAAATTTAATAAAAAAAAATGGTGCCAATAGAACTCGCCTCTATTTATTCTGAGTTTACTTGAAGAATCATTTTTCATATTTGTCTGACTATCTATATTGAACTTATTAGTCGTGTAAGAATGTGTGATGTATTTATGTGGCTTCTATCGGAACCACGAAATTACTCACGGCCACGAGTACTCTCGGCTCCTTATAAATCACTTTTGACACCACATTAAATGTTTTATTATTTTGAACACCATAATGTCGGTGGAACCGACGGCCGTTTTTGTATCTGAAAGTCACTAAATTTTACGTTGGAATACCAAATCACTTATTATATTATAAAACACCACACGTGGCACTTTTTTTTAATGAAACCTTTCTGGTTTGTTTGTTTGTCTTTTTAAATCAAACGCGTGTGCGGTTAGTAGTTTGTGCAGAAAGGAGGAAAAAAAAGGAAAATACCGACGGACTTGAAATTCTGTTGTGTAGTGTACGATGAAATATGAGCCAAGTTTAACTATAAAATACGACAATAAAAAAAGTGCCGAACAAATTTCCGCGCCACAAAAATTGTCACGGCGCCACGATTACTCTCTTTTTTTATCAGACATTTGTGGGTTTTTTTTTAAATCAACCGTGTGTCATTAGTAGCTTGTTCTGAAAATGATAAAGAAAAAGAAGAAGGAAAGACTGACGGATTTCACGTTGTGCAAGTGTATGATGGAAGATGAGTCAAGTTTAGCTATAAAATACAACAAAAAAAATTAGCCGAACAAATACCCGCGCACGAAAAAATAGTCACGGCGCGATGATTACTCTCGGCACCCTATAAAAAATCGGTATCTCTGACGCGCGTAACGTGGTGCCCAAAAAGTTATTTGGTCGTGTGTAAAATTAAATGAAAATTTAAAAAAAAAATGGTGCCAATAGTAAAATGGTAGTGACAATAGAACTCGCCTCTATTTATTCTGAGTTTACTTGAAGAAACATTTTTCATATTTGGCTGACTATCTATATTGAACTTATTGGTCGTGTAAGAATGTATAATGTATTTATTGTTGGAAGTAGCGCCCGAAAGACAATTTCTGTAATTGTTTTTATAATTAATAAATGACAGATTTATTCTCATCTTATTATTTGCTTCGTGCTTATATATTATATACTACTGAAAACCCCAAGTTGTATCATATGTAGCCATATAACTTAGTGTGTGTCACACGCGAAGATTAAGTTTATGGTGATACACTTGAATGTTAGTCCGTGGTGAACTTAATCAATGTATGAGGTCTATTGATTAAACTACCATTAATGCGCCCAGAACACTTTATGGTGTGACCGTCTTATCCGGACCGTCGACATTGGTTGTCTAAGTGGGGCATTTATATATGATAAGAGTCATATAGGACTGGACCGATTTAATCTGAGTTTCTTATATAATTCCGTGATTGAGAAATCTTATTAAATCACAAGATGATCATATATGGATTAACCTTAATCCTGAAGTGATTGCATACTCATACTTGTTTCAAGACAGGGTTTGATGTGTTCGTTAAGGATTGCTAAGAGGCACGGTCCGACTCACTTTCACGTTAGCACTATTCTGGAATTAGTGAGGAGTGTGTGTCTCACAGATATTGAATCCATTCTTTCCTGCGGGAAGTAGAAAGACAATCCCCTTATTTGTTGATCCTAGAAACTGATCGATCGGCCGAGTTCATATTGGTTGTGAACTAATTGATCACTAGTGGGTTATTGGTAAATAAGGATAAGATGTAATGAAGAAGGTTTACGGAAATAATCCCGCTTCGTTACGGATAGTCTATGGAGGGTTAGTCTATATGTAATAATTATATCAATGGATACTTATTGACTCCACGTTTTGAGAATAAGTAATATCTATAATCGATAGAGTTCAGTTTCGGATTTATGGTGGCGTAATTCTGGAATTAATAAGTTGAGTAGAAATATTATGTTCGATGAATGTTTTATTCAATTTATTGTAGCTACTGGTTATAGGTCAATGGTCCCCAGGTTGACTCCTAACACGCGAGTGAATTCTCGTATTTTGGAATCTCGAGAATAAATTAAATAGTTGGTCTATTTATTAATGAATATGCAAATATTATTTATTTGATAAATAATATGTAAAATAGAAAAGACATTTTCTATTATCCCAAATGGCTTCATATTATTTTGATTTTGGGAAAAGAAATTTTCTCCTAATTAGTGTAGATAATATAATTATTTATGTGTTAAATAATTATAAATAAGAAATTAGTTCTCTTATCGGATAAATAAGAAATTTGTTTTCCTATTGGATAAAGGTTTAATTTTCCTAAAAGGAAAAGATAAATCCAACGCCATTTATCAAGAAAAACACGCCAGTTTCTTTTTTTAAAAAGAGAGAAATTTTGGTTTCTTGTTTTAGCCATTGGGAAAAAGAAAAACTAAATTTTCTTGAAGGCATATTCGAGGAGGTTTGAATGCGGGATAGACGTCCACCAGTCGTCGTTTGGAGATACAACTCGGAAGATCACGGCTTCTCTCCGGTTGGGTAAATCTTAAACCTTCTTGTATTTGATTAATTAATCATGTGAATCTTATCGTGGTAAAATCGTAAAACGAATCTAATTCGTAGCTTCCATCGCAGCATGATCGAGCGTCTCGATCGGTGCTGTGGATCAGATCTGACGATCCAATTATTGATTGGATCCGGATTCGGGTTTCTGTATATCCAGCATATTTATGTGGCTTCTATCGGCACCACGAAATTACTCATGGCGCCACGATCGAGTACTCTCGGCGCCTTATAAATCACTTTTGACACCACATTAAATATTTTTATTATTTTGAACACCATAATGTCGGTTGAACTGATGGCCGTTTGCAGTACGAGCATCATTAAATTTAACGTTGGAATACCAAATCACTTTTTATATTCTTCAGACCATTTGACACGTGATTTTTCCCACCAAATGAATGAACACGAGATGAGTGGCGTATTGATCGGCCTTTTCTAAGTGTCCAATCTCACCGGCAGTGTACCGGGTCAACTGTAGCCTAGAATTGGTGAGTCAAGGTCTTATCCCACAGGGAATCTGGTTGAGTACCAAAGTCGGTCTCGTCCCTAGTTCAGGTCAACACAATAATTGAACGTGGTGACTTGTCAGATCACCGGTTCTACAAACTAAATATGCACAAAATGAAGATTTAAAACTATATAAAAGAGATAGCCGAGCTATGATCCAATCTACTACTATCTAACCCTAACTCGTAACCAGAAGTGATTTCGATATACTCTAATGTTCTTGGCATTGTTAAGGATGTCGTCTCCTATTTCCGAAACTAAGCGCCAATTTCAACAACCTAGTTTCCTATGTCGAATTCAACAAATCCGACCGGATTTAACTGACTCAACACGGTCTACGCTCTATGAGACGCTCGACAAGTCGATACAAAACTCACAACGAAACCGAGTCTGAACAACTCAGTCGGTTTTACACAGTGATCCTAGAACCCCTTTTCCCGTATCCTCTCGCAAAATACATATGTAAAGAAGACGCGTGATATACGATTATCGAGTCGCGAGTTCAATAAAAGTCATTTACGAATAAGTTCTAGAACGATAACAACACCGAGAATCTAACAATCATAACATCAAAACACTTCAATCAACGAGCTAAGGATTCGATTTCATAGACTATCACATAAATCGACTATTGGAAAAACTAGCTACTCATCTTATCAACAAAAACAACAAGAAATCAACAATAAATATAACAAAACAAAGATTGAAAGCAAGAACAAGAAAGGAAAACGAATTACCAAATATATTATGTCGTAGAAAATCGATCCACGAACGAAAACCCGTCAATAACGCGTCAAGCTATCTTGAGATCCTCCGGATTACAACAATCTACAACTAATCTAAGCTAAACTATGTACAAAATTGATCTAAGCTAAGAAAACGCAGAAAAGCAAGAAAACGAGTTGGGAAGAGAAAGTTGTGATCTAGATCCAAAATGGGGTATTTATAGTGTTTTATATGTTACGGGCGCTAGAGTGCGCCTAGGAAAGTGTAGGCGCACGCCTATGATGATAAAAACACGTCTCAAACTTCCGGCCAAAATTGGTTCGCTAGGCGCAGCGCCTAGCATTTCTCGAGCATAGCGCCTAGCCGATACACACCTTCAGAAAAACAGCCATAACTTTGTCTGTAGAGACCTCCGATTTGAGTGATTCAAGATGCGTTGGAAAGCTCATTAAATTGTCTACAAGTTTCATGAAGATGTCCAGCCCAGAAAATGCCTCTAATTTGGATCAAAATGCAGATCAATGGAAGGTATGGTTGTAGTATCACCGCGTTTTGATCCGTTTAAACGCTTAAGCTTCGGGCATACGTTCCAATCCTCGTATCTCGCCTTCCGGACATCTCAAACACCTAAGTCCTATACAAAATCACAACAAATACCACACATAATCCCTACAGGACACTAGGGTGACCGAGAATATAGTAAATTTCACCGAAAAAGACCGAGGATCCCGGACTTTACGTCCTAGGTCCCGAAATGATAACCAAGGTGTAAATACATCAAAATACAACCAAATGTCTCAGATAACATATAAAACAAGGTATAAACAGGGTATAATTACATAGAAAATGATAGCCAATTTGACTCTCATCAACTACCCCCTACTTCGCTTTTGCTCGCCCTCGAGCAAAAATGAGCGATTCAAAAATAAAGACGGAGTCAACATTGCAATCATACATCTAGTCTATAAGAATTAAAATGGTAAAACACAAGTAATTGATATAAATGCATAAGATTTAAGTTCTACCTTGTATTGAGAAAAGAATGTTTGTGTGTGCAAAGCTTCTTCAACATTTATCACCAATGACCGGTTGAGATTATAGACGTATAATTTACCGAGGTTACACCATAAGCTTATACGTCGTAAACATCTCCACTAATCGAGGTCAATCAAAGTCTAGTAGGGTCAGGCAGGACTTGAAGGGTTATAACGTTAGGCTAGGGTTGGGATTAACGAAAGGGATATTTACGATAAAATAGAAAGTAGAAAGTGCAAGTGAGCTTAATCAAACATCAAACACTAAAACCGAAGCTCTTCCCTTCGTAGCAACGGAAGACTCAACTCCTCATAAGGATGCTCGTTCGAATAGTACAAACCATCAAACGAATTTCAACCTATAATTCATCCAACCTTCCACCTCTCCACATCATTCCACAAGCTGGAGACATACGTCGTATCCAAGTCTAGTTCATACCTAAGCTCGTCAACCAGGAACAAACCACTTCAGAACACAACAACATCTCCTTCTCCGTACTAGATTAGAAGAAGTACCCCTTCACCAACATCAACACAACAAAAATCAAACCCCAAAATTGGCATTCCAAGAACTCTTATATAAATATATACAACTTTTTTTTTTTTCTTTTTTGTTTTTTTTTTCTCATTTTTTTTTCAAAACCACAAAAAAAAAAAACGATCAAAGGCCTAAAAGCCATAATATTCCACCTCCTCCGGGATATTCTCATTTTTACCAACACCACTCGAGAGATCGTTTCATAATCACCCCACACCATATCGAAAAATGTGAAAACAATAAGCTCAATCTTGCAAGGTGGTCAAGGAAACGTAGACCGTAATAAAAGCTAAGGGCATTGGTAATTATGAGTTAGTAGCACAAAAGGTTAATTCGGGTGGCGGTCTAACCACAATACAAAGGCTTAGAGGGGAACCGAGGATATACATATAAGGGATGGAATTTGGCTCGATCGATCAAAGAAATGCCATAACCGTCATCCCGCACCTAACCAAGACCGACCTTTCTATTTAGCCTCAAAGTTACTAATATAAGTTCTAGGTAACCGGGTCATTAATAGCTACCATAATCGTTCACTAGTCAAGGTGATTCATGAAGTCGGCTAACGTGATAGAACTATTCCATTCTCAATACAAGATCCCAACTCAAATGAAATGCATCTATACAATAACTAGATGTTTAATCAAAGCAATACTATAGGCTAAATGTATCAAAATCAATGTCAAAGCCATCAAAATTCTCGAATCGACTCATTTAAACTAAAGGGATAACAATCGCTAAGTATAACTCGTTCGACATGAATACGGGACATTTAGGCTAAACTAACCACCCCTACTTTAAAACGAAACACGAAGGATAAGGGTAGAAAAGTTAGCTTACAACCGGAAAATGGTGCGAGTGCGATCACGTGGCATCCGTAGTAGTAAGTCCTCCTCAGGTACTGTGCTAATATCAACAAACAACAACTATACGAGACACATGGTATGGAGATATCAAAAATGAAAAATAGACGGATCACCATGATTCATCAAAAACTAAAAACACCACACTAACCCCAATAATACACACTACTTTCGGGTTATATCACAACAAAATTTACCCGAATACACACTAAAGAAACACGGTGAAACACGAGGGAAAAAAAGCAATAAAAACACATTACGAGTTTGAAGTCCTCACCGACTTTCTACCCCCAACTATGTCAAGGATAGCTATACCAAAGGAGAGCAAACCGTTGCTTCTCCCTACCAAAATCATAGGAATTGAGCACCCTTGAAAATGAAACAAAAGAAATATGGGGCTCAATCCCACCACCATGAATGGTTCGATGAATCCGTTGCACGTAACAACGAATTCACTTTCCCGAACTAAAACATATCCCAACTAACAATGACTCTAGCACCAAGTATGAACAAATAGGCTCAACATCAACAACAAACTCAATAGGGTGCACCCCTCAAGATATAACAATAGGGGCTAAATGAAGACGGAACAGGTGACTCAATAGATACAAGAGTCATACCATCCTCGTAGTGTTCCTCCTCGGGGTGATTTCAATCATACTTTCTTGCTCTCTCCTCTCAAACTCCTCAAACAAGAGGTTGCACTTTAAGCTCCAAGTTTTGTATGGCTATTTGCGTTGCAGTCTGGCCATCTCGAAGCTCATTATGGTGCTCTTGGACCACTTTACTCAACTCCTCAACAGTTTGCTCAAGTGCCATCCGTTGCTCCGTTGAGGTCTCTGATTCCGGGGGTGGAGAAGTATCGAGTTGTTGATCAAAGTAACTCGGGGCATTATCCCACTCATTTCCATAAGATCACGCGTATGGGTTGAATCTGATAAAATGGTTGTGTTTGGTAACCCATAGCACCGTAATTGTAATATCCGAATGGGTAAGGATAGGGGCCGTAATTGTAGTATGGATTCATTATCTGCAAACAGGGAAACAACACGAACACAATCACGGTAACTTGTCACTACCACTACCGAAGTAAATGGTGTGACACTTCAACAAAAACAAATAAAAACAAACTATACATAAAAAAAAACAAATAAGAAAAACGACCTAATCCTAAGAACTTAACCAACTTACAAGCTATCAACCAGATTCCCCGGCAATGGCGCCAGAAAACTTGATCGGCCTTTTCTAAGTGTCCAATCTCACCGGCAGTGTACCGGGTCAACTGTAGCCTAGAATTGGTGAGTCAAGGTCGTATCCCACAGGGAATCTGGTTGAGTACCAAAGTCGGTCTCGTCCCTATTTCAGGTCAACACAATAATTGAACGTGGTGACTTGTCAGATCACCGGTTCTACAAACTAAATATGCACAAAATGAAGATTTAAAACTATATAAAAGAGATAGCCGAGCTATGATCCAATCTACTACTATCTAACCCTAACTCGTAACCAGAAGTGATTTCGATATACTCTAATGTTCTTGGCATTGTTAAGGATGTCGTCTCCTATTTCCGAAACTAAGCGCCAATTTCAACAACCTAGTTTCCTATGTCGAATTCAACAGTCCGCTGACCGGATTTAACTGACTCAACACGGTCTACGCTCTATGAGACGCTCGACAAGTCGATACAAACCTCACAACGAAACCGAGTCTGAACAACTCAGTCGGTTTTACACAGTGATCCTAGAACCCCTTTTCCCGTATCCTCTCGCAAAATACATATGTAAAGAAGACGCGTGATATACGATTATCGAGTCGCGAGTTCAATAAAAGTCATTTACGAATAAGTTCTAGAACGATAACAACACCGAGAATCTAACAATCATAACATCAAAACACTTCAATCAACGAGCTAAGGATTCGATTTCATAGACTATCACATAAATCGACTATTGGAAAAACTAGCTACTCATCTTATCAACAAAAACAACAAGAAATCAACAATAAATATAACAAAAACAAAGATTGAAAGCAAGAACAAGAAAGGAAAACGAATTACCAAATATATTATGTCAGTAGAAAATCGATCCACCGAGCGAAAACCCGTCAATAACGCGTCAAGCTATCTTGAGATCCTCCGGATTACAACAATCTACAACTAATCTAAGCTAAACTATGTACAAAATTGATCTAAGCTAAGAAAACGCAAAAAACCAGAAAAAGCGAGTTGGGAAGAGAAAGTTGTGATCTAGATCCAAAATGGGGTATTTATAGTGTTTTATATGTTCGGACGCTAGGAGTGCGCCTAGGAAAGTGTAGGCGCACGCCTATGATGATAAAAACACGTCTTGAAACTTCGGCCAAAATTGATCGCTAGGCGTGCGCCTAGCATTTCTCAAAGCGCGCCTAGCCGATTGCACACCTTCAGAAAAACAGCCATAACTTTGTCTCAGACCTCCTCGATTTGAGTGATTCAAGATGCGTTAGAAAGCCCATTCAATTGTCTACAAGTTTTATGAAGATGTCCAGCCCAGAAAATGCCTCTAATTTGGATCAAAATGCAGATCAATGGAAGGTATGGTTGTAGTACCACCGCGTTTTGATCCGTTTAAACGTTTAAGCTTCGGGCTTACGTTCCAATCCCCGTATCTCGCCTTCCGGACATCTCAAACACCTAAGTCCTATACAAAATCACAACAAATACCACACATAATCCCTACAGGACACTAGGGTGACCGAGAATATAGTAAATTACACCGAAAAAGACCGAGGATCCCGGACTTTACGTCCTAGGTCCCGAAATGATAACCAAGGTGTAAATACATCAAAATACAACCAAATGTCTCAGATAACATATAAAACAAGGTAGAAACGGGGTATAATTACATAGAAAATGATAGCCAATTTGACTCTCATCACGTATTCATTAATGATAAGAAAGAGAAATGCAGATATAGAAAATGAGTGAAACACATTTTCAAGCGTATTAATGATCCAAAGCTAAGGCGTCCCGGGATTTAATTTGACCGTGTGTAGTTATGGTCCGCTTATTGTTTTTGTATAATGTTTCATTACGTAAAGTCGAAGCTAAATGGATCGACTTTATGACATTGTTCTCAATTACATCGTATTGTGGTTTATTTTGTAGGTGGAAATTCCTGATATGACTGGAAGAGAAATGATTCACAATCTTTACGTCTCTAAAAAAGATCTATCTCTTGCAGAGGATGTGATATGTTTCTATTCTTTCTTTTTGTCTTGTCTTATGGATTTATTCACGGTTTAAACTTACGCGATTTATTTCACGTTGAGCATCTATTTTTTTGGTATTATCGTTGGTGACAATTTATGTTGGATTCGCGCGCTTGCATCGGCTGACATTAATTTAATTAAGTGGATTATGCTGCCTGACCGTTTCATTTAGTATTCGATTTCTTTCCTTCTAGATTTGATTTTATATTCTCTACAATTAATGGCTGATTTTGTGCAGATATGATGAGGGCAATGATTTCTGCCTGGTCGAAATCAACTGAACGTTTAAAGGGATGAAGTCTGGGATTTCATCACCCAGATTTCTTGCTGATTCGATGGAGAAATCAAAGACGGAAATTATGCAAATATTTTTGTGGTCATCTACGTACATTCTCTCTATTTAAGAACACTTTGAAGCAATGATGAAGACACGTAGCAGCAACATATTTTGAAATCCAGATCGAATAATAGCATGATGACTGGAAATCAAATCATTTTAATACTGGTATTTTCATTCCTATTACCTTCTTTTCACACAAATGCTGCTTTCCGTTTAAACGACCTAATTCATATCCATATCGTCAATAAGCTTCCACAAGATACCCACTGGCTGCTTAGACTACATTGCTTCTCCGGTGATAATGACTTGGGTTTTCATAATCTGAACGTGAACGACGTCTACCAATTTCAGTTTGGAGATAATGTCTTTTATCGTACAAAATTTTACTGTAACTTTTGGTGGGATCAAAAGGCGAGAGGTATGGCAATATATGACTTAAGGATATATAACAATTATTGTGGAAGTCCCAGCACAAATAACGTCTTGTGTTTGTGGGTCGTGAGAAGATGGATTTTTTTTAGCTGGAAAACTAAATCCTTCTGATAAAGATCTTGTTTACATGAATTGGTGGTCAAATCATACTTCATGATTCTCTATGTAAGTTTTAAGTTTATTAAATTAATCAAGTTTACGATTCAATCCGGAAATATTTTGTTTGATCTGTGTTTATAAATGCCCTAGAGAAATTTACTCATAAAAAAATACACTTGTCAATTACAAAGGAAAAATCTATTTTTCTAAGAGGTCATGATTGATAACAAATATTAAGTGTTCAAGATGATTGACAAAATTTAAGAACCGAAGTGTGTGTTTTTCCCAGAAGATAAGCGAGAAAAAAAGTTAGAGTAATGATACGCAATTACAATTACAACGAAAGTCATTAACCATCTGCCGATGTACATAACCGTAAAACATCATAATTGAAAAATGTTGTGTGGTAGGAGCGGTTATCCCATTTTTGACATTAAGGACATTCTTGTAATTTGCATTTCTGTGGCATTATAACCTCTCGAGGGTGTGTTTTCATCGGTTAATTTTTTATACCATTAATATCTGTTTTTGTCGACGCTGTCTCTTCCCCATTACATGAGATTCATTTCATAAGATATGAAGGCCGGACAATATTGATAAATCCTTTACGAAGGGGTAGGTTTTGGATTCTATCTGTGTATTCCTTTTTATCCCTACAAAATACCAGATAAAATAGGTCGTCCTCAGAAGGGCTTAGTTTTGAAGCTATATAAAGCCCCGTCTTGTTTCACCACCCCCACCAACAAATCATTTCTTGTTGACCAACTATTCCACAATAAATATCTTTTATCCACGTATAGTGAAATTAATTTTGTACGTACGACCTATGAGATCATCTCCAACATGAGATCGGTAGCTAGTCGGCATTCACCTTCGGAAAACTTATCGGTGTCGTGATCGGGTTGATTTAGGTGGTGCTGGCTAGTTGAGAAAGATGGTTTTGGCTATGGAGTTATGATCAAAACATGTCTGGGCTAAGGTGGGAATGGGGAAATAGTTTCATGAGAATAAACCAAAACCAAAACCAAAACCAAAAGGGCAATGGACGAAAAAGGGCGACGACAAACGAGAATGCACTAGAATACGAATATGTCGATGAATTTTTTATCCTATAACATTTGCAAGTATGTCATAATAAATGACGTCCGTTATTTTCAAACGTTTCTATTTTATTTTCACATAATAGGGATAGGTGAAAGAGTATAAATATGTGATCCATATTTATCTTTTACACTTGCACATTTCCTTAGAAATCCATCATACTTGTATATTTTCATAAAAAATCCTTGATATTTATACTAATCCATGTAAAATACACGATACTAATATATTTCCACATATATTCAACGATATTTGCATATTTTCACGCAAAGTACACATAGTGGCACATTTCCATAGAAGATCGTTGATACTTGCACATTTCCACCCAAAATCCACGATACTTGCACATTTGCTTAGAAAATCCATTACACTTGCACATTTCTAAAAAAAATCATCGGTACTTGCACATTTCAATCGAAAATCCACCATACTTGTATATTTCCACAAAATATCCACGATACTTGAATATTTCCATGCAAAATACACGATACATGGAGATTTCCACGCAAAATACACGATACTTGCACATTAATTTCCACGCAAAAACCACGATACTTGCACATTTCAATTGAATATCCTTGATATTTGCACATTTCTACGCAAAATACACGATACATGGAGATTTTCAAAAGAAATGTCAAAAGAAAATTTTCAAGACAATATCGTATACACTAAAGTCGTTTATAAAAATTTCTAAAAATTTCTCGACCATGTCAGAAAATATAGCCATCATACATCTCTGAAATGTAGCTGGTGCATTACATAAACCAAACGGCATTCTTTTATAAGCGAAGGTTCCATACGGGACAAGTGAAAGTGGTCTTTTCTCTATCTCCTCTTTGCAATGAATATTTGTAAATATCCTGAATAACCATCTAAGAAACAAGAATACTTATGTCCACTTCAAATGCGTTCCAACATTTGCACTATGAATGGAAGTGGATGATGATCTTTCTTAGTATGATCGTTAAGTTTTCAAAATCAATGCACATTCGATATCCGGCAATTTCTCTTGTCGTAATCCATTCGCTTTTATCATTTTCCTTTCTTCGTGAAACCTCCTTTCTTTGGTACCACTTGAGTTGGACTTACCCATTCACTATCGAGATATAGGAAAGATTATCCCCATTTCTAATAGTTTAATGACCTCTTTCTTAACAATTAGCTGCAAATTCGGATTGAAGCGGCGTTGTGGCTGAATACAAGGTTTAGCGTCTTCCTTTAGAATAATTTTATGAACGCAAATCTCAGGGCTAATTCCTTGAATATCAGCTACTGTCCAACCAAATGCTTTCTTATGCTTTTTCAACATTCTAAGTAATTGGTCTTCTTGTAGCTCGGTTAAGGTTGACGAAATAATAACCGGCAATAGATTAGTAGTTTCAAGAAAAGCATACTTAAGATTTAAAGGAAGTGGTTTCAACTCTGAGATTCTTTGGGTGGATCTTCTATCAAGGTTTTAGAACTGGACCTTCAGTTCTAATTCCGAGATCTTGATGCCATGGTGGTTTAGGACTAAAACTTCCTTTATTCGATAAAGGATTATTTCTTTCATTTCGATGTCCTTCTTATCCTCTTTATAGATAGACAATGCTATGCATTCTTCTAATCTGCCTTCATAAGTTTGGTAGTTGAATATCATAGACATTATGAATATCCTCTATAAAAGAACATGATTACGGTGATCTCAGTATGGATGTTTCATAGCTTTGAATATATTGAAAGCAATTGTATCTTCGTTAACTCTCAGTATTAATTCTCCTTTTGGACATCGATTAACGTTCTTCCTGTAGCTAGGAATGGGTCGACCTAGAATAAGTGGCGCTGAATATCCTTCTTCCATTTCTATGACTACAAAATCTACTGGGAAGTAGAATTTATCTATCTTAACCAATACATCCTCGATAATTCCTTTAGGGTATTTAACTGATCTATCTGCCATTTGAAGAGTCATTTCAGTATTCGTAAGTTTTCCTATGCCTAGTTTCTTATAATCCTCATAAGACATGAGATTAATACTTGCCCCAAGATCACATAGTACTTTTTTAAACAAAAATCCTCCAATTTCACAAGGAATTGTAAAACTACCTGGATCTTTCATCTTAGGTGGTGATGTATTATTTTTATATGATTAAATATACGTTATATTATTATGTTTTATGAACAAATTCTATGTAAAATATATGAAATTATGATATAATTAGTATAAAATATTAATCTTTATAGTTTAATATAGTTAGTAGTAAAAGTTAGTATTTATAGTAAAAAGTTGTAGTTTTTGTACCGGTTTTAGTAACGGAGTATTGTGTCTATTTTACACGGTATTTTGTGTTTATTTCATTGCGTAATCCTAAGATGAATTGAAATCCCGAGTAGAGACACTTTTGAAGTCAATTCAAGTCGTTGGGAGGAAGTTATAAAGCGTCACTCAATGGTCAAGTGGCTAATTGATTCGTCTTATTGAAAAATCTCTAAAAGGACACGTAATACAAAATGGCTCATCGAGAATACATTTTCTGAAGAAGTGGCCTTGATGAAAGTTGTAGAGAATTCAACGAGCTTTTCAACGGAAGTTTGATTATGTCATTCTGATATCAAGAATTCAAGTTACGATTTTTAGAAGTTAGCTATGTAATTATATATAATTATATATATAATTACACAGCATTTGTAATGATTAAGGGTAACATGGGGTCACATGCTTATAACTAACTGTAATGATTGTCATCATTACACCGGACCGATCCGGCCAATTTTCAGGACCGGTCCGGGAAGGAGGAAAGTCTATAAAAGGGATATCAGAGGCTCATTTCAGGGTGTACCAATATATATACACAATATTCTATATATATTCTCTATCCCCTCTTTTCTTTAGTTTGTAAATAGGCCTTAAGCCGGGAATAAATTAGTAGTAGTAGTAGTATCGTGATAATGCTCGGGAAATTATCAGAAGTCCGGTGTTGCTAGTGTAGTTGTTATGTCCGGAAGAATACAACTTCTCGAATCAAAGATCTCAGAATCGGGTAACTTTTCTCTCAAGTATTTATGTTTATGTTTGTTATTTTCTTCTTTTTAGTTTTTATAATGTTATTAGGCTAGATCTAATAACTAGCCAAAGTTATGTAATCATATTATTTCGATATTTTCGTTAAAAGAATGATGTTAAAATAAAAATGATTAAAATTGAGTTAAAATGAATCTTTTCTATTTCGCTACGTATTGATAATATATTCGGATTGGCGTAATCAACCATGATGAATACCACATATAACTCGACGATGAACTCGACCGGAGAAGTCGTGATATGAGTAAAAATAGAAAACCGGAGGTAAAAATGGTCGTCGATTAACGGAATCCTATTTTACCAAAGCGAGATTTGTCCTAGTAAAACAAATCTTATTAACTTTGTACTCGAGATCTTAATAATGTTAAAATCACAGCTTAATTGAAACTACACCGCTTGTGTTAAATCGATCCGCTTGACAACCGAGCCTCTTGAATAACATCGCCATCCGACAAATGGAATCACCTCTTTTATCCGGGTAGAATTATACTCGCACTGCTTTGACTAAGTTTAGCATGGGCGGTTGTGGACATTGGATCGATGACAATTTGACATATGACAATTTCACGCTCGTGTGAGGAGGAATTGTTGACAATAGGAGTACACCGCTTCATTTACTCAATTGGACCTAATTAAAAGGAAGATCGAACACATTCTATTAATTGAAAAGATCGAATAAATTGATTACATATACTTTGGCTAGTCTAATCTATAAAACTATATATTGGTATCTATATATTTATATATATATATATATTTATATATATATATTTATATATATATATATATATATATATATATATATATTTTTTACTATTTATGTACATCTATATATATTTATATATCTATATATATTATATTAGAATAACTTTTAAATTACGCATTTATTTTATGTTGGTTAAAATAGTAGTAATCGTGTTATAAAATCATGGTTTAGATCGAGTTAATAGCAATTTCTTTGGTGTTTAACCACACTTAAAAGAATTACCACTTTTCCCCTGAGGATTCGACACCGACTCACCACTTTATCACTACAATTTGACCCGGTACACCGCCGGTTAGGATCCGGCCTAACCTAGAAAAGGTCCGCCCTTCTTTGACGCCGCTTCTAAGGTCCGGTTTTGGTGACGCTCGGCTTTCGGCGCGCCGTTGCCGGGGAACAAAGTCGCTACTTTCTTTTTTTGTGTCTATGGTTACTACTTGTATTAGTTTAAAAATTCTCGAGGATAAACCAACACTCTTCTTATCACATTTCTTTTTTTTTTTTTTTTTCGTTGGTATCTACTATCTTTTAGTACCAATTTTCTTCTTCTTTAAAACTCGAGCATTTTTCTATTTTCTTTAGTTGATGACCAGAAGCGGTAAAGCCTCACTTACTCCTTATAAGCCTGATATAAACGCTTACACGAAAAGCGCTATGGATAGAGAGTAAACGTGGTCAAACCACTTAGGACTCCTTGGAAAATCTCCAAATGTAATCATCTTCTAATCAAAATAAAGAAATGGTCGAAGCCAGTGATGAAACAAATGAACAGAGGCTAGATCATGCTTTGGGCATGGCCAAAACCTCGTTAATCTTAATAATAATCGAGAATAATAATAATAGACTCAATCAAGATCGGAACCGAATAATCGTGAATAATCCGCCAAACCCTGCACTCATCTCGTGATCAAACTGTTAGGAGAAACAGCACTAATAATCCCATACTTTTACCTAATGAAGCGAGCGAATAATTTTGAAATTAAGTCTCATCTTTTTGGTTTAATTGATGCAAGAGCTCAATTCTAGGAGAAGATGATTTAAGATCCACATCATCATCTCTATCTCATTTGAAGAACTGCGTGCAATACAAACCAAAAGTCAAGCGTGCTCATAAGGAATTAACAAGGATGACTATGTTTCTTTTTCTAAAAAATGATGGAGGCCCGATTGGTTTATGTCTCTTCCACACCACTCGTTAACTAGTTGGGAGGATATTCAAACTGAATTTACAAAACAATATTTCACTCGTGGGCGGAATTTGGAATTAAAGGTCGAGGTTGCTAATTTTAGACAAGGATCTGAAGAAACGCTGGGAATGCCTGAAAGGTTTAAAAATTGTTAAGAGCTTGTCCGATCATGGTTATTCTTTAGAATATGCAAATTCAACTTTTCTCGTCAGAAACTAAGAAAGGATTCACGTGCAGATGTAGATCATGCATGTGGCGGTTCGTTAATGATGAGTGAAGCTCAAACAGTATTTACGATGCTATAGAAAAGATTTCCAAAACTAATGAATGTGGGAAACCGGTTCTAGCACTAGAAAAGTAGCTTTTGCAGAGAATGTACGCCAAATACTGGAAGTTCTAGCACACTTGGAGAATTTGAGTAGAAAGTTTGATGGATTACAACAAGTTAAGAATCAAAATTCCTAAAAATAGTACGCCAATCGAATACTCAAATCACGATAATGTGTCATTAGGGATAGTAAGAACCAACAGGATATTCAAGAGAGAGGTGAGTTTTCTTCAAAGCAAAGATAGGAATTTAAACAATGCATATTCAAACTCGCTTTAATACTATTAGAAGAGACCACCCAACTTTTAGATGGTCTCAAAACCCTAGTAAGCCAGGGACAACCGGCCAGATTATCAGCTTTAGTATAAGAATATGAATAATAATCAAGTTTATCAAGGAAATACATCTAATCGGGAATTTACAATCATTACTCTAGATCCTATCCTCAACATACCCTCAAAGTATACCAAGAACTCAAAGTTCAACTCCAATCTGCGTAAGGGTTGAAAAATGGGAAAACTGATGGAAAATATGATGGGTGTAGTATCTACTCAAGCTAAGAATATGGAAACAATGATGACTTCTATAGGTTCAACAAGAAGGATATGAGTTCAATGAAAACATCTATGAATGGACATGATACCGAATGAGAACGATAGAAGCTTCATTAAGGAATATGGAAGATCATTTGAGTAGTGGAAGGTGAACGAATAACAACAAGAGACTTCTCCTGGAGGATTACCAAGTAATTTTGAAAGAAACCCAAGAGAGGTAAATGTTGTAGTTCACGAGAAGTAGGAAACTCTACGGTAGTAATGGAGTAGAAAACTTCGGGAATAATGAAGTAGAAAATGATTTAGATAGAAAAATGAAGAGACTAAAGATGAACTTGACTTTTACTGATGAGGAAGAAGAAATCATAGAGAATTTCTTGAAAAG
>JAOBSW010000931.1:0-115933 GCA_026214975.1 Gentiana macrophylla | reverse complement strand
TTTATCCTCCAAACTCTATGTCTCATCCAGGGAAAGCGGCCGAGTGTTCGGATATTCAAAGCTCGTCCCATCCGGGATGTTTCCCTTTTTCACCACTTTGCTTCCCCATAGCCAAGGATTATTTAGGGATTTTTTGAGTGGCGTGATATTATGGGGAGAGGGGCTTACATGAACAACGAATAGAAGACGGCTCCATCTTTGCGCGTTCGCTTTCCTGGTGGTGGGAATTTATTGCCGAGCCTGCGGGAGCGGTTAATGTTACCATGATACGGGAATTTTACTCCGTGTTGTGCGATGTAGCCTCTGGCGAAGCGGGAAAGCGACATTTCTCTCCGGGTGTTCCGTTATCTTTACTCCGGAGAGAATTAACCAAGTTTTTAACATACCCGCAATAAATCCTCCTCCCATTATGAGATCGCCTGGGACCTTGCGGATGAGGAAAATAGGCGGGTTCGCCTGGTATTGCAATGTGCGATTTGTTCCCGAGAATCGGCGGGTTTGGTCTTTGGGAGTAGCTGCGTCCGACCTCTCTCGCGGCGACCGTGAGTGGAAGAAGTTTATAAATTCCCGCTCTTATCACTTTGCGATCTTGATGTTGTTAGTGAGCGAGCGCTCTCTTACCTGCGCCATTCGCGACCATAGAGTGGATATAGACCGGGAGTGTTGATCCATCGCGAGCACTAAGATATGCGTGCTCGGCGGTTCAAGGTCGCCGTGATGTACTGATCGCCGCATGCCTTTCGCGATCGCCGATATCAAATTATGCGATGGCGCCGGGTCCCCTTCCATACACTCGACCGATATGTTTGAAAAAACTTATCCGGTGGAGCTTTTTGCGAGCATGATGCGTTTTGGACCTCCACATGTGATCGGAGGAAGATAATCCTCCTGCGCTTGATGGAAGTTTGTCCAGGCTTGATCGATATGTTTGAAAAAACTTTTCATCGTCATTTTTTTTTTTTTTTTTTTTTTTTTTTTGATAGCGATGACGAAAAGACAAGGATGTAAATACAATTTGGGAGAAACGACTTTATTTGAATTGTCTCGTTACATATAGTATTTTTTCAGTTATCTCATGCCATGGCCTATTATACTGTGGCCCCTCCTTGTCACTTAGCATGTCGTCCCTTTTGATAACTCGCGAAATCCGTAGAGGCCTCCCGCTTTTGGATAGCTTTCCTTTTTAAGCCGTGGCCCGTGGCTTGTCTTTTTTGTAAACGTAATCCCCGACGGCGAAGTGATGATTGCGAATCGTTTGTCGTGATGACGCTTTGCCGCTGTTTATAGTTGACCAGGCACGATCAGATGCTGCATCGCCGCTCTTCTACTAGATCGAGCTCGAGTTCTGGCGCGCATTTGTGTTATTGACCTCATTTGAAAACGACACCTAGGGCTTGGTAAGGCCATTTCCACAGTGCCATAGCCTCGCACCCATATGTTAGAGCAAAAGGAGTTTCCCTCATTGTGATTTTTAGCGGCGTCTGAGTGCCCGTAGAGCGGCTGGAAGGTGATCCGGCCATGGGCTCGCCTTCTCACCAGGCTCTTCTTTAACACACTCCAGGACTGTTTGTTGGCATTTTAAACTTGCCCATTTCTCTGCGGGTAGCACGGATGATTGCCATTGTTTAACATTGTTCTCTTCCGCAATCTGTCGAATTCGTCTACGAATTGAGGTCCGTGATCGAAACCATCACTCTTGGAACACCAAATCTTGTCCATATTTGATCGAGCAAAAAGTATGTTATGTCCCTGGTATTGGTTTTACCAAGGCCTTAGCCTCGACCCATTTAGTAAAATAATCAACCGCGACGACAGCGTGCTCGCAAACTGAGCGACCGCTTCTTCAAAGGTCCGATGAGGTCGATTGCCCACATGTCGAAAGGCCGGTGCACTACCACTATGCTTTGTTCGACCGAGGGTAGCCTGAGGATATTTGCGAACCTCGCAAGTATCACATGCGCGGGTATGAGCTTTAGCGTCTTCATCTAATTTTGGCCAATAATATCCGGCTAAAGTACCTTCCGTGCTAGTGTTCGATTGGAGAAATGGCCGCCGCACATTCCTCATGTAGCTCTGTTAGGATTCCGTCACCTCCTCAGTCGTGCGCATCGTAGAAGGGTTTCGAGAATGAATGGCGGTAAAGCACGTCGTCCATAATCGTATATCTTGCGTCCCTTCTTACTAAGGCCCTAGCCACCGCAAGGGTCGCTTTCGGAAGCTCTCTAACTCAATATAAGACTTTATGATGTCGATCCAACAAGTGTTCTTGGGTTGGAAATCCATGATCTCGCCACTGGAGATGGCGGGCTCCGATAGATGTTCGACCATGATCTTTGGGATCGCATCGGCGTCTTATTTGGTTAATTTGGACAAGTAGTCGGCCCTATGATTGTCCTCTCGAGGATGTTTTTGAATTGACAATATGTGAAGTCGCCTTGAGTCTTTTGACGAGGTTAATATACCTTTGTAAAATTTACGCAATGAATGCCATATGACCCTTTGATTTGATTTACTACCAACTGTGAGTCACAAAATACTTGTATATTTTAGACTTTCATGGCTTTGGCGAGTTTTAACCCAAAGAATGACGGCCTCGTATTCTCACGGGTTGTTAGAGCGGTGAAATCAAATCTCGAGCCTCGCTCAATTTCTTTCCGATGTTCCTGGTTACGGCAGGATTATTCCCACGCCAAGCACCGCTTTGTGATTAGCGGAGCCATCAACGTGAAGTGCCAGCGGTGACTTGGCACGATAGGCTCGTCCTCTGTGGTGACCCTATCTTGGTCGCGTTCGGAGCAGAGCTGCTCTTTCACCTCTTCGTTGAAGCTTGTTTCTGCTATGAAATCTGGGAGAGCTTGGGCCTTTACAGCCTTCCGGGGCTCATATCGGATATCGAACTCAGTAAGCTCGATGGCCCATCGGAGTAATCGACCGGACAGGTCTGGCTTGTGAAGAACCTGTCTTAGCGATGCATTCGATAATACTACGATGGTGTGCGATGAAAAGTAAGCCCTTAATTTGCGGGCAGCTATAACAACACAATAAGCCAACTTTTCTATATTAAAATAACGACTTTCAACGGGGCTTAGAGCTTTGGAAACATAAAAAACTGGCTTCTGCGAGCCTTCCTCCTCTTTTACGAGTGCTGCGGCTACGGCCCTATCTGAGGCTGCCAAATATAAAAGCAGTATCCACAGCCTCAAAGTTAGTTATGTGGCGGTCTTGATAAGTATTCTTTGAGGTCTTTAAATGCACAGGAGCATTCCATTGTCCAAGAGAAGGTACCCGCCGCCGAGAATTTTGAAGAAAGGCGGACTTCTTTCTCGCAGATTTCGAGACAAACCTACCCAAAGTTGTGATCCTGCGCCGTTGAGCGTGCTTTCTTAATATCTTGGTAGGCTCGCTCATGTTGACCAGGGCCTCGATTTTTTCGGGATTTGCCTCGATCCCCTTTGACTTACCATAAAGCCCGTAATTTCCCTGCCTGGACCCCAAAAGTGCATTTCGTAGGGTTCAGTTTCATCGAGTGATTCTTCACGTTTGCAAAGGTTTCGCGAAGGTCCTCCAAGTGATCTTGGCGACTTGATTTCACGACCATGTCATCAATGTAGGCCTCGGTGTTCTTGCCTATCTGCGTCTTTGGCTCTGTTTACCATTCTCTGATAGGTTGAGCTGCGTTTTAGGCCAAACGGCATCATCTCATAGTAATATAGCCCGCGGCGCCCCGAAACCGTCGGCTCCTTATCTTCATCGGCCATTCGACTGGTGGTAGCCGGAATAGGCGTCCGAAAGCTTAAGGTCTCAAAACCGCGATCCCATCCACCATTTTATCGATTCGAGGGAGCGCGTAGGGGGTCCTTTGGGCAAGCTTTGTTTAGATCGATGAAGTCGACGCACATCCGCCACTTGCCGTTGTGTTTTTCACCATTACTACATTTGCCACCAGGTGGGATATTGAAGTTCTTTGATTATGCCTCGCCGCTAAAAGTTTCTCAACCTCAATTTTTATTGCGACCTCCTTTTCTGTAGAGAATTGGCGCGCCCTTTGTTGTATTGGCCTGAAGTTGGGATCGACACTTAGGTTATGCAAGGCGACCTTCGATTCTACACCTCTCATATCAGTTACCTCCCAGGCGAATGCGTCCAAGTTTGCTTTCAGAAGCTTGATCAGCTCTTCCCTTTCTTCCTCGGTAGTCCTCGATCCTATTTTTATCTTTTGATCGGGATATTTGACGTTTATTATAACTTCGATCAACTCGTCTTCGGCAGTGAAGTCGGGCTCGTCCCGAACTTGCAATGTTTCTACCTCCACGGCCTTCTCCGAGACTTCTTTCATCATAGCAATCTGATCCGTAGCTGTGTTAAGACCATCCAGTCGTGGTCGCTTAGAGTCGACCCTGTTTTTGGTCATATAGTCGAGGAAAGCTCCAGGTCGGCTGATGGCGACCCCAACTTCTTCCCCTACGTGAAATTTGATCCGTTGGTGGGGAACGGACGCCACCATTTGGAACTTCTTCATGGCTGGGATTCCCAAAATCATGTTGTAGTAAGAGGCGGTGTCGATTACCAAGAAAGTTATTATCTCCGTTCTACAGGGCTCATAGTCGCCCAAAATGATATTGAGGTCGATCGTGCCTTTGACCCGTCTTCATGTCGTTGGTAAAACCTTCGAGGACCCCAGGTAGGGTTTTAACTTGGCCTCCCGAATCCGATCTGCTTTTAAGCGATCGAAATAGATGACGCCGCGGCCGGCCTCGTGATCGACCATTACTCGGTTGACGCCCGTGCTTATCGTTCACCCCCACCTTTAGAATGAGGGGTATCTCCATAGGCCACCGATCGTTGTTAGCTCGCTTTTTTGTGAATATGATTCCCTTCTCATTCTCTCCCAACACAACCGCTCAAGCCGCTGGGTATTGATTTGATTTATCTCGAGATTTCGATTGATGGTTGCCGGAATATTCCGTGGATGACTGAACCTCTCTCGATAGACGCGAGGTTGGCGTCCTTGACCGGAAGTGTTGTTCCCCTCAGCGTTTATATTCTTGTTTGGTCCTTCACGGATCGACCCTTTCTATCTCGCGCCTCGGGGTGAAGCATTCATCGGTGATGTGGCCATGGTCCTTGTGATAGTCGCAGATTTGGATTTATCGCGGCTATCGGGATCGCCTCATGAAGCTTTGGTTTGTCGAAATGTTCACGAATTTCAAACGATGATTTGGGATGCTTTGGTGTTGAGCGGGGTAAAATTATCCTCGCTAAACTTGTGCGGCTTCTTTACCTCACGATCGCGATTAGTATCTCGTCCCTTTTCTTTTTACGGTCATCCACGCGATCCTCCTTCGCGAACGTGGCTCGTCTTTAGGCTTTGCTTTCCCGCCAGACGGCGCCTCGTGACCCCCATCGTCAGCTCTTTCTAACATCTCCTCAGACCCGCTTTGGGGCCGCAGATTGAATTCGATTTTCATCGGGCCTTTGGCGATTCCGGTGAGGAAACATGTTATGACCGCATAAATGCGGAATGTTCCTTGTTTGATCATATATTCGGCGAACCGTTCGTAATATTCTTTTCCGATTCATGCCCTCCCATACGAACCTCATATAGGTCCTCAATGGTTTTCTTGGCCGCTTGCCGATTCAAACTCTCGACAAACTTTTCCGACAAATCCTCCCAACTTTCAAGCTCGAGCGCGCGAGCGCCGGCGTATCCAGGGCCGCACCATCTATCCTCGCATGCCGCCAACTAACGCGATGCACCAGGCGGATTTATTTTGTGTAGCAAGGGTGATGCGACCTTGAACGCGCGTGAGCGATCGTTTGGGCATGAATTTCCATTGTAATAGTTGTAACTGGGATAACTAACCTTTTCTCTCGCGGAGGCAATGTTTCGGTAATCCTTTAGCTAGCACGTCGATTCCCGAAATCGGGCGACTTTCTCGACGTGACCTCGACTTTTTAGTTCGCAAGCTCTTTTCTCATTACCTCCATCTTACTTAAAAATAGGGTCGATTCAGGTCGTGGATCGTGCTTGCGTGTCGGCTCGCTCCGTTCTACGCTCGATTCCTGGTGATTTTGTGATCCTCTTGGCGGGCCCTCTTTCCTCGATAATTGTGCGGGCATCTTGTGCGTGTCTATCTCTTTGGAGGGCATCTCTTCTCTGGGAAGGTCGAGGCGACTTGGGGCTAAAGCCTTGTCCTTCTCACCCAACCTATTAAACGACCGCACTTTGTCGATCCTCTTTCCTTTTTGATGGTCGCGATCTTGGGGCCGAGGTTCGTGGAATTTCTTTCCTCGGTCCATAGCGACCTGAAGAGTGCACGCTCTCTTCTACGTCGATTGTCTGAATTTGGCTCTGGCGCCCTGTGTGCACCGCAAGAGGGATTCGTTTACGGGAGGATTACGGGTCGAATCGTCATAGGGCACTGGCCCTTAGCCACCAGCGGGAATTGGTGAGATACATAGTTTCATGCGTACCGGCGTATTCCTCATTTCGGCGACCTCAGGGGTCCTCCCGAAAGCCCGGTTGTATTTACGGGATCGATCTTTGGCTTTGCTGTGACCTTTCTCTGCGAGTTCCATCCAGGGGCAACAATAGCCTCTTTTTCGACTTGGTTTTTGATTAATGACATTTTAGCATCGCCAAAGTGCTAAGACCACTGTCTGGAATCCTTCTCCTTCCGCAGGAGATTGTCTAGTGTTTCTCCTGCGCCTTCCCCACGAGCATGATGTAGCATAGTACCTTTGCGAGGGGTTTGGGTGTTAGATGCCTTTTACTTCCGACCATCTCTCATGCGTGGTGGCTTTTCGAGCGTTTCTTTGGTAAAGGGAAGAAATAAAGGTAGTTTGAGGACTTTTCTTTGTAAGATTATCTCCTCCCGAATGAGAGCTCTGGTGATTTTTACACAATCGGTTTCCGGTAGCGGAGCCAATCAAGATGTCTAAATCCTCACGGGTGTCCTTGCGGTGTTTGGATGGTGGATATCTGGTCAGTATTTAAGGTGTGGTGATGCTCAAGGGTGGTGGTGTGGAGACTTAGAATGAAGAGAGCTTTTTCTTGCAAATATAGTGTGTATTTTATATATCTCATCCTTTTTAGTTTACAATGACCACCCTTTTATAGAGGTGGATAACTTAGGAGCAAGTAATCTATTAGATATTTTACTAGTAGATAGGTCTTACTTAGATATTAAGCAAGATGAAATATCTAAGTTACAAGTGGGGAAAAGATGCGGATCAATCGGCGACCACCTCTCTGAGGTCGCAAGAGCAAGCCCTCTTTGGCCTCGCCCCACTGGCGACCCTTCTTGACTTGCTGGATGAGATTTCACGGATCTGTTGCCTTTGCCTGGGACCGCAAATGCCTTGATCGCGGCGAGGTGAGGCGCCGGCCGCCCATTTTGCGATCTCTCTGTCATGCCGGAGGATGGCATGCGGTGGGTTGTCCCTCTTGTTGAGGTGGTGGAATTATTTATACCCATCACTTAGGTGACCAATCACAAGCTTCCCGTTCTTCAAATATAACATCCCTGCCGATTACAACTTTTCCTGTTACCGGATTAAACAACCTAAACCCTTTCGTTTGATGAGAATATCCAATGAAAATACACTTTTCGGATTTATCATCCAATTTCTTCCTCAAAACATCAAGAACATGGGCATAAGCAATACAACCAAATACTTTCAAATGTCCAATATTTGGTTTTCTTCTATCCATACCTCATATGGTGTTTTCCACAGGTATACTACGGTATGACACATGTTTAACACATAAAAGGCACAAGAACCCAAAAGACTTAGGCAATTTTTTAGAATGCATCATAGACCTTACCATGTCCATATGACGTTCTATTTTTCCTCTCTCATCACTCCAGTTGAGGAGTATATCCGGCAAATATCATCGATGTTTGCTACCATTATTTTCCGTAAAAATCATCATAGACAATATACTTAGTTCCTCATGCATGCTCTCAAAGTTTTAATCTCATATCCACTCTGTTTTTCAATGTACCTTTTAAAACTTTTAAAATATCACATGCATCGATTTATTTCTCGAGAAAATACACCCATGCTTTTTGATCAAGTCATCAATGAAAGATATAAAATACTTACTACCTCCGTTGGAAGGTTCTTCAAACATAATGCAAATCCGAATAAATTAGTTGCGGTGGTGTACTTGCTCTCCATGCCTTATTCTTTGGAAACGGATCTCTGTGATGTTTCCCAAAGTACATGACTCACATGACTTTATGAGGAAAGTCAATATCCGCAATCCCAATCTTGACTTATTCTTGGCAAGAAACTTTAAACTTCCAAAGTTCAAATGTCCAAATCTTAGATGTCATAACCATGTATCATCAAAACTCACGTAACTAAAAACAAGGTAAACCGCCACAATTAATTTTAAGCGGAAACAAGCGGTAATTACTCATATTTACCTTTGCAATGAGTCCTTTCTTTGGATCTTCTTTGCGCAGTTCTTTGATTGAAGACTATGTTATATCCTTTCGTGACAACCGTCAATGCTCAACAAATTATGACGTAAACTAGGCACATATAATACATCGAAAAATAGGATTAGAAGAACCATCTTTTAAAGTGTAAGCGATTCTTCCTTTTCCAAGGACTGGTACCTCAGTATTATCTCCAAATTTAACGATCGATTATGCGAAGTATCCAAATCAGAAAACAATTCTTTGTTCCCACACATGTGATTACTACAACCTGAATCCAAAATCCAATCATTTTTCTTGTTCTCATCAATTCCAAAATTCGCCAATAATGAAGTTTCCAAACTATTATCATTATTTTCTGCAACCTTAGCATGATTTTCTTGATTCTTGAAACGACAATGATTTTGATAATGTCCATATTTCTTGCAATTATAACATTGAATTTTCGATTTGTCTTTTTTCGAAAAATCATTACTTTGTTCATTATGACCAGAATCATTATTATTTCTTTTGTAATTGAAATTACCTCGCCTCGGCCTCGGCCTCGACCACGGCCTCTACCACAAAATTTTTGACCATGTTGGTTGAATTCAACATGATTCGATGATTCTACCTTTTGATTTGACACATTTAGTTGTGCTGCAAAACTTCCTCAACAATAGCAATAGATTGTTGATCAAGAGAACTTTCATAGGATAATAACTCACCTTCCAATTGATCTATATTTATATTTACACAGATTCGCGGCGGATTATTTAATCCGCCAAAACTCTCTTTTTCTCTTGTGTTGGAATAATTATTCCCGGCGGTTTATTGGTTAATTGTTTGGCGGATAATACCCGTCTGGCAACAGATCTTAGCGGTGGACTCAAAAACCGTCGAGAAAGGGCCTAAAAATTTAGTGGCAAAGGCAAATCGGTGGATTTTAGTGGCGGCTAAGACCGCCGTGAAAGAGTTTTAACGGTGGATTGTCAGCGTTAGCGGTGGAAAAAATCTGCCGCTTAAAAGCATGTTTTTGTAGTGACACCGGGGTCTCGGTTGTGTTCCTTGTATAGAATAGTAGAGCGGTAACTTATACCTCGAGACAATTGGTTTTTGCACTCAAGTTATGAAGACATTAATTATTGTATGAGGTTCCACGTGTGTGCGTGTGTTTTGCGATGTTAAGATTTGATATTTTCCGTAAGTAGATGTGAAAATGACTTGATATTTTTTGTGACAAAAGACAAGGGTAATATGTATAGTATCTATATATAATATGCATAGCATATATATATATATATATATATATATATATATATATATATATATATATATATATATATATATATATATATAAAGTAAATAGGATTGTTTCAAAAAAATAGTAAATAGGATTTGTATGTGTGTGTATGTATGTGTGTGCGTGTATGTGTGTGCGTGTTTATATATATATATCACATCTACTTACAGAAAATATAATCTCTTAACATTGCAAACACACGTTCTCAAAAAAAAAAAAAAAAACATTGCAAACACACGCACACACACACACACACATATATATATGTGTGTGTGTGAGTGTGTTTTTGTGATGTTAAGATATGATATTTTTTTGTAAGTATATGTGAAAATGACTTGATATTTTTATTATCATAGACAAGGTGAATATATTCTTTCACACAATACCTTTTATAATTGTCTGTCCAAAAGAATGACACAATTATTAATAAATCAAGATACTTATACACACACATATATACATATATATATATATATATATATATATATATATATATATATATATATATATATATAACCTAAATGTCTTATCATTTGTTTTGTTTTTCTGAATGTCGTTGTTTTGTGTTGTGTTGTGTTGTAACGTTGGAGGTAGTAAGAGAAGAAGATAATAGTGTTTTTACCAACGTCATAGAATACTTGATGATGACGAGGAGAGCAGATGCCGGACGGAACCGTGAGCGAACTTATATTTTCAATCTAACAGTGTCTCACTTCCGGTTTGAGATTTACCAGTGCGAGGGCGGGGAAAGGTGCTCTATTGAGCGAGACTAATGAAATTTTCTCTGAGCTACATACCATGAGCCCCAATACAAATCACAGGGATTAGGCATAACACAGCGGATCGAAAGGAATCGAAAACACCCTAGGGAAAGCATGCAATTCTAAAAACCTCATCGAGGCCGAGGCGTACCATAGAATTCAGTTCGAGAATTTTGTTCTTGTAATTTCAAACAACATTAATTTGTCATATTACACATTTCAAAGTTAACTAAGGCATACAATACTACATGCATTTATACTATTCAGTTTCAAAATTAACTAAAGAATACAATACTAGTGGCATTTATACTAAAAACATTTATACTCCCGGGATCAGAGTCTTTACTCATTGTCAAAATTAAGTCATTAGCAATACTACTATCATGCTATCATACATTACACTATCATAAATTATACACTACATTATTCAAATCAAAAATTATAACACTATCATACATATTGTCACACATTGAATTTTACATGCAAACCAATAAACAAATCTAAGAACCTCATCATACATTTAATCATACCATACATGAATTGAATTTCATCCAACAATAAAATAACACACTATTAAACATGAAACATGAAATTCTCTAAATTATACATGAATTTTGAATTTTACATGAATATCAATAAACCACTAAACATCAATAAACCATAAACTCTAGGCTAATAATAGCTTAACATTACATATTATTGATGTTCATACATATCCATTCAATTCTAAGCATCATACATATCCTTTCAATTCTAAGCACTTCATCATACATATAATCATACAATACATGAATTCGAATCTAAACCCTAAACCCTATAACACTATTGAATTCCAATCGAACATAAAACATGAAATTCACATAATTATACATCAATTTTCGATTTTTCTTACAGATTTCAACATCAAATAACCAAATTTAATAAACCGTAAACCACTCACGGTGGTGTGTTTCTTGTTGATTAGGATTAGCCATGGTGAAATCCGGTTGAGATCGTCCCAAATTTGCTCACGAGAATTGATGTCTTTCGGTGTTCTATCGTTTTTGCGGAGTAAGTGAAAAGGTTGTGAAATGGGGCGGAATGAGGAAGAATACAGGATAAAGGTTTCAAATTTGGCGGATCCGTCGAAATTTGGACGAGCGTCCTCCAGGTTTGACGAGGCTATCAAATGGATCCGTCAAAATTTGGGCGGATTCACTCAAGCCCGACCAAAAAGGACGGAATCCGTCAAAATTTGGGCGAGCCGTCAATATTGTGACGGAATACGTCACAATTTGGGCGAGCGTCCAAATTTTGGACGGATTCCGTCCTTTTCAATCGATGAATTTTTGACGGAAAATAATGAATATTGTGACGTTTTATCTATATTTGGACGAAATCGTCCAAATTTGGACACGGAACCTGAAAAAAAAATGTCAGAAAAATTTTGACCTGAAACGAATTATCAAACCTTACAGTGGCCTGATTTACCAATTTCCCGGTTCAGATCCCCGGATTGATCGAACTTATATCATTCTAGATGATGGAGCTTCGATTTTGATCGTGAAAGAATGAGTCCTTGCGGAGATGGATCAAAATTACTTCATTGTTGATGATGATTTATTTATAATTAACACTTATTTTAAGATATTGTGAAGTACTAATAATACTCAATTTTTATTGTTATGCTATGATACTTATTTTGCTATTAATAAAATGTAAAATTTATTGTTTGATTCCAACACTAATTCGAAATTTAGATTTTGGATCTTTGTCAAACGATTCAATTTGGGTTAATTTATGTAAATCGGTCGATCGTTATGATACGTATTTCTACCACTACTACCTTTTTCTTTTCCCCAAATTTGTACTTAGTGCAGGGCCTGCAGGCTATAAGTTAAACAAAAATAAAATATGAAAACGTTTTACTCTAACCGGTGTCTGAAGAAATTAAAAATAAAATAAAAATGCAGGATATACAAACACAGTCTGATAAAAGTTTCTACTAAGTTGTACACTAAAATAAATATGGGGAGAGGTTTAAAAAAACAAGTAAGAGGGAAAAATAGGAATCAGGACAGTGGAAATACAAACTGGGTGATAAGGACAATTCCACTATTAGTAACTCTAAATGCATTGTTCACTACAGTGGAATTGATTTCAAATCGACTATTATACTGTTTTGTTGTTTTTGACAAAAATTGCCTCAAAATGACATCGGAAAAATATCAAATTGGATGTCTAAATAAAGAGAACGAAAAAGAGAAAAATATGGTGAAAGAATTTACGATGTTTTGGCGTTCGGATCAAAAGATATATTTATTTTTGTAATTGAATAGGAGAGAATTTAAATTATAGTGGAATAAACACTTGTCATTTTTACACAATAAAGAATTCCACGGTTCTATTTACATATTTCCACTTTCAAATTGTCCTTCTTAATAATAAACCCAATGAAAGGAATTAAACATTCAACACTAATGGATATCTGACAAAATAAAAATTACAAGATATACAAACACAACCAGCTAAAAACTACTACTTATTTAGAAGACGAGCAATCAACATATTTGTTGTTGTCTTGTACTCTCTCCGTTTCCCAAAGTAACTGAGATATTTGTCAAAAAGATTTGTTATAAAATAATCAGACATATTTCCAATTCAATATTTATTGTGTTTTTTTGTACATATACCCTTATTTATTAAAGAATGAGAGAATAAATCTGATATTAGCATTAATTAGACTAAGGGTTTTTGTCATTTTGACCGTCAAATTAAAGCGTTAACTCACATCCTTAATATGTTTGTTTTTTGTTACTGCATTAGTTATTTTGTAACGTAGGGATTAATATTTTAGCATAGTGCCATTTTAACAAGACTAGTAAAGTACATACTCCGTGCAATTTTCAAAGTAAAGTTATTAATTAAAGAATCTCCGTGAGGTTGTTTTACGTTCATTACAAAATGACACAATACATCTTATAACATATTGATAAATTAGTTTCTTGGTAAAATCGAATGCGTAAGATTTGTTAGATTTTTTTTTTTTTTTTTGTATCTATTTTAGTGTGGATATAACATTTCTCTTCAGGACCTTTTCCTATAAATAGAGAAGGATTCATGACCCTAAAGTATAGAAAATAGTTATTTCAAGCTATATATATGCAAATGGCTGCTAAGCTTGCTTATTTCCTAATGTTTCAAATTTGCTTGCTTGTTTTAGGTTAGTGTTTAATTTCACCTCAATTCTAAAGATGCGTTTAGATTGCTGGAATGAAATGAAATGTGTGTGATTCCATTCCTATGCATGGCACGCAGTGGGATGATATGTATGAGATTCTATAAAATGTGACAAGTGATATATATGGTGGATGATAGGCATGCATGATGATGAGTGTGGCGGGTGGTGATGGGGCATGCGGTGGTGGCTGGCAGTGGATGATGTGAAGTGTGCGATAACGGTGGTTGTGGTGATGAGATGGTTGTGGTGGCGGCGGCGGTGGTGTAGTTACAAAGGTGGTGTGGTGTGCGGTGATGGGCGATGATGATAACGGGTTGGTGGGGGCGCGGGAGGATTGTTTGTGGTGGAAGATAGTGGCGGGGTTGGTGGTGGGATATATAGGTTATGAGTGAGGATGGGAAGACGGTGGTGAGGTGGGTGATGGTAACGGGTAGAGGTGAAAATGTTGGTAACATGAGGTGGTGGTGGGGTGGAAGGTAGTGGGTTGGGTTGTGATGGGGGATGGTGGTGAGTTGTGACGAGTGTGGTGATAAGGTAGGAGGTGGTGGCGGGTGTTGGTGAGGAGGGTGGGTGGGTGGCGCGGGAGGTGGTTGATTTTTTATTACTATGTTATGTTTTACATTTCATCTCATCCAAACAGTCCGTTCATTTGATTTATTTTCGATGGAATGAAAATTCATTGATGATGAAATGAAATGAAGAAAAAAAAAAAAAAAAAAAAAAAAAAAAAAAAAAAACATCGAGATCTTCCAGAGTCATCAGATGAATATTCCAATAAAATGAAAATTCATTTCATTGTCTCACGGCGTCCAAACAATCTAGAATGATGAAATGAAATGAAAAAGAAAAACATTATATTCAATTTCATTATAGCACGCACAATAAGAGTGGCGGATGCACACTATAACAAATGTGGTATGTGGATCCTGCTAAAAACAAAAAAAAAAAAAAAAAATTACATTTTTAATATATAAAATAATATTTACTTCAAAAAGGATTTACGAACCCTCCAAACTAAATTTCAGATTGATTTACATTTGTTTTTTTAATTTTCCAGTGATAGCAGGTAGTGTCGAAGGAGAAGGTCCAAAAGTGTTTGTCACCGCAACAACTAAAAAAAAATGAATTGGGCTCATCGAGATCTTCCGGTGAGAGAAGAAGATTGTTACAGAGATATTTGTGAGTTTGAGAAAGATCCACCGTGCATACTTCCATGTACTTGTCACGAAGTGGATGATGATTGCTCAGTTCCAAAAGGGGTTGAAACAGAGGAGGAGGAGGAATATATATATTAGCGTAAAAATGATAAGAAATTATGCTATTCTTTCTGCATGGATGATGATGATGATGATGGTGTACTTTTCCTGCAAAAAGCCAGCCACTACTTTCCATATTGCAGAAAACTACTGGGGGGATGAAGTTCTTACTTTGTGTGTTGTTTTATCGCATTTTAAATCTCAATAAATAAAATTGATCATCACAAGTCTCCTCTCGATCTTTGTTTCTTTTATCTTTCTTCTTCTTATTATTCTCATCTGATCAACGTTGATTTCTCCCTCACTCTCTGTCTGTATATATATGTAATGACCCAGAACATTAATTGAGGATTCGAGCGCCACCACGGTGTGATTAGACCCCGTGCGGTGCCTATAAAAAGACTCGAAAACACAAGTTTTCATCTTTATTATCATTCCTTCCTTTTGAAACCGATATATATACGCTATACGGATGGCCAGTTCGTTCTTCCAGACCAAAGTAGTTGCTTTAATCTAATCCGTTTTTTTTTCTAATTCTCACTATCAACTGAATCCACACGAAGAGAGCATCGATCAAGCAATGAATTCATTGTTTTTCAATAGCTTTCCTTCATCCAAAATCTCATTGTTAATTGTTCTTGAAATGTTTTTTTTTTTTTTCAAATCATATTTTGTTTTCGAGAGGATCTATGGTTCATTTCACATTTCTAAATTATTTTTGCACTGTTTTTCACACTATATGATCACAAGAATGCGAAGGAATACAGTTTTTCACTGTTGTGTCAAACTTCAAAAAATAAACCTCTTATATAAATTTATTTTTTTCCGAATCGAAATGATTTTATTAAGAAAATACAACAAACACAATACACTGGACCAAAGCCGAGCGATAACTGAGACAAATTCGGATCACCACGGCCTAAAGCCGGACACCGAGAAACGAAAGGAAGACAAAGGATATGGGGATAACCCATTTCGACCAAATTACTGCCTCACTCTGAGAGATTTGATTTGGTAATATAATACAATAGTCATATTCATAGCATAAAAGACTTTGACAAAACTAACAACCTAACTAACTTAGTAACAATCCGAAATCTGACAATCACCGACTTGATCCAACACATAAACAACAAACAAACAAACCTACAAATTTGAAATCCGAAAACCTATCATCCTCGAAAATAATCTGGAGCGCCAAGCGAGGAGTGGAGAAACACACAAATCTTTCCTCCGTCAACATGCATCAAAGTCCATAGCCTGAAACCCGTCTCTCTTGATACAAACCGTCGAAACGCCGTGAAAGAACCATCTCCGGCCGGCCATCAGTTTTTCAAGCCAAAGAAAGATCCCAAGACCCAAAGCTGGCTGGGAGCCTTTCTATTCCAAACAAATCTGAACCTAAGAGGGTCACCGGCCATGAACACCGCCATCTTCGCCGGAAAAACAAGAGAAGAGTTCTAGATCTAGGTTTATTTAGGAAGAAAGATGAAAGAACTGAAACACGCCTACAAACAACAATGAAAAAACGACTAGAGGGAGGAAAAAGACAGCCGGCACCGGCGAGGTCTGATAGCTTAGAGAGAAGGCAGAGGAAAAGAAAATTAGAGAGAGAAACTGTTAATTATTCTTTCTTTTTCTTCAAACTCAACCTCTTATATAATAAATCATTAAATTTAATCTCTCAGAATATGTTTCGAAGTGAACTCTTCCTCATAGTATTCTCTTTCTTCACGTTGACCTCCTTAAGCATATCATGTAATGTTAGGGTTATCCATCCCCTGATATGGCCTAGTGGTGAGTAGTTGGGGTGTTATAATGACAGCCGGACCCTAAGTTGGAGGTCAATTTGTTCGATTCCGTAAAAGGGTTGATTTGCGATTGATAACACCGCCCGGTGATGGGGAACCAGGCAAGCCCACGACTAAAGCTCTAGGTTACCTGATTAACCTCTCCCCACATTCCTGTGGGATCGGGGGTTGGGGGCCCTCATAGTTAGGGTATAACCATTTTTGTAATGTTAGGGTTATCCTCAATTTAACTTGTGTTTAACCTTGATGACATTTTTTGCACATTCATTTCCTTCATCATCTTCACTAATACATCCACTAGTTTTGATTCAGCTTTTACTCCGTGTGAATCCCCAAAATCATCATATAAACCCTATAGACAGAAAATCCTTCACTTGCATCATCATCATCACCTTCATCACCTCGTCATGTCTTGGTTAAAAAATTTATATCAGTCTTCGGCCCTCTTCCATCAAAAGATAGGATATGTTGCAAAAAAATAGGCTTAGAATGTGCCTCCCCCACAAACATAACACAATATCATCTATAGAAACCAAACGCAATACCCTTCACCTATGATTTTCACCCTCTCGGCATGGATGGATATTATCTAAAGTTTTTTATTAAGTATTTCTCTTTTGTAGAAACACAACACAATTTGATTCTCTTTAGGCATGGATGGAAATCACTAGTTTAACGCAGCGGAATTTAAAATTTGATTTCCTTTTCTAGATCGTTTTTAGTTTAATGTAATAAACACGTTAAGTAGTTTGGCGGTTATACCTCGGATGATCTATAAGATCGTCGCTTTGACCGCCAACGGAGAGTAGTTCAATCGCGCAAGCCGCCCACGCGTCCGGCCTCTATCGCTAATCCACACGAACCCCTCGCCGAATCCTCCTTGGATTGGTATCGGAAAAACTCCGGTTGCTTTAGACCGGACATTTTCTTTCCTCGAAACTCACTATGGAAGGCTCTACTATTTTACACAAGAATTATGAACTCTTGCAATTGTGATGTACAAAAGAGCTTGACACCCACCTCTTATTTATAGTGATAAGTGGCGCCCCATTAGTGTGTAGGAGAAGAAAACATTTTTCCAATAAAATAAGAAAAATCAACTAGATTGATTTATCTCTTTAATTATAATTTATTTTGCCAATATCATATATTGATTATAATTATCTTATTACCATAAATCTAATTTCCAAAATCAATTAATATCATATATTAATATTATGGCAATCTTATTAATTAAAGTGCACAATCCAAGTGTATCTCATACACTTAAATGTGGCGCCCCATATGCCAATAAATTGGCTTCCGGAATATTCTTTAATTAATCTAATTTGTATATAATTAATATCTTGTATTTTTATTTATTCATAATAAATAAATACCACCATATTAATTTACCACTATAACATTTATAGTCTAGAGATAAACTTTCCTTATTTGGTTATCAACTATAACCGCATTTTAATCCGACTCGAAGTTCATATGTGTGTGACCCGATAGGCTTCCGAATATGTTGGCCGTAGACATAAAGTGCAATTTACTAAAATGCCCTCCATACCTAACGATCACGGGATAGCGTCTAGCAACACACCGTGACCCCCAAATATCGGAAGAGTCAAAAGCAATGACTACTACCTTTCATGTGAAGCAGTTACCATGTAACTTACAATCCTATCGCTGTAACAATATCCATACGATCGTATCTCGAGTGTCAATACATTAACGATCGTATCTTATAATTTGGATATCATGCTCTCTCGAAGTAACTCGTTTACTCCCATTTTGCAAAGATTCACGAGAGTAAGACATTCCTTATAAGAAGGCCATTTCGGATATTCGATCCCAATCATAGGATCTGCGATTCTGGGCGACCAATCATGTAGACTCTGCGTGCTTCCGATATCATACCCAATCACTACCGCATGATCGCCCGTGGTTAGGAGAAATCTCAATAGTGTCAAAGCATGACAATCCACACCGTGATGCCATGAAGACTCCGGTCAAAAGGATAATTACACAACCACCACATAGTGTCACACTTAATGTAAGTGTGTCGATCCTAACGTCATCGTATTCTCTAATACACATCACGTGCGGTCCAAGTGTCCCTACACTTCGATGAGCGAGATCTATCCCTATCTTCTAAAAGATAGAAGACATCCAATACGTGCTAGTCTGATTATACTATCAATGTCCCATTTGATAATATATAAGACTAAAGACTTTTAAGTACCAACCTTGTTATAGTGATTAGAGATCTCATCAACCATAATCACTATCATGGTTTCTCTATCACAGATTGATACTAGGGACGTTACTATATATAATAACATAAGTGATAGGATTGTAAGTTACACGGTAACTGCTTCACATGAAAGGTAGTAGTCATTGCTTTTGAAAGGTAGTAAGCTATACAACAAACTATATGAAGATAAACAATATATAATAACATAAGTGCTTTTATTAATCATAATAAAGTTATTACATGAACTAAATAGACTGTAAATGACCCGACCCGGTCGGATCCGGTCCAACCCGATTGGGTTTAGGACAGTGGCGGAACCAGAAAAAAATTTCGGGGTGGTCTTGGTGTAAAAATTTCGGAGTGGTCTTGGTATATAGAAATTTCGGGGTGGTCTTGGTCTTGGTAACATCAAGAAAAAGACACATAATATACTAATATTAACACTACTATTAAAAAAAATTTCAAAATTTGGGGTGGGCTTGAGACCACCCCAATTACAAGGTAGTTCCGCCCCTGGTTTAGGACACCTTTCCAACAGTTATCATCTTTTATCAACTTTAGTTTTTCTTCCACCGGAGTTAAGATAAGTTTAGCACAATCCATCTTAAACTTCTTCAAAATATCACCTGCATATTTCTTTTGTGAAATGAAGATTCCACTATCCATTTGATGTATCTCCAAACCAAGAAAGTATGACATCAAACCAAGATCTGTCATTTCAAAATGACTAGTCAAAGCCTCCCTGAATTCTGAAATCATTTGTGCATTAATTATTACCAGTAAAAATAAGATCATCAACGTATAAGCACACAACAATAATCACCTCCATCAAAATATTTGGCATATAAGGTATGCTCGTTGATCAATAAAATAAGAGTCAATACGAGTATACCATGCTCTCGGGGCTTGTTTGAGTCCATACAATGCCTTTTTCAAGCTATAACTTTACTTTCTTGTCCTTCAAAAATATATTATGCAGGTTGATCCACATAAACTACTTCTTCAAGAACACCGTTGAGAAAAGCATATTTCACATCCAACTGATAAATTTTCCACAAACTTTGTGCAGCAAGTGAAATAACCATACGAACTGTATCAAGTCTTGCAACAGGAGCGAACACCTCAAAATAATCAATATCTGCCTTCTGCTTGTATCCTTTTGCTACAAGTCTGGCTTTATAGCGATCTACCTCTCCATTGGCTTTGTACTTTGTTTTGTACACCGGTTTTACCCCAATGGGTTTCTTGCCTGGTGGAATGTTTGTCAGCTCCCAAGTATCATTCTTCTCAATTGAATGAATCTCATCATTTATGGCTTGTATCCAGTAATCATTTCTCGAAGCTTCATCAAAGCTAACTGGATCATAATCTGCAAACAAAGCAAAATTAACAATTTCTTCATTAGACATGTCATTATCATTTCCAATGACATAATCCTGTAATCGAGCTGGTAACTGTCTTTGTCGTTGCGGACAACTAGATTAAGATTCAGTAACAATTTCCTCTCTTGGTGGTTCTGTTTGTTGTATACTAGAACCAACAACTGGAATAGAAGCACTGCTCGATTTTTCAACTTGCTTAGGTGACCAATCACAAGCTTCCCGTTCTTCAAATATAACATCCCTGCCGATTACAACTTTTCCTGTTACCGGATTAAACAACCTAAACCCTTTCGTTTGATGAGAATATCCAATGAAAATACACTTTTCGGATTTATCATCCAATTTCTTCCTCAAAACATCAAGAACATGGGCATAAGCAATACAACCAAATACTTTCAAATGTCCAATATTTGGTTTTCTTCCTATCCATACCTCATATGGTGTTTTCCACCTGGTATACTTCTGGTATGACACATGTTTAACACATAAAAGGCACAAGAACCCAAAAAGACTTAGGCAATTTTTTAGAATGCATCATAGACCTTACCATGTCCATATGACGTTCTATTTTTCCTCTCTGTCACTCCAGTTGAGGAGTATATCTGGCAGTCATCTGATGTTTGCTACCATTATTTTCCAGAAAATCATCATAGACAATATACTTAGTTCCTCTGTCTGTTCTCAAAGTTTTAATCTCATATCCACTCTGTTTTTCAATGTACCTTTTAAAACTTTTAAAATATCACATGCATCGATTTATTTCTCGGAAAATACACCCATGCTTTTTGGTGAAGTCATCAATGAAAGATATAAAATACTTACTACCTCCGTTGGAAGGTTCTTCAACATAATGCAAATCCGAATAAATTAGTTGCAGTGGTGTACTTGCTCTCCATGCCTTATTCTTTGGAAACGGATCTCTGTGATGTTTCCCCAAAGTACATGACTCACAGACTTTATGAGGAAAGTCAATATCTGGCAATCCCAATACTGACTTATTCTTGGCAAGAAACTTTAAACTTCCAAAGTTCAAATGTCCAAATCTTAGATGTCATAACCATGTATCATCAAAACTCACAGAACTAAAAACAAGGTAAACTGCCACAATTAATTTTAAGCGGAAACAAACGGTAATTACTCATATTTACCTTTGCAATGAGTCCTTTCTTTGGATCTTACTGTGCAGGTTCCTTGATTGAAGACTATGTTATATCCTTTCTGTGACAACTGTCCAATGCTCAACAAATTATGACGTAAACTAGGCACATATAATACATCAGAAATAGGATTAGAAGAACCATCTTTTAAAGTGTAAGCGATTCTTCCTTTTCCAAGGACTGGTACCTCAGTATTATCTCCAAATTTAACAGTCGATTGTACAGAAGTATCCAAATCAGAAAACAATTCTTTGTTCCCACACATGTGATTACTACAACCTGAATCCAAAATCCAATCATTTTTCACTACAAGAAAATTGACATTTTGTGACGACCATGGTTCGTCACATAATAAGTAAATTTCGTCACATTTGGTTATTTGTGATGAAATTTGTGCGTCACAAAGGTCATCACCTATCATAAGTCACAAAAAGTATTCTGTGACGTATTTATTATTCCTCACGTTTTTGTTAAATATGTGACGAACACTTCATCACATATTTCATTTTCCACTTGGTCATTTTAGATAAATTTGTGATGACAAAGTCGTCACTTTTGCCTTAAATATGTGACGCCACAAATTTCTCACGTATTGTATGTTTAAGTGATGACCGATTTGTCACCTAAAATAGGAGAATGTACAAAATAAAATGCAATTTGTGACCTCTAATTCATCACAAATTCTTATGATATGTGATAAAATCTTCATCACAAAAAGTGAGTATATGTGATGAAGCATTTCTCACCTAATGTTCCTATCCTAACCACTAGTTCGTCACACGTTGATTTCAAACGTGAGAAATTATATTTGATATAATAGAAATTTTGTGACGAATTCTACATCACTTTATATGTTATTGCAAGCCCCCAATTTCGTCAAATAATCGTATTATACGTGATGAATTTGATTTTTGCATCACCTAATCAATACAAGGCCAATAATAGCTTGGTAATAAAGTAGTTCCAAAATAGTACAGAAGTTTCAAAATCAAAACTTAAAAAAGTATTACGCCGTCTGCTAGAGATTTAAAAATTCACAAGTTTGATAAACAAAAATTTACAAAATTCTAATAATGCTAGAGAATTAGACAATTGAAAATCAATCATAAATTTGATCATGCATAGTCTGCTAGCTCATCTTCATAGGGATCATCATCATCATCATCTTGATAGTTGTTAGGCTCATCAGAATGGCCGTTACTCTTTCCCTGTGATGTCAAGAGGGCTGTCACTTGTGCTTTTAGTTTCTCATTTTCCTCTTGCATAATCTTATAACTGGTTGCTAGTAACTTTACTTGATTTTGAATTTCAGCCAACTCAGATTTTGAAGCCATAGAAGATGTGGCAAATGATTTGGTGGTTTCCAATCGTGAAAAAGAACCTACACCATAAATAGATTGCCCTTTGCACCCAAGAGTCTTACTCATGATTTCTAACTCAGCCTCCATGGGCACTTGTATGAAATCAAGTGGAGTTTCCTCAGGTGCTTCAGCAATCAATTTCTGCTTGTTCATCCCGTATTCGTTTCATATTATCCTGCGAACAAATTATCATGTCATGGACCACAATCTTATCATCAGGTTACGTAAATAAATAAATAAATAAATAACACCACTTAGCACAAATCGTTATAAAACAGATTTAGTGATCTAAAGATTAAGTGCATGCAACATAGATTAAAAAAATAAAGTGTTGGTCCTACTCGATTATTTAAAGTACATCACAAAACAAATGTTATATATTTAAAACAATGAACCTGAATTCCTCAAATGTTACACAACAAACTGAATTCCTCAAGCAATTATATCATAACAATATAGAAATACAACAAAGATGATGTACTATAGTTTAAGTACAAAACCAAATATTGAAAGACAAAATGTTGCAGGTTCTAACTTCAGGAAACAACAGATTGCAATACAAAAGACTTTTAAAGAAATTACAAGGTCTGACAATGAGTCTCAAACAGCACAATATATTACAGGCAGCTCTGAATATTAAGTTACAGATCGACAAGAATATACTCAAGAAAAGTTCAGTCGAGTTCTGATTAAGAAGATCGGCAACCATTATTCAATGGTCGAGAAACACAATCTGATGATCAAACACTAAGCTAATTCATTCCCCTGAAGAAACAATGGAATTTGGAAACGAATGTTTAACGCCTAAATCTGTAGCACTACTTGCATTCACGTATGGACGAGAACCCATTTGACAAATATGTAGAAAAGGTAGAGCTGTATCAAGCTGATCAACAATTTTTTTGCATATACAATTCAACACAGAAAATCACAGAAAGAAATTCTCACACTATTTTTTTGTTTTTGTTTTCCCTGCTATTTTGTTCTCGTTCAGAAAAACTACACACTATTTTTTATCCCACTTGTATGGTTTTAATTAAGCTACTAGTTAGTCATTGTCACTAATGTTTCAAATTCAACAACTTTTGTGATAATAATTCAACAACTCTTATGCCCCTAGGATTCTGGATTGAAACAAAAATGTGATAAAGAAGTGTAATTACATATAAAATGTGAAGATATGCATGCTCTAAATATAAATAAACAAAAAATGTATCGAATCATACCACCCAGCGTGGATCAGTGTAAACATTATCACACACCCAATGCCAGTGACTCTCTGCTCTCTCATTCCATAAATCAGCGCGGGGAAGATTAGCTCGACCTTCCTGAGGCGTTTTATAAGCCAAGTAGTGCCGATGTAACCTCCACTTTAATGAAGTATATGCCTTTGAGATCTTCCCATCAACATATTCATCAATTTTGGGATGGGCCAAGTCAACATCGAACAGTACCTAAATTCAAATTAGTATAAATATAAGTAAAAAAAGTAATACATATCATCTTAATATTTTTTTTTTACTTTTATTCTTGTCAACATAATAACATTTGAATGGGATTCAAAAATCATTTTAACAAGTCACGCATCCATAGAAGATACCCAATAACGTAACTGAACTCACCGATAACTTCTCATGCAAAAGCCTTTTATAAAGCTGTCAAAACAGAGCAGAAATTCTGCTTGAAAACAAAAGCATAACAGCTTGAATATCTTTCAATTAGATTGTCCTTTCTTTATAAAACCACCTCCAAATATTTACCAATAATGTCCATAAGCTTCCTGCAAATTATCAGTTCAAAAGTGCATTTCAGCTCATCAAACAGCCCAAACATTAGCAAACCCGAGGGCCTTTTGGAGCGAGAAAATGCATTATTTTCGAGATGATCCACCAACCTTAGACCAGATTATTTGATGAGGTATGATAAAAAATAACCCATAGAAAATTGGTTTATGGCAATAATAAAGTACTAATAGAACATACAAAACTCTGTTTTTACTTGGTTACAAATCTCCCCCACATTTATATTACACAAGTTCATAGCATTATCATGGAAAGCTATGAAAACACCTAAAGAACACAAACCACTTCACCAACTGCTAGCCATCTATAAGCAAAGTTTCTAAAACCGTAACATATTACTTATAAATTCATACTTGAAAAACCACAAATTCCAGCACTACAATGAGGAAATAATATGGGAGTGCACCCAGGCAATCACAAGACTATTTTATATTTTAGTGAATAAGTGCAGTGTGACTAAATTGAAGACAGAAAACAGGTCCAAAGATATATTTTTTTGCACTATTACTTTCTTCCCATGTCAATGTTATTTACCCTCATCTCATGGTTTGAATAAATGAAGGCAGGACACAAAGACAGAATTTAAGCAATCAAATTTCAGAGGAAATTATGCATCTAAAGAATTGATAGAGTAAGATGACGAACAAGTTTCTTTATGTTTTATACAAATAAGAGATTGATTTGCCAAGACTGACTTATCAAGCGGAAAAAGTGAGTTTTCCCTTTTTTTAGCCTTAGGTGAATTTCATTTCCGGTGTCAAATTCTTAGACCCGTCATGAAAACTAGCAGTCCACCTACCACAAGGTGAGTCTCCGGTGCAATTACAGGAAAACACTACAACCTATTTTGGCTCTCTGCATAAGCACATTATGTGTCAATGAGAAATTCAGGCCAGTTTATTCATGATGTCAAAATACGCAATTTCCATAGATGGATCTTCAGAGAGAACACACTTTTTTCTATGTAAGTGGTAAGTTTAAAAAATCTAAAACAAGAACCCACTTTTTTTACTTAAAAAGGAAGAAGATCAAATTTAATTCACCATCCATTTATGATCACTACTGCTACCACCTAAAGCAACACTACACAGTCTAAAGCTGAAAGCTGAAATTTAATACAAAGGCAAGCAATTCGGAATGATCATAACGGAGGTATTTTGAGTCAAAACCAAGAAAGTATAACTACTGATGCAATCGATAACTTACCGAAAAGTAATTCATTAAATATTGTCATTGGAGTTGTTGTAATCTGGCCAGTGAAATAAAATGCAGAGCAGAAGAATTAAGCCCATAATATACTTCTATTTACATGTTGATCCTCAAATATAGTTTCACATAGGATTATTATTAGAATTGCAGGTTTGGGAAGAAATAATTGATAAATTTAGTCAGAATATATTTTCCTTTATTTTGGATTGCCTTATAACAATATAGTTTATGATTGTGATAGTGTACTTCATAAATTACAAATGCGTTAAAAAAAACTGATTGAATTCTAAGCATTGCACAAACGATGGTAATTACTAGTAGATATATATTAGTCTGGATAAACATTACACAACATTAAAACACCCCAAAATGGTTTTGTATTTCTAACAAACCCCCAGCCTAATAACCAAAACCCCCAAAATATACTGATGATAATATTTAGTAAATCAGAAGGGTAAAACAGGGGATTAAACGCTTGTGGATCACACAATCATATTTCAAGCTTCCATTACAGATTTCACTCGATCACACAATTGACATTCATCATCATGATTCCCAATAATATACAAAAAAAAAGAGGCCGGGTAATTGTAAAATTACGTTGAAGACGCAGAAGAGAAAAAAAAAAAAAAAAAAAAAAAAAAGAGTACCTGATACCGCCCTTGATCGGTCCTTGATCAGCAGCGATTTGTTTTTCTCAACTTCCTGTTTTGATATTATCGATCACAGCGGTTTTTTTATTTCCAGGGTTTTGTCGATATATATAAATATATAAAAATATAATGAAGATCGTATTTTCTAAAAAATAAGCGGAGATTTATTATAAAAAAAAACGAGGAAAGGGAAAAATTAGCGGGCGATATAAAAGGCGCGCCTGTAGCAATTTTTTGGTGGAATTTATTAATATATGTTATTTTTTACATTGTGATGAAAATATTTCCTCACATATTTCCTTAATTGATTATGAATTTATGTATTCTTCACTCATATGAATTATATATGTTCGACAAAAAAATTCATGTTTTCGTTGTGACGGAGAAGAAATCTATCCGCGACGCAAAGATTGTAAAAGTTTATGAAATACTTATATGTGAGGATTTAAAAATATTCATCACAAAATTTATTGTACGGTGATGAATTTTGAAGCGTCACATTTATTTCGTCACAAAATGTCATTTTTCTTGTAGTGTTTCTTGTTCTCATCAATTCCAAAATTCGCCAATAATGAAGTTTCCAAACTATTATCATTATTTTCTGCAACCTTAGCATGATTTTCTTGATTCTTGAAACGACAATGATTTTGATAATGTCCATATTTCTTGCAATTATAACATTGAATTTTCGATTTGTCTTTTTTCGAAAAATCATTACTTTGTTCATTATGACCAGAATCATTATTATTTCTTTTGTAATTGAAATTACCTCTGCCTCGGCCTCGGCCTCGACCACGGCCTCTACCACAAAATTTTTGACCATGTTGACTGAATTCAACATGATTCGATGATTCTACCTTTTGATTTGACACATTTAGTTGTGCCTGCAAAACTTCCTCAACAATAGCAATAGATTGTTGATCAAGAGAACTTTCATAGGATAATAACTCACCTTCCAATTGATCTATATTTATATTTACCTGGATTCGCGGCGGATTATTTAATCCGCCGCCAAAACCTCTTTTTTCTCTTGTGTTGGAATAATTATTCCCGGCGGTTTATTGGTTAATTGCTGGCGGATAATACCCGTCACAAACAGATCTTAGCGGTGGACTCAAAAAACCGTCAGGAAAGGGCCTAAAAAATTTAGTGGCAAAGGCAAATACGGTGGATTTTAGTGGCGGCTAAGACCGCCGTGAAAGAGTTTTAACGGTGGATTGTCAGCGTTAGCGGTGGAAAAAATCTGCCGCTTAAAAGCATGTTTTTGTAGTGACACCGGGGTCTCGGTTGTGTTCCTTGTATAGAATAGTAGAGCGGTAACTTATACCTCGAGACAATTGGTTTTTGCACTCAAGTTATGAAGACATTAATTATTGTATGAGGTTCCACGTGTGTGTGCGTGTGTTTTGCGATGTTAAGATTTGATATTTTCCGTAAGTAGATGTGAAAATGACTTGATATTTTTGTGACAAAAGACAAGGGTAATATGTATAGTATCTATATATACTATGCATAGCATATATATATATATATATATATATATATATATATATATATATATATATATATATATATATATATATATATATATAAAGTAAATAGGATTGTTTCAAAAAAATAGTAAATAGGATTTGTATGTGTATGTATGTATGTGTGTGCGTGTATGTGTGTGCGTGTTTATATATATATATCACATCTACTTACAGAAAATATAATCTCTTAACATTGCAAACACACGTTCTCAAAAAAAAAAAAAAAACATTACAAACACACGCACACACACACACACATATATATATGTGTGTGTGTGAGTGTGTTTTGTGATGTTAAGATATGATATTTTTTTGTAAGTATATGTGAAAATGACTTGATATTTTTATTACCATAGACAAGGTGAATATATTCTTTCACACAATACCTTTTATAATTGTCTGTCCAAAAGAATGACACAATTATTAATAAATCAAGATACTTATACACACACATATACATACATATATATATATATATATATATATATATATATATATATATATATATATATATATATATATATATATATATATATATATATATATATATATATATATATATATATATATATATATATATATATATACATACATATATATATATATATATATAACCGAAATGTCTTATCATTTGTTTTTGTTTTTCGAATATCGTTGTTTTGTGTTGTGTTGTGTTGTAACGTTAGAGGGGGTAAGAGAAGAAGATAATAGTGTTTTTACCAACGTCATAGAATACTTGATGATGACGAGGGAGAACAGATGCCGGACGGAACCGGCAGAACAGAACTTATATTTTCAATCTAACAGGTGTCTCACTTCCGGCTGAGATTTACCAGTGCGAGGGCGAGGAAAGGTGCTCTATGAGAAGCGGACTCTAATGAAATTTTCTACGAGCTACATACCATGAGCCCCAATACAAATCCTGGGGATTAGGCATAACACAACGGATCAGAAGGAATCGAAAACACCCTAGGGAAAGCATGCAATTCTAAAAACCTCATCAGGCCGAGGCGTACCATAGAATTCAGTTCGAGAATTTTGTTCTTGTAATTTCAAACAACATTAATTTGTCATATTACACATTTCAAAGTTAACTAAGGCATACAATACTACATGCATTTATACTAATCAGTTTCAAAATTAACTAAAGAATACAATACTAGTGGCATTTATACTAAAAACATTTATACTCCCCGGGATCAGTCTTACTCATTGTCAAAATTAAGTCATTAGCAATACTACTATCATGCTATCATACATTACACTATCATAAATTATACACTACATTATTCAAATCAAAAATTATAACACTATCATACATATTGTCACACATTGAATTTTACATGAAAACCAATAAACAAATCTAAGAACCTCATCATACATTTAATCATACCATACATGAATTGAATTTCATCCAACAATAAAATAACACACTATTAAACATGAAACATGAAATTCTCTAAATTATACATGAATTTTTGAATTTTACATGAATATCAATAAACCCTAAACATCAATAAACCATAAACTCTAGGCTAATAATAGCTTAACATTACATATTATTGATGTTCATACATATCCATTCGAATTCTAAGCATCATACATATCCTTTCGAATTCTAAGCACTTCATCATACATATAATCATACAATACATGAATTCGAATCTAAACCCTAAACCCTATAACACTATTGAATTCCAATCGAACATAAAACATGAAATTCACATAATTATACATCAATTTTCGATTTTTCTTCTGGATTTCAACATCAAATAACCAAATTTAATAAACCGTAAACCACTCACAGTAGGTGTTTCTTGTTGATTAGGATTAGCCATGGTGAAATCCGGTTGAGATCGTCCAAATTTGCTCTGAGAATTGATGTCTTTCAGTGTTCTATGCGTTTTTTCTGCGGAGTAAGTGAAAAGGTTGTGAAATGGGGCGGAATGAGGAAGAATACAGGATAAAGGTTTCAAATTTGACGGATCCGTCGAAATTTGGACGAGGCGTCCTCCAGTTTGACGAGGCTATCAAATGGATCCGTCAAAATTTGGACGGATTCACTCAACTGACCAAAAAGGACGGAATCCGTCAAAATTTGGGCGAGCCGTCAATATTGTGACGGAATACGTCACAATTTGGGCGGAGCGTCCAAATTTTGGACGGATTCCGTCCTTTTTGGTCAGTGAGTGAATTTTGACGGAAAATAATGAATATTGTGACGTTTTATCTATATTTGGACGAAATCGTCCAAATTTGACACTGGAACACGAAAAAAATGTCGAAAAATTTTGACGCAAGCGAATTATCAAACCTACAGTGGCGCGATTTACCAATTTCCGGTTCGAGATCCCCGGATTGATCGAACTTATATCATTCTAGATGATGGAGCTTCGATTTTGATCGTGAAAGAATGAGTCCTTGCGGAGATGGATCAAAATTACTTCATTGTTGATGATGATTTATTTATAATTAACACTTATTTTAAGATATTGTGAAGTACTAATAATACTCAATTTTTATTGTTATGCTATGATACTTATTTTGCTATTAATAAAATGTAAAATTTATTGTTTGATTCCAACACTAATTCGAAATTTCGATTTTGGATCTTTGTCAAACGATTCGAATTTGGGTTAATTTATGTAAATCGGGTCAGATCGTTATGATACGTATTTCTACCACTACTACCTTTTCTTTTCCCCAAATTTGTACTTAGTGCAGGGCCTGCAGGCTATAAGTTAAACAAAAATAAAATATGAAAACGTTTTACTCTAACCGGTGTCTGAAGAAATTAAAAATAAAATAAAAAATGCAGGATATACAAACACAGTCTGATAAAAGTTTCTACTAAGTTGTACACTAAAATAAATATGGGGAGAGGTTTAAAAAAAAGTAAGTAAGAGGAAAAATAGGAATCGGAACGAATGGAAATCTAACCCAGGGTGATAAGACAATTCCACTATTAAGTAACTCTAAATGATTGTTCACTTCTGATTTTAATTGATTTCAAATCGATTATTATAATTGTTTTGTTGTTTTTGACAAAATTGCCTCAAAATGACATCGGAAAAATATCAAATTGGATGTCTAAATAAAGAGAACGAAAAAGAAAAATATGGTGAAAGAATTACGATGTTTTGGCGTTCGGATCAAAAGATATATTTATTTTGTAATTGAATAGGAGAGAATTTAAATTATAGTGGAATAAACACTCATCGTTTCTGTGATAAAGAATTCCACTTATTCTATTTACATATTTCCACTTTCAAATGTCATGTAATAATAAACCCAATGAAAGGAATTAAACATTCAACACTAATGGATATCTGACAAAATAAAATTACAAGATATACAAACACAACCAGCTAAAAACTACTACTTATTTAGAAGACGAGCAATCAACATATTTGTTGTTGTCTTGTACTCTCTCCGTTTAAAAAAGAATCGAGATATTTGTCAAAAAGATTTGTTATAAAATAATCAGACATATTTCCAATTCAATATTTATTGTGTTTTTTTGTACATATACCCTTATTTATTAAAGAATGAGAGAATAAATACAATATTGCATTAATTCTAGACTAAGGTTTTTTTTTGTCATTTTGACCGTCAAATTAAAGCATTAACTCACATCCTTAATATGTTTGTTTTTTGTTACTGCATTAGTTATTTTGTAACGTAGGGATTAATATTTTAGCATAGTGCCATTTTAACAAGACTAGTAAAGTACATACTCCGTGCAATTTTCAAAGTAAAGTTATTAATTAAAGAATCTCCGTGAGGTTGTTTTACGTTCATTACAAAATGACACAATACATCTTATAACATATTGATAAATTAGTTTCTTGGTAAAATCGAATGCGTAAGATTTGTTAGATTTTTTTTTTTTTTTTTTTTTTTATCTATTTTAGTGTGGATATAACATTTCTCTTCAGGACCTTTTCCTATAAATAGAGAAGGATTCATGACCCCTAAAGTATAGAAAATAGTTATTTCAAGCTATATATATGCAAATGGCTGCTAAGCTTGCTTATTTCCTAATGTTTCAGCTGCTGCTTGTTTTAGGTTAGTGTTTAATTTCACCTCAATTCTAAAGATGCGTTTAGATTGCTGGAATGAAATGAAATGTGTGTGATTCCATTCCTATGTATGGCACGCAGTGGGATGATATGTATGAGATTCTATAAAATGTGACAAGTGATATATATGGTGGATGATAGGCATGCATGATGATGAGTGTGGCGGGTGGTGATGGGGCATGCGGTGGTGGCTGGCAGTGGATGATGTGAAGTGTGCGATAACGGTGGTTGTGGTGATGAGATGGTTGTGGTGGCGGCGGCGGTGGCTGTGGTTACAAAGGTGGTGTGGTGTGCGGTGATGGGCGATGATAAACGGGTTGGTGGGGGCCGCAGGAGGATTGTTTGTGGTGGAAGATAGTGGCAGGGTTGGTGGTGGGATATATAGGTTATGAGTGAGGATGGGGAAGACGGTGGTGAGGTGGGTGATGGTAACGGGTAGAGGTGAAAATGTTGGTAACATGAGGTGGTGGTGGGGTGGAAGGTAGTGGGTTGGGTTGTGATGGGGGATGGTGGTGAGTTGTGACGAGTGTGGTGATAAGGTAGGAGGTGGTGGCGGGTGTTGGTGAGGAGGGTGGGTGGGTGGCGCGGGGAGGTGGTTGATTTTTTATTACTATGTTATGTTTTACATTTCATCTCATCCAAACAAATCCGTTCATTTGATTTATTTTCGATGGAATGAAAATTCATTGATGATGAAATGAAATGAGGATCTATGGTTCATTTCACATTTCTAAATTATTTTTGCACTGTTTTTCACACTATATGATCACAAGAATGCGAAGGAATACAGTTTTTCACTGTTGTGTCAAACTTCAAAAAATAAACCTCTTATATAAATTTATTTTTTCCGAATCGAAATGATTTTATTAAGAAAATACAACAAACACAATACACTCGGACCAAAGCCGAACGATAACTGGACAAATTCGATCACCACCGCCTAAAGCCGGACAGAAACGAAAGGAAGACAAAGGAGATGGGGATAACTCCATTTTAGACCAAATTCCGCCACTACTGAGGATTTGATTTGGTAATATAATACAATAGTCATATTCATAGCATAAAAGACTTAGACAAAACTAACAACCTAACTAACTTAGTAACAATCCGGATATACCGACAATCACCGACTTGATCCAACACATAAACAACAAACAAACCTACGAACAACCCAGCTGAAATCCGAAAACCTATCATCCCTGAAAACAATCTGGAACACCGGCGGGGGAGTGGAGAAACACACAATCTTTCCTCCGTCAACATGCATCAAAGTCCATAGCCTGAAACCCGTCTCTCTTGATACAAAACGTCGAAACGCCGTGAAAGAACCATCTCCGGCCGGCCATCAGTTTTTCAAGCCAAAGAAAGATCCCAAGACCCAAAGCTGGCTGGGAGCCTTTCTATTCCAAACAAATCTGAACCTAAGAGGGTCACCGGCCATGAACACCGCCATCTTCGCCGGAAAAACAAGAGAAGAGTTCCAGATCTGGGTTTATTTAGGAAGAAAGATGAAAGAACTGAAACACACCTACAAACAACAACGAAAAAACGACTAGAGGGAGGAAAAAGACAGCCGGCACCGGCGAGTTCTGATAGCTTAGAGAGAAGGCAGAGGAAAAGAAAATTAGAGAGAGAAACTGTTAATTATTCTTTCTTTTTCTTCAAACTCAACCTCTTATATAATAAATCATTAAATTTAATCTCTCAGAATATGTTTCGAAGTGAACTCTTCCTCATAGTATTCTCTTTCTTCACGTTGACCTCCTTAAGCATATCATGTAATGTTAGGGTTATCCATCCCTGGATATGGCTAGCAGTGGTGAGGCTGGGTGTTATAATGACAATGGACCCTGGCATTGGAGGTCACCGTTCGATTCCCGTAAAAGGGTTGATTTCGATTGATAACACCCTTCAGATGATGGAGAACCAAAGAATCCTCTGACTTCTGCTCTCTGGGATTCACGATTAACCTCTCCCCACATTCCTGGGATCGGAGTTAGGGGCCCATAGTTAAGGTATAACCATTTTTGTAATGTTAGGGTTATCCTCAATTTAACTTGTGTTTAACCTTGATGACATTTTTTGCACATTCATTTCCTTCATCATCTTGACTAATACATCCACTAGTTTTGATTCAGCTTTGACTCCGTGTGAATCCCCAAAATCATCATATAAACCCTATAGACAGAAAATCCTTCACTTGCATCATCATCATCACCTTCATCACCTCGTCATGTCTTGGTTAAAAAATTTATATCAGTCTTCGGCCCTCTTCCATCAAAAGATAGGATATGTGGCAAAAAAATAGGCTTAGAATGTGCCTCCCCCACAAACATAACACAATATCATCTATAGAAACCAAACGCAATACACTTCACCTATGATTTTCACCCTCTATCTTCTCATCAAGCCTCATTACCAAAAGTTGTTGTACCGGGCCTATAATAACATCGATGCTTCCCTCATGTTAAATTTCATCAACCATGGTTCAAAATTCAAGTAATTTCTCATCAATACAAAAATCATCCTCATACCACTTCATCTGCCTCGACCTTTTTTCTCTCTTTGCCTATGTCACCCTCACCCGTGATACCTGAAGGGTTGCGAATCAGCAGGCCTAGGATTCAAGAAACTCGTTTCTGGCTCAACTTCTTCAGCTATATGTCGAAAGTCCATTAATGGCTCATGAATTACGAAATCATCATCAAAAGTTTGTTGTTCCTTTCCTTCATTGTTTCTACCGGTGGGTACCTATGTTTAAAGTGAAAACTTGACATTTACCTACATTGTGTGTAGAAACCGAATGCATCTTTTCCTATCCCTTGTACAGCATTTTTGGTGGCAATCAATCCCACTCATACACCATTCTTATCAGCAGCCTCAATAGCCTTAGGCCTATACTCCTTCTCTAGAGGCATCACTTATGGTTGTAAATGTGGATGTTTCTTGAAGCATCCAACTATTTTATGACCAAATTGACAGCAAAAAGGACAATAAAAAGACCATGCCTAATACCTGAACATCTACCAAAAGCTGGAATTTTTCAACTCCCCAATCCAAATACGTTCAGTCTTTGGTTTCATCAAATCAACCTCAACCAGTCCATTTCTCTTACAGATATAAGCACTGTTTTCAACTCTAATAGTTTTTTAAATGCATAGTTGAGTGAATAATCTATGTTAAGGAAACTCATCCCAGAAACAGACTTGTAAGGCATGATGAATCAAAATCCAGGCTGAAGTGGTATTTGTGTACGCAATAAATACGAACCACCACTTTATGGTGAAGATGGAAATGGGAATACATCAACAGTCCCCCAGCAAAAATCACCAAACAATCAATAAGATGTACACAATCCCAATGACCAGACGCAAAACAAAAACTTAACCAGGGTCAGAATGCAAAAACTAACAAGCTGAACGAATTCAGGAACGTAGAATACAATAATAAAGCATATATCAAAACTGAGGTTATTCAACTCATCCAGAAACAAACAAGTAGTTTTCCAAAAGAGAAACTACCACCAAAAATAAAAAGCAACTATCTCAAAGTGTTTTAACACATAACAAAAACAACAAAGGAAGACACCTCATGCCTCGACCACCCTCTCAGGTACATCATCTGTATAGGAAATCTTGGCTAGGGGCTTTCCAGACAACAGGTCTGTAAATTCCTGGTATGGAGACTTTGAGAAACGAGTTTCCCTCCAAAAGTCAGGAGTAAGGAATCCATAGGTCTTCAACAGACACTCAAAGGTGGCCTGCAAATGAAAATGCATAAAATAAAGCATAATAATACACTACACAAAGCCAACATAAAGAAACAAGAATCTTTACACACAAAGTCGAAAGTGAAAAAAGATATCTCATCAAATCGGTAGGCCAAGTCAAACTGATGTGAAAAGTTGAGCAAACAAGCAAAATCTAGCTCTCTAATCCACAGCATCAATTGGGAAATTCTAAGGTGGAGGGTCCCATATAGAGAGACACCTATGTGGCAATGAAACCGTGGGGTCCAGATGAACCACATAGGTGACTTCTTATATGAAAGTCTCCACCATGTCAAATATAAGATTTACACACCCAAAACCGATGATTTTCACACGGAAACATAAAGATAGAAAAGCAAATAAGCAGTACAATAGATTGAAGGAAGAACAAAAAACTTCTAGTTTCAATCAAAGCTTCATGTTTTACAACAAAATCAAATACATTTATAAATCCTCTCAATTATAAATCTCAAAGCCTCAAGCAACAAATTCAATTATGTTAATCAATCCCTTAACATGAAAAAGGCACACTGAAAAAATCTCAGAACAAAATAAGTAACAAAAAATCATCAAACTATTGTGTATATATTCCTAGAAATGTGGCACCCATTTATTTTAAGATGTATTGAAGTCTTCAAGATGCAACAAAGATTACACTCAGATCAAGACTTGGTATTTCCGTTTCTAAAAGGAACATTCAGCATTAACAAGAAATGTTAATCAATATTCCACATAAGGATCAAAAGTTAATATAGTTCTACAAATCTAGCAAATAAGATTAAGAACAAAGCAAAGAAATTTAAAACTCAGATTAATAAATCTACACAACATTATACCTTCACAAAGTTTCCAAGAGTTTTGGTAGATCCACGAGAAGAGGTGAAGACATCTTCAATCCCAGCAAACTGCAGAACCTTCTTAGGAACTCTGGCCGCCACAATCCCAGCTCCTCTTGGCGCTGGCACCATCCTCACAGTAACTGAGCCACATTTCCCTGTTACCTTACAAGGTACAGTGTGAGGCTTCCCAATCTTATTTCCCCAATAACCTCTCCTCACTGGAATAACTGAAAGCTTAGCCAGTATAATCGCTCCACGAATAGCTGTTGCCACCTCCTTCGAGCACTTAACACCCAATCCAACATGACCATTTCCATCACCCACAACAACAAAAGCCTTGAATCGAGTCCTCTGACCAGCACGAGTTTGCTTCTGAACAGGCATAATTTTCATGACTTCATCTTTCAAAGTCGGACCGACGAGAGCATCGATGATCTGAAACTCCTTGATTGGAAGAGAATGCAAGTAAATCTGTTCCAGAGATTTGATGTGTCCGTCTTTGACGAGTCTACCAAGCTTGGTGCAAGGTACCCATTTCTCTTCTTCAGCTTCGCGGCGGCCTCCTCTGCGGCCACCACGACCTCGGCCACGTCCACCTCTGTCTCCTCGGCCGCCAAAGCCTCGTCCGAAACCACCGCGATCTCCTCCGCTGCCTCTCTCCGCCATGACTGATGAGATTTGAAGATATAGGGTTTAGGGATGCTGCAGACTCTGGGAGTGAACTGGAATCAGAAAATCTGACGGGGGAAAAAATTTTAGAAGAAGTTTATATAGGGCGTGTGGATTAGGGTTAACAAAAATACTTCAAGACTGTACGCAGTTTGGGCCTTGACTTCAGAGAGGTATAATTTAAAGGTGGGCACGTTTTGGGCCTTTTTCTTTGTAAGATTTTTTTTCTTCTTTTTTTTTTTCCCTATTTATCGTCACCGTTGATTACTACTTTCAAAGAATGATCCAATATGATTGATACAACCTGTCATTCATTGATTAGGTTGTGTCTCTGTTGATCATGATCTACACTCATTTTAATCTAAGGTTATTGATTAGCTTATGTCATCCGTCGTGACGAATTGGTTATACATGTATCATTACTCTTAATCACTGTCATGGAAAAAAAATTAATTTGTAAATCAAAATAATTATTTTTTATTGAAAACGTTGGTGGAAGTGACATTTCTTGCCTAACGGGAGCAAGTGCGAATAATGCCAATGATATTGACGTTACTTACTGTTGGGTGGCAGACTTGTAGCGACTTTCCTACCGAGTTAATGAAAAGTACATTCTTACAGGTTTCATGCTAAAGGATTTTTCTTTGTCAACCAAGTAGCTTGACTTAAGTAGTAAGTGACTTGATAATGCATAGGAAGGTCACCGATTCGATACTCTTCTAAGGCGTCATCTTGAAAGAGTTCTTGGTCGCCTTCTGGCACGAGTAAAAGTCGATTTCTGCATATAGACAACCAAGATCTTGACTCCAGATTAGTCCCAGATACCGGAGCCCTTAGGGAAAAAAATTCTTATATCATGTTAATAAAAATAGTGTCAAAAGTAGAAAAATAGAAATTGTGGATTAGTCCCGGTACTGGAGGCATTAAGAAAAAAAAAAAATATATATATATATATATATATATATATATATATATATATATATATATATATATATATATAAATCTCTAGACTCGACTTTAGAAGAAAATTTCACTAAAATTTCAATGATATGGTATCTTACTAATGAATGTTGAATGCCTATTTATAAAATTACTGAATAAAAGACTCTTGAATCTCCAAATCAACGTGAGAGAATGAAAATCGAAAATCCTAAGTAAACTAGGGAATAAAAAGGCGCCACTTATGTGGGTTTTATAATGTTTTACAGTGACATCTAAAGCTCATGAAAGACAATTATTAAATAAAGTTTAATGTAAAAATAGCAAAACAAGTCCAATACTCCTAATAATAGTGCCATCTCTAGATGGACCAGTCTTAGTGACAGATTAATTAAATAAAAGAGTCTCTTGCAATTTAACAAGGCCCGTCTTTGTTGTCTTCAAGCCCAATAGCGTAAATGGTGCATCTAATGTGCGGTTCTTCTTCTGTCTTGGGCTGCTCCTGTTCCAAATAAATATTCAAGACCAAATTATTCAAAGCCTCACGCATTCTTCTCTTTTGGAGCATTGTCATGGGCTCATCTCGAATCACAAGATGATCAATCGGCTGCATTGGAACTAAAGAGGGACAGAAACATATCAATGTAAAATTAAACCACTAATGAAGAGCTGCAGAAGAAACATTAGACATTCGCTCTCTCCTACTCCACATTCTCTCTCTTAAATACTCCCATAAAAGGTCTCCTTCAATACCATATGTTTTTCCGGCGTTGCCGGCGCTTTGCTGTCAGCGTCCATCCTTCCTTCTCTCTTCTTTTATTTTTTTTTCCCCTTCTCCTGGTCTTTCTCCTATTTCACTGATGCTCCATGTAGTTTGTTGTTGCTTATTCGACCCTTTTTATTCGTTTAGTGACGATGTGTGGCGGAGCTGACTGGTGGTTGTTTCGAAATTTTATTGTGTTTCAATATTGTTTAAGTAAGTAGTTATAGGTGTTTTTTTTTTTTTGTGAGTGGAATAGTTCTCTATGTTTGTCATGTAATAATTTGATTTAGAGGATCAGTGTTTGAACGCCATTATCATTTGTAGAATAACCGGTGGTTAATATTGTTGTAAATTATGTATGAATTTAATAAAACTTTGGTTATTTATGAGGGTAAAAAAGAACATAGAAAGTAATTGAGAAAAATCCACGTTATCAAAATATATCCGGTCCAAATCTTCTTCCCCGTCAATCTCCCACTTTATCAGAAGTACTCTACTCCTCCATGTCAGATTAGCTAAAGCTTTCTAAAAGAAAAATTTTTATCGCCAATTCCTTCCTGCTCAGTTCCATGGCGGCAGCTGCATTTGCTACTGCTTACAGAATCCCACCTGGTTTTCATTCGGAGAATTCCATTGCTTTCACTTCTCTTTCTTCTTCGCTGAGTACGCGTCCTTCTTCGACGCAGAAGCTCGTCTTCAAAAGGAGAACAATTCAGAGGAAAATGACAACACCGGCGACTTCCTTGCCGAGAATTGCATGCGGCTTGATAAAAGAGGTCAAGGGAAGTGATTTTTCTGATGTTGTTTTGAAGTCGGATCGTCCGGTCCTTGTTGAGTTCGTTGCTACATGGTGTGGCCCCTGCCGTTTGATTGCCCCTGCTATTGAATCTCTCGCTCAGGTCCAATTTCCTTTTTCTAACTAAAGCACTCTTCCACAGGACTTCCTTAAGACTTTTTTTGGGCAATTATGAAGTATAATTAGAAATAAATTATGCCTTGAGTTTACTAGCTTTGAAGTCAATCTAGACTATTAATTATGATTGAGGTAGAGGTGTTGAGCTTAGAGATTTATTTCTGCTTCAAAATTACTTCTTTTGAGCTTAGAGATTAAATTCACCTGCAAAATTAAAGTTTTTGAGCTTAGATATTATTTCAGCTACAACATACAGGTTTGAGCTTATTGCTTATTTCAGCTGTGAAATTGTAGAATATACATTAATCAGCTACAAATTTTGTTCATTTTATTTGCTGATTACCATTTCGATTTTGTTCTGTTCATACCTGTTCCTCAAAGCCTATATTCTCTACGACTTCATGTTCATTGGGGTTGTCGTGCTTAATTATAAATAGCTAATTTCCAGTGCCCCTTTCGAGTAGTACTTGTCCTTACAGGCTGTAGTGACCATCAACTAACTGTGAGGTTTATTTTTCAGATAGATACGAATGAATTATTTCATTATTTAAATTAGGTTTTTGATTGAAATTGCCTTGTGAGTTCTGTTAACACATTGACACGCCTTTGAATTCTCTGCAACAAATAGAGTTTGTGATCTTTTTTGTCGCATATGTTTCGTAATTGCTCTATTTTTCCGTCCAGATGATGGCATCGCATAAGTGTAGAGCACGTACGAGTTATAGGCTTAAAGACAAGAGCAAGCTTTAGAAGGATATGATTATTTGATATCATTGTAGTTCAGTTGTCTTATTACAAGATTTGAACATCAAATAAGTAAATATGTTATTGCAGCAGTGTTTTTCCTTCATTACGTTGCTAAATAACTGCTTATACGATGCAATCTTAAAATAGAAAGTTGTTTATGTTTTCTCATGTCAACTAGAGTGGATTGAGAATAATGTTATAGGGCATGTGGAATAATAATGTTGACCATTTTAATGCTGAAGAGCAGATCCTCTCCTATGAAATGGTGGTGTGATTCCTACTGTGGCAGAGATCCGACTGTACTTTTTTCTTTTTCCACTAGAGCTCGAAACGATATGGTTTCTGAAAAACCTTTCTTATGAAGAATCACATTACCATTTCACAAGGGGAATGATCTGCTCTCATCGAGAAGATGAGTTTTCCTTTTGGCTTTTGCTCGTGCTCAATTTCACTTCATATGCATATCATCATATTGTATCATTTTCTGTCCCCAGGAGTATCAGGATAAGCTAACAATTGTCAAAGTCGATCATGATTCTAATCCGGAGTTGATTCAAGAATACAAAGTTTATGGATTACCAGCGTTGATTCTTTTCAAAAACGGGAAAGAGATTCCAGAAAGTAGGAGAGAAGGTGCAATAACAAAAGCAAAACTGAAGGGATATATAGACGGACTTCTAGAATCAGCGTCTGTAGGATGAATTTCTGCTGTAAATTCTTCTCATGGCTTGAATTTTTGTAAGTTGGAAGATCCCTTTCTTGTATCTTCTTGTTTTATTTTTCAGAAATGTGGGAATATAATTATATATATACTGAGCTATTCACAAGCAAATATATGCAACATTGTTGATCTGTAGTATATTTTCTCGTAATACAGTTTTACCGGTTAAATCATTACATAATTTTTTTTGTATATTTCCTTTTTCTTTTCTATTACAATTTCCCCTTCTACATTACAAAGTCCTCATTCTGTAACGTTCCTAAATTCGAGACATAAGTTGTGCCTTTCAAAATGTAACAATTCCCCATCAAAGTTGGCTAGAAGCATATGGGCAATAATGTACTTTTCTAGTTTGTATGTTAATAAACTCCATAAGAAAAAGTAAATAAATTGCCAGAAAAATTCGGAACTTGTATTTATTCTGGAATTTGTTGTACAACAACAAGAGGAAATGAAAGAAGTGTATCGTGCAAAACTTGTTTACATGTTATTGGACTACAGGGAAACGATTGTGCCACAACATTGTGCCATTACACATTTGTAAAACATTGTGAGACCGATAGGGTTGAAATGGGCCCCACCCGTGTGTAGTGACACGATGTACTGCCCTATCATTCTCCTTGTACTACATGTATTTATTCTGTAACCTGGGCAGCAAAGCTCTGCAGGGAAAAAGGAAAAAGGAAAAAGGGGGTATATACAACTCTAGCAGATGTATATACAACATCACCAAAAGGGATGCTTTTTTGTTCTCTACAAAACAGACTTTTATTTTTATTTTTTATAATTACACTTCACATTTGTTATGATTTCCAAGGCCAACAGCATCATCAGGGATGTATCTGCCCCAGAACCAATGAGCTTTCCAGACTCTGTTCATTTCTTCAATCGGGATGTTCTTCGTTTCAGGCAAGAAAAAGAAAACAAAGGCCGTCATGAGTATCACGAAACCAGCAAAGAAGAAGAAGAGACCAAACTTCATTCCACAGAGCATACTGAGGAAACATTGTCCTATGATAAAGGTAAACAACATGTTCACCGACACGTTAATGGATTGTCCAGCTGATCGAATTTCCAAGGGAAATATTTCACTTGGAACCAACCATCCTAATGGCCCCCATGACCATGCAAATGCAGCTACATATGCACAGATCAAGAACAGGGCTACGTTGCCTTGAGTTTTCGAGAAACTTCCTTCACCGGTAACTCCAAACACTGAAGCTATCAGGCAGCCAACAGCAATCTGGGAAATAATCATCTGGACACCACCTTCAAGGAACAAAGTTCTTCTACCGAATTTGTCAACAGTGAATATAGAGACAAGGGTAGCAAACACGTTGATAAGTCCGGTGATAACCGCGCTCATCAAAGACGCATCATCACCGAATCCAAGAGTCTTGAAAAGCACAGGGGCATAAAACATGATGACATTGATACCCGTAAGCTGCTGGAAAGCTGGAATAAGGCAGACAATGATCAAGTGAGGCCTATGTTTTCGATCCAAGACATCTGTCCAAGGTTGTTCTACTCTCAAAGAAGCTTCACTTGCTTCCACCATATCATTGTACTCTGCATCTACATTGTTCGTCCCTCGGATTTTCACAAGTATTTCTCTTGCCTTATCCTTATGCCCTCTTTCAATAAGTGAATTAGGTGTGTCTGGCAAGAAAATAGCTCCTAAAGTCATGATAATCGCAGGGACTGCAGCTAAACCTAAGGAAATCCTCCATCCATCATGCTTCATTTTTGAGGTTACGTAATTCACGAGATTTGCTGCGAAAATACCGATTGTACACGCCATCTGGAACCCGATATTCAAAGCTCCCCTCAACTTTGGGGGCGCCATTTCTGATAGGTATACCGGCACCGACTGCAGTATAACAAAAAAAATCAAACATTAGCCCATCCATAGATATGCAACACATAGAAGAAAAGTCAGATAGATACCTGATTAGCATATCCAACACCAACACCGAGCAATAAACGACCAACAATGAGCATTGAGACGTTAACCGCAGCACCGTTAAGGATAGCACCTAATAGGAATATCAGGCCTCCAGCTGTCATGGAGATCTTACGTCCAAATGCTCGTGTTGTTGCGGACGCACAAAAAGAAGCTATCAAGGCAGCCACATACAGTGAAGAGGTGAAGAGTGTTAGTAAATGATCATCGAATTTACAGTAATTGCTTTCTTTTCCTGATGCATCTTTCTCTTTTCTATACACATGTGGAAAAAACTTTTTCAAGAATTCATCCATTGATGTCACTCCTCCTGAAATGCCGATGTCATAACCGAAAATGAGACCACCAGTGGCTGCAACCAAGCACGTCATAATTACAAATGTAGTGACTTTCCCCTCATATTGAGATTGACCACTTCCTTGACCAACATAACTTCCCCCTGCCATATTCTTCCAACTTTTTTTTTCAATACTTACACTGTTATTACACACAGGAAAAGAAAAGAAAAGAAACCAAATGTTTCTATGAAATGTTTATGTTGTTTCTGTGAAGACTGAGTCTTTATATAGTGGGTAACTTTTTAGACATTAATTGACTGCCCCTTACCCCAGAAAAAGTAGGATCAACAAAGAAATTCACTGTTTTTTCTCATGAGTGAAAACTGAAGTCAGCACATATTTTGTGGGGTTCTTTTTTTTTTTGAAATTTTTAATCCCTAAAATTATCTGAGGCATTAATTAATCTTTATTTGATAAATGGAATTTTATTTACCCTCTGTTTAACCAATGGTTTGGAGGCTATAACGTCATATTTCTGAAATAGTCAATGTTTCTTGTTACATAATTGGCCCATCTTAATTAAGATAGATATAATAAGACATGAGTTGATTGTCTTTTTTTTTTTCTTCCAGGCAAAGTACCATAATAATACAGAACAAAATGTAGTCAAATGGGCGCATCAAAAGTAAAAAAATTATGTCGTATTTCACGTGTTCTCGCATCAAACAAGTTTTACAAAAACTAATGGCAAAACAGATGTGACCATTCAAAATACAAGAACAAAGTTGGTAATAAATAAATAAAAACAGCTGTTTAAGAAGTAGTATGGCCTTCTTCTGCAGCTGCTGCCTCAAAGGTCTCCCCTGGAACAAGGTCCGGCACTTCATCATCGTCATCTTCTTCAGCTATGGCAGCGCCTGCAGAGGCACCTGCCCCGGCACCACCTGGTGCCTGTTTCTGGAACTGTTCCGCCAACTTCTTCAAATTCTCCAAGTTATCTGGTCCTGTAAAATCATTTCCGTGGACAATTAGTTAAAACAACGGTCACTGCACTGTATCTTCCTCCTCGTGCTCCTCTTAAGTTATACTATTCACATCAAATTATGTGAGGTTAAAGTAAACAGAAGCACAAACCTAATTGGTGAATAATTTGAGGAGAAATGTCTTGTAGTTCTGCAGCAACAACAAAAGATATACACAGATCACAAGTTACTCGTGATAAATTACTATAGATTGGAAATCAAAATCCATGTCAAATTAAGAATGAAAGAAACCCTTTGAATGCACCACAAAAAACTTACTATTACACCACACCTATCATGCATCATAGTAAAAGTCGACTTTCACAAGTTGTGTGTGCGCTAACTCCACTTTTCAAAAGGAGAGTATACACACTTGACTTTCAAGAAGTTCATCATCACAATCGACTGTGTGAAAGTTGACTTTCACTATGGTGCATGGTAGGTGTCGTCGTGTCACGGTAAGTTTGGTGTTGTGCATCTAAAGACCCCAAATGTAAAGTAGCTTTAACCAACAAATTGACTCAATAAGGTATAATAGATTAGCAACTGAACCCATGTATTAAAGAGCCATACTCTTAGTCTGAGGAGAACCGCTAACAACCCATGTGTTTGCAGCAATAGAAGCTTGAACTGATTACAATAAAGAACAGAGGTTATTAATATTAATATATATATATAACCAACAAGCAATGAAATAAATTATGGAAAACAACTATTGCACGTCAAGGAATACTATTGATACCTTTTGGGTTTATGAACTGAATAACGACATCTTCCTTGAAGATATTAACCTCTTCAATCGCAGGGATAGCATTTACCCCTATTCTCTTCAAAGTACTCTGAAGTCTTTTATCATCAGTAGTAGTCGTCTTGTGAATCGCCTTCTTCTTTCTGAAGTAAAAATTGGAATAAGATGAGCTCTGCCTTAGAATACAGGGGCTACTTAACAGAGCACTAACCAAAAGAAATCCTTCCTCGAAACGCCGTAAAAGCTTTCCCATGAAACCAACTTAGAATAGAAAGTGGCACTAAACCACAAATGCTTCAGTCATGAAGTGGTTATATATATATATATATATATAACTGCGCTACAGCAAAAAAAATAAGTGAATGACATGATACAGTCTATTAAAAGAAGCCTTTTGCACCCCCCTCCAACTTCCTATTTCCCAATTTAAAGAATGCTGTCCCCGAAAAATGACTTCTATTTAAAATTGAACCAATGTAAGACCATAAGAAAAAAGAGGGTTCTTGGTGTATCACTGCAAAGATTATGAGCAAGTAAACATAAGGAGCAAACTTGATCTCACAACATAAGGCTGCCTTAAGTCAGAAATCTATGGTTAAGTAAACAATAAAGTGTAAAAGGAGCAAACTTGATCTCCAATTCAAAAAGGGGCAAACCTTCTAACGCTACCTTTGCCGCCGGTGCGGACTGCACCAGCCATCTTCATTAGCTTTTCAACATTCATCTGTTGCAATAAAGGGAATTAACTATGAGAAGTAAAAAATAAAAAAAATAAAAAAAAGGCATTCATCAAGCTCTTTTGACATCATCCATAAATCACAACAGGTAAACTATAACAAAAACCGACACAGGAATTCTACAGCAAAATTTATGAAGTCATCACACAGAGCCCAGAACAAATTGACCAAGTAAACACTAACTTCATCGACTGCTTAGAATAAATCGAATCCCGGGAATGAAATGCATTAGAAAACAAATCCAAAACACAAACGATGACTGAGAAAGAATCAGATAACATTTACAATTGTACTTTGCTAAAATTGGATTGATTAAAAACAAACTAACAAGAGGAATTTCTTACAGTATATAAAAAAGGAAAACTGGATCTAATCTAGTAACAAGGTGTCCTGTAATCTATGAAGTTAAAGGCAGAAGGGAAGAAAGAAAAGGGTAAAAGTTAAGGTTACCTTGCTGACGGCAAGGAGCTCTCACTCTTGGACGGAGAGAAGAAGGGGATAATAGAAAACCCTAGTTGATTGATTGTAGTATATGTTTATTCATCATTTAAAAGGCCTTCATTTTTTTAATTTTTTTTAAATAGTGTTTTTTTTTTTTTTTAGGGGTAAGGATTCCTTTTTTGGGTCGGGCTTTTTGGACATGGGTCAGGTATGAGATTAATTTTGCAGGTTCAATTAACAGGGCAAAATTATTTCCGACATCACTTTTTTTTTTATTCCGGCTTTACACTATGAACGTCACTGTCAACGATGTGACTTTGTAAAAGTAAGATCAGTGATATTACTGTTACATGCCGGTGACACTTCTGTAACAAACTATAATGTTAGTGTCATTGACGTTACTTTGTAAAACTAACATTTGTGGCACTAGTGGCGGAACTGTGTGTACCTAGGGGGTCACGTGACCCCACTGAGATCCGGAGATTTTTTTTATTATTAAAACGATGTAGTTTTGTTGTTAAAAAGTGTCATTTTATTGATAAAAAATATATTTTGAAACTCCCGTGACCACACTGAAACAATTTTTTAGATAAAAATATGGTTTTACGGTCCGGTGACCCCACTGAAAAAAAAAATTTGGATCATCCACTGCGTGGCACTAACGTTACTCGCCAATAACACTTGTATAACCATAAGGTCGGTGTCACTGACGTTATTTTGAAAAGCAACGTCAGTGACGGTGACGTTATTTTCACGAAAAATAAATATAGGTGCTTTCAAATAATTTGTTGGATGCTTGAAGTGATTGCGGTACCGAAAATAAATATAGGACGCCAATAGAATTTGCCTTCATTTTTTCTTTGTGGTCCTATATACACTTAATCACTTTTGTCGTCACATTTACTTGTTAAAAGTTGTGTGTAATTATTCTCCGAAAGTAATTAAATGAGTAGATTTTACAATAATAATATCCATGTAGTCCAGTTCAATCCATCGATCCATCTCAATCTAGCCGACGCGACGATTTAAGAATAGTCTATTAGCCCACCTTAAGTTGAAATGTTGGCTTCGTCATTGCATAAACCTTTTCAATGCAATACGTAAAGTAAAGAAGCTGCGGTTCGACATGTGTAACGTCGAACCCATAACATAAACATTTAGTTCAACGTTTGACTTTTTAAATGTTGAACCTAGGTTCGACTTTCAAATGGTTGAATCTAGGTTCGACTTTCAAAAGATTGAATCTATGTTCAACTTTTAGATGATTGAACCTCTAGCTTTATGTTGGAGTGTATATTGTTAAAAAAAGCGTGGTGCCAAAGTAAGAATCACAGTTTTGCAATTATAAGCTTGGTGCCTGCAAAATTTTCAAATATCTAAGTTAAAAGTGTGGTGATACAATAGATTTCATTGGGGCAATGGTGGAGGCACATTATCTAGGGGTGGGTCACGTGACCCCACTGAGATCCGAGAATTTTTTTTAGTATTAAAACAAAGGGAAATTAGGGATAAGGACACAATCTGAAATATTATTAAGCAACAGGACAACTACATATTTTTTATAGGGAGAAGGACAACCGCATAATTTTTATAATGAGAAGGACAAACAATAATCCTAAAATCGGTGAATCTCCTAGTGAATCCCAAATCGTTGAATTTCGATGAGTGAATTTTGACAATGAATCCCGAAAATCGGTGAATCCCGACAATGAATTTTGAAAATTAGTTAATTTCGACAATGAATTTCGGCAATGAATTTAAATGATGAATTTGAACACAAGTGAATTTCGATAGTGGATAAATAGTTTTGTCGGCTTTATGCAAAAGTTTCAAAAGATCGTCCTTCTACTTAATTGATGAAATATTTTTGTCGCTTCTCCTCATTCCCCTTAAAACAATGTAGTTTTGTTGTTGAAAAGTGTCGTATTTTTGATAAAAATGATGTTTTGAAGCTCCGTGACCCCTAATTGGATTTTTTTGACAAAAGATATAGTTTTAGACTCCTCGACACACCGGAATAAATTCTGATCCGCCATGCATTGGTGTGCCGTGGTTACTGGTGCCACCTAATTCGGATTCACATGCAGATTTCATGTGGTGCCATTAGTAACTCCCTATTAAACATCCAGTTATATTCTCTACAGAGAATGGACAATCATTCACTTTTACGAGCTTTTGTTATTTTCTGACAGACTTCATGTCTATGTCTATTAATTGATCGTTTCAAATATTGACCGTTTCCAGGTGATCACAATTTCTTTTAGAAATTGTCTGAAAGATAACATTTTTTCGTCTTAGTTATTCAGCCTTCCGGGGAGGATATGAATCATGATTTTATCATGATCTTGATTATTTTTAGGACGAAAAGGAATTATTCAACGTCTGCAAAAATAGCACGACGACTCCCAATTCCACACATCCAACAAGACGAACATCTTTCTTGCCTTTTGGCAAAAGAAAAATTAGTAGACACAAAAGCTGGTAATGGAGTACGACAATCATCTATGATGTGACCAACTAAAGACCAATCTACTTCACGAGACATTAATCATTGAAATATGGTTAAGGAGTTGCATTCAAAGGTTATTTTGAAATAACCCACGTGAATGCAAAGTGCAAACACAGTAGCATGATAAATGGCCAAAGCTTCGCCGACAAAGGACAAACAATTTTACCTTTCTCTCAAGATGTTTTGAGAAGCTAGGAATACTCGTATCTTGACTATCACGAATAATCCCTCCAACTGCTAATTTGTCGTGTTCAAAAGGTGCGTCGTCTACATCAAATTCCAAGTGATCCGAGTCGGGAGATGTCCATTTAATATATAAGAAAGATGCACATCGATCTTCTTTAAAGTTATTGTTCGCAGCGCAAGAGTAGTACTCTCCAGCCTTGTTTTTTTCCCGGGAGAAAGCCGAGTTGATATGGGCATCATTTCCTTCAAATATCTGCTAATCCTAGCTTTTCTATATGTTCCATATATAGCAACCAAACCAATCACATAATCTTTAGACCATCTTCTAGGTGTAGAATTTTTTCAAACAGATGAGAAAAAGAGTAAGCCCGTGATCTTAGTCATAAATCCCCAACAGTATGCCTTTTCGTACGTAATCGTCTTTTGTATCTCACATTTAAAGATGCAGTGCCAAGCAATCTCTAGATGCACGAGAGTGACATATATAGTTGGCACTTTCAATCCCCAATTCATCTGATGCTAAGACCCTTTTGCCGTAGATAGCGCATTGTTTACAAGTCTCCACATGAAATGAGAGATACGAGGCTTATTTTTAGTTTTAACAAAGCTTTTCAAACATTAAGATTTCTAGGCTGTAGCAGACGTAAATTGAGTCGAAATAGATAGTCTTTGGTTGTTTAGATCTTGAGCAAATCGACTCAATCTCCGGTGTGGATCGTAGATTTTTATTTTTTTATTTTTTGGTGTAAACCGGATCGTCATAAAAAACTGTGTAAAAAACATATGTACAATGCACGTTGCATAGTTCAAACGCTAATAAAACCATACATAATAAACTGAAGCAAATGGGATAACTATCTACATTTTCAACTCCTTGGCTCTACGAACTTCCTGTGAGACAAAACCTCCATCGGGGGAGGGGGTGTTGAGCGCCCTTTTGTTGAACCTCTTGATTTCGCCAGTACCAAGCTCCCATCGTGATTTCTCGGAACACGAACCTCCACTGATCGATATCGTCTTTCCCATGCATATCAAGGCTTAGACAGCCATCCACCCACTCTCGGCTATCCGCAATTCCAAAGAACCAGCGATGGTGAGCCGGAGGTGTGCCAGAGAAGTATCATCATGTAGCAGGGGCGGACCCACGTGCCCCGGGGGGGGGGGCACGTGACCCCACTGAAAAAAAAAAAATTTAGTATTAAAGTTATGTAGTTTTGTTGTTAAAAGTGTCATTTTATCGATAAAAATTGATGTTTTAGACCCCGGTGACCTCACTGGAATTTTTTTTGGATAGAAGATGTAGTTTTAGACTCCGGTGACCCCACTGGAGTTTATTCCTGGATCCGCCAGTGTCATGTAGGGCATGCCTGTGTGCGAGCAACTCTTACGCATGCTGACGATGCTAATTAATGCACCACCGGAATAACAGGCCACGTGTAATCTAAGGGTGAGCCGTAAGGGATCGAATGGCTGTTTTGAAAGGTAATGTTGTTAGGTGTTTTGAAATTTGTCCAAGAGTGAATCTTGGATTGCCTACGTATCTGTATTAAGTCCAGAATCAAGCCTTACGTAGTTCCCGGAGGATGTATTTATAGGTTTAGTCTCACCTTCCGCCTCTAAAAGTAGGCGGCGTCATCTAATGACATAACTACCCTTAAATGGGCCTTGCCTCCTTGCCCAAATAACTTTGTTGGATATGGGCACAGGGATCCGAGTCGTGAGCATTGGTGTCGACTCGAACTCTATCGAACTGGGTAATCGAGGTTGGATACTTGTGGAATCTGCCATGAATCGCTATCTCTTTCCGCACATATCGTGTCGATCCGATCCCCAGATTTATTATTGACTTTCTCACACGCCACCGGACCACTCAAATTATTCCATGTGGAGGAGTGAAACCCGTATCATCATAAGCCCCAGATCGGAGGAAGCTCGTCTCGAGTTCTTGATGTCGGATCTGAAATTTTGAAAAAACCTCTTTGACATGTGGTCTTCTTTGAGTGTTTTTCCTTTTTTCTGGGTCTTTGGACATTGGCTTAGGCGTTCGAGCAATGTTCTTTTTGATCATAATAGCCAATACCTCTCCCCGAGACCGGTTGAGGGGTATAAAATCTCGTTCTTTTAGATTCCCTTTCTTTCCAAGTCGATCTGAGATCGGAGTCATCAACCGTCAAAAACATTGGATTTGCTTTCCTCGTTCCGACCCTAGGTGACCCTTTGGTCCGGCTTCGAGTCGTCCTCGAGTTGAGGCCAAGCGAAATGGTGTGCGTGACGCACTGCCTCCTCCCTTGGCAAAACTTATGGACTATGTTCACACATTCGTCCATATCATTTGGCATCTTCTTAGACAATTTGTCATACAACTTCATATTTCTCAGACCTCCAACAAAAGCGTTAACTGCGCAGCATCGCGTCACTAGCGTTATGCACTTTCATGGCTTCAAGGTTAAAGCGTCTCATGAAATCAATGGTCGATTCCCCTTTCTCTTGCTTGATGTTCATAAGGTGAGTCGCACTAAGATGGAACTTCTTGTTCCCGATAAAGGCATCTCTGAACTTCTGTCCCAGCTGTAAAAAGCTTGAGATCGACCCAGGACGTAGCTTATGAAACCACTCCCGAGCTCGACCTGTGAGCAACATATCGAAAGCCCGACACTTCATGGCGTCATTGGCGTTTCTCAACCTCATCAGAGATATGTATCGATATAGATGGTCTTCTGGGTCCGTAGTACCGTCATAAGGTTCCATCTTAGGTGGCTTAAATGATTCGGGCATCGTATATATCTCGATCTCAGGGGTAAATGGCGACTCAAGCCATTCGGTTGGTCGATCTTTCCCCACGATCGGTTGAACTCGTTTAAATATGCTTTCTTCAACTTTGTGTTGTTGCCTTTCTTGTTCAGGATATCTGCGGGCGTTAGTCACGCTAATTTCAATTGCGCCTTCCTCACATTCTCCTTGAGGGTCGACAGTCCTCTTTCCTCTGATGTTTTCGACCTCCTTACGACCCGGTGGGTCTAACAAGTGTTCTTCAGGAGGATTGCAAATTCCCTTACCGACAAATGCCGACGCCACCACTCTTTTCAGGGCATCTTCATCTAAAGACGCCAAGTGATCGGCCATATCCTGTAGCTGAGGGGGAAGCTGAGGTCTGGGTGGATCTGCAACCACGGCCCTAGATCCAGTGGGTACCTCTTGAATCTGAGATGGAACCCTTGCCGGATCTACTTCCGCGTGTTCTTCGACCTGCATGTTCTTGCTGGTTGTCGGTTTCTTCCTTGCTGGTGGAGCCATCGCGATTTCTTTACCAACTCACCGGTAGAAGGCCCTCCTTCTAGCGCCAAATGACGATGCTAATTAATGCACCACCGGAATAACAGGCCACGTGTAATCTAAGGGTGAGCCGTAAGGTATCGAATGGCTGTTCTGAAAGGTAATGTTGTTAGGTGTTTTGGGGCTGAGTCCAAGAGTGAATCTTGGATTGCCTACGTATCCTGTATTAAGTCCAGGAATCAAGCCTTACGTAGTTCCTGGAGGGATGTATTTATAGGTTTAGGTCTACCTTCGGCCCTAAAAAGTAGGCGGCGCCTGCCTAATGACATAACTACCCTTAAATGGGCCTTGCCTCCTTGCCCAAATAACCTGTTGGATATGGGCCTGGGGATCCGAGTCGTGAGCATTGGTGTCGACTCGAACTCTATCGAACTGGGTAATCGAGGTTGGATACTTGTGGAATCTGCCATGAATCGCTATCTCTTCCGCACATATCGTATCGATCCGATCCCCAGTATTTATTATTGACTTTCTCACACGCCAGCTGGACCACTCAAATTATTCCATGTGGAGGAGTGAAACCCCGTATCATCATAAGCCCCCGAGATCGGAGGGAAGCTCGTCTCGAGTTGCTGATGTCGGATCTGAAATTTTGAAAAAACCTCTTTGACACGTGGTCTTCTTTAGGCGGAATATAAATTGGCCATACTAGCCGATGTAGGCTATCGTCAGGCTGACGTCACGCTGTACCATCATTAATGAGTGTGAGAAACAAGGCGTTTTGTCAGCCCACTATCCTTGAAAACCGTGTTTCAAAACCTATAACTGCCCCCAATCTCGCCCTTTCAAATCATTTGGAAGATAGACAAGCATATAAGGAGTCCAAGACCTTGGGGTTTCTCATTCGCCATTATAAACTTCTGCAAATCTCAGTTTCTTAGCCGAAAACTCAAGTAAGCCCTAATCTTACTCAAATTTTTTCTTCTTGTTTTTGCCTCTTGTATCTTCTTCCCAAGTCCATGTCTAGTAGCGGCAGTGATTCCCAGAACTGAGAGGAAATTGTTGACATCGAAGCAGAATCGACGGAGGAAACAGTCTCTGAGAATCCAATCGCTTCCGGTGAGAGAATAGCGGAGAAGAAGAAGAGGAGGAAGAGCAGGAGACATCTCCTCGACCCATCGGATCTTCTCGACCTGTCGCCAAACGCAAAACCAGAATGCAGGGCCAGGGACCGTATGGATGTGTGTCAAATCTAACTCAAGAGAAAGCCAAGGCGATTTGTTCGAGATATGGAATCCCATACTCATCTGACAACATTAAAGTGTCAGATGGTCGATATCAATTCGCATGTGATCCTCCCCCTGGGTTCTGCGCCATATACGAGGCGCAATTGAAAGAGGGGTTAAGATTCCCCTTCGACCCGTGTTTCATAGAGGTCCTTCGACACTACAAGATCAGTGTCCCACAACTTGCTCCAAACGGGATTAGGAGCGTCATGGGATTCGTGCTGGCATGTCGAATCGCCAAGATTGAGTTTTCGGTGCGATTGTTCCGGCAGTACTATTCCCTGACGAGTTTGCAGGATGCGGGGTGGTATACCTTTCAGAAGCGTGCTCTGGCATCGGAATTCGTGAGAAAAGGGATCTCGTCTCATGGCGAGTGGAAACCTCAATTTTTCTTCATCCGACACGGATTAATAGATATCGACGTCCACACTTGGTTTAACAGGCCGCAGAAATGGCATGACCGACTCGACTCTAACGCTCCTGAAGAATGTGGGACCCTCGAGATTGCTCATCCCGACGTCGCGACCCGGAACCTGCGTCCTTTATATCCTTTTGCTGATGTCGAGACTGCAGGACCGGGCGCCTATCTGGAACTCGATGAAGATATTCGAGTGTTGTGTAGGATTTTTATTGGTCCAGTCGAGCTGTTATACTTGCTTTCCTTTTCTGTGAACGATAAAGGTTTTTATGATGTATTAATGTCGAGTTGTCTCTGTTTGCAGTGGAGCACTTCTCAAAGTTGGAGGCAATAGGTAAGGTGCCTGACCTCAAGAAGACCGACCCAAAGAAAATCCAGGAAATTGTCGGCATCAGGTCGAAGACCCCAGCCTCTGGTGCTATAACCTCTGGAAGTCAGAGGGCTTCAGTCCGATCCACTACTCCAGTATCGACGTCCAACATTCTTAGGGACCAGCCTGACGAGGCTAATGTGGTTGAGGAGATTGAAGAGAACTTGGTCCCGCGAAACGCCAAAAACGACCGAGGTGAGGCATGGGGTCGGGAAGGAGACCCGTAACCTCGCCCCCCGCCACCACGTAGATGCTTCCTCGCAACAAGCATGGCGTAGATGGAAGGCATGACTCGTAAGAGTTGCATGACTTCCTCATGAAAAGTCAACGAGCTGTGAGTCTTCTAATATTTTTCTTATAACCCTGGGACTTTTGTCTGTTTCTGACATCATTGGTGCGCCAATTTTCAGACTCGACTCGCAGCCAAGGTAGCCCTGAACCGGATTGCCTCCCCTTCTGCTACCTTGGAGGAACATAAGGAAACCATCGCCAAACTGAACTCAGACATCGAGAAGCAGAAGGCCAAGATAAACAAACTGGACGATCGACGCGTGAAACTCGAGTCGGATCTCACAAAAGCCAAAACGATTTATCTAAAGCTCACGAAGACGTGCTGACAGGGATGGTGAGATGGGGTGATGAGGTCGAGAATTAGCCGGAGTGAAGTCGGAATTAGAAGGGGTGAAGTCGGAGCTTGTTGGATCGAAAGCCGAACTGGAAACGGCAATCAAAGCCCGCACCCACCTCCAATCTCTCCTCGACGACCTGATGACTCGTATGGAAACAAATAAGATGGACTTCTTGGCCTCGATGGAGTGGAGAACAACTTATCGATCTTGATGACTCAGGGTATGAAAGGTGGGTTCACCATGGCCCTTGACCAAGTCAAGGCCGCCGACCAGCTTTGAGGTATCCACCATCGAGAAGGCCTATTTGTATGATCCTGAGGCCATTCCCCGATATGGACAATACTTCAACGAGTTCAAGTCTGGTGTCTCCTTGTATGATAAGTACGTGGCTCCCAATCTGGAGGAAAATGCAAATGGAAAACATCGAGTCCTGAGAACGGGTCGAGACCAATACCTCTCACCTCAAATCACCGCCACTTTGAAGTCTGATGCTATTTTATCTTTATTTCTTTAAAAACTTGATTCGATGTGGTTGTAACAATTTTTGACATTTTCCTTTTATTTGTCTGAACTTGCTTTTCATAGATTCGATCTTGTAAACTTTTGACATTGCTCCAATTTGCATTTTTAGATTTTTCAATTTAAATCTGTTTTTCCATTGAATGTCTTTGTTTTTTATCGATCATTTGTCTAGGGTGTAGTCCTTTGGACTTAATTCCCTTGCAAACGCTGCCTTATGGGGTGTAGTCTTGTCGACTTAATTCCCCTATTGGCCCCTCGAAGTGTAGTATGAGTCCATGACTCGTAATACACTTGGGTAAGAGTCGACCTAGCATTGCTCTGCCTTATTGGCTTGACTTGGCTTTTTGGTCGGAGCTCGATTTGGTTATCCTGCTCTCGATCGAGCACATCGTGGTGCTTAAGATCGAGCTGAGTTAAGGATCCATCGTGGGATCCGTCGACTGCTTAGCATCGTGGCTTACTGGCATGTCGGAAATGACGTAAGCATTGTCGGTGACTTGGCTTTACTACTATCTTTATTTTAAATCCATCGTATCGATGGACTATAGCTCAGAAGTGATATAAGCATTGTCAGTGACTTGGCTTTATTCACTGTTAGTTTTAACTCCCTCGTGTCGAATTTCACGTTAGCTTACGCTCCCTTTTCTTTTGCATGAGCTTGTAAGTACAAAGATAATTTAAAAGAAAATTGCTTGGATAATGAGTATTGAAATCAAAGGTCATATCGACTCATTACAAATAGATCAAGAAAACACAGTTGTAAATGTCAAAAAGTGAATGCAATCTAAACGTAGTATCTCCTCAGGTTGTTGGCATGCCAAGTTCGAGGTATTGTGCTGCCATCCGACCTGCCCAGCTGATATGACCCTTTAGGATGTACCTTCAGGATTTTATATGGACCTTCCCAATTCGGCTCGAGCTTGCCTATTGGGTCCTGCCTGCTAGCTTCATTCTTTCTCAACACGAGGTCTCCTTCTTGGAGGTATTTGTGCTTCACTCTTGCATTATAATACTGCGATATCTTTCTCTTGTAACTGGCCATCCGCAGTGCCGCGACCTCTCTCTTTTCTTCACGTTATCTTTCTCTTGACGCAGATCGGTGGCGTTTGTTTCAACGTTATATGCTAGAACTCGAGGTGAGGCCATCCGATCTCCGCGGTATCACGCCTCGCACTCCATATGCCATAGCGAAAGGGGTCTCTTGGGTGGACGAATTGGGTGCCGTCCGATCGACCACACACGATCTTTGGGTAATTGAGCTACCTAATCCCGACCTTCGCCTTCCAACCGCTTCTTCAACCCAAACTTGATTTGTCTGTTTGTTTGCTCGACCTGCCCATTAGACTGAGGTCGGGCCACTGATGTCGTTCTGTGTTCTATCTTGAACTCTTTCAGCCACTCTTGCACTCGATCATCTAGAAATTGAGTTCCGTTATCCGATATCAGATACTTGGGAATGCCAAACCTGCACAGAATATTCTCCCAAAGAAATTTCTTGATGGTCTGGGCTCTGATATCAGGAATAGCTTTAGCTTCGACCCACTTCGTAAAATAATCCACTGCAACCACGACATACTTGAAATTACCTGGAGCTCGAGGTAAAGGTCCGACAATATCGACCCCCCATTCATCGAAGGGCCATACCGATTCGATGGCATGCATGTCTTGAGCCTATTGGTGTGTCACCACGTCATGTACTTGACAAGCCTTGCACCTCATCACTAATCGTGTGGCATCCTTCTCGCATAGACGGCCAAAAATATCCAAATTACCTGCATTTTCTCGCCAACATTCGAGCTCGCAATGATTACCACAAATTCCTCGATGTATTTCCTCGAGAAGGTAAGCCCTCCTCTTCCGATGCGCGCATCGCATCCAGGGTGTTACAAAAGATTTTCGGTAAAGTACATAGTCGAACAAAGCGTACCTAGAGGCTTGCAGCCTGACTTTCCTTGCCTGAGACTTATCGGAAGGGATAATTCCATCCTTCAAGAATAAGGCTATTGGATCCATCCAGGTCGATTCTTGCAGCACGGGTTGCACATCGACCTCGTTATAGCTTCGCTTACGCCAAAGATCTCCACCGAACTTTCTTCTTTGACTTGAAATTCGATGCCAATTTAGACAATGCATCTGCTCGTTTGTTTTCACTTCCGAGGACTTGCTCGATCGAACCGTCGTGAATTTTGATATCGCACTGGACGACTTTCGAGATAACTTTTCATCGATTCTTCTTTAGCCTCATACTCTCCACAAGACATGATTCACTACGAGTTGGGAGTCATCAGACACTAGCGAGTTTTCAACCCCAACTTCGATGCTAGCTTTAAACTCGTAATCATTGCCTCGTACTCGCTTCATTGTTGGTGGCCTTGAATTGAAACGGTGCATAAGGAACTCTTCCCTTTTGGACTAATTAACAACAATCCACTCCAGCTCCTTCTTTACTCGAGGCACCATCAACGTGAATGGTCCACTTTTTCTTCCGATGATCGCTTATCTTGCTCCACTTGAATTGACAATCCTTCGGCTATGAAATCCGCCAGAGCTTGACCTTTCACGGCTGTCCGAGGCAGGAATTCGATGTCGTACTCTGCTAGTTCGACAACCCATTTGGCCAATCGACCCGATGTCTCGGGCTTTGTCAAGATTTGTTTCAACGGTTGGTCAGTAACCACAGCGATGGGATGTGCTTGGAAGTATGGCTTCAACTTCCTCGACGCATGAACCAAACTCAACGCTAACTTCTCCGCAGGAGTATATCTGACCTCTGCACCATGTAGGGCTTTGCTGACAAAATAAATTGGGATTTGTCCCTGATCCCCTTCTCGAACTAAGACAGCGCTTACCGCTTCCTCACAGACTGCTAGATAAACTAAGAGCTTTTCTCCATCCCGAGGTGAGGACAGCGTCGGCAAATTAGATAAATATTCTTTCAAATCGTCAAACGCCTTCTGACATTCCCCATCCCACCGGAACGGACTAGCCTTTTTCAGAATCTTGAAGAAAGGTAAGGCTCTTCAGGCCGATATCGATAAGAAACGGTTGAGGGCCGCCATCCGACCTGTCAACCTTTGCACCTCTTTGACATTCCGAGGTGCGGGCATGCTTTTAAGGGCTTCGATTTTATCCGGGTTAGCTCTGATCCCATCTTTCGATATCATGTACCCCAGAAACTTTCCCGATCGGACTCCAAACGTGCATTTCTTTGGATTGAGCTTCATTTTCGCGGCTCGCAACACTTCGAAGACCTCTCTGACATCGACCAGAAACTGTCCCATTGACTTGCTCTTGATTAATAAATCATCAACATAAACCTCCATGTTTCGACCTATCTGTCTTCCAAAGATTTTATTGACGGCTCTCTGATAGGTGGCCCCTGCATTCTTCAGACCAAACGGCATGGTTACAAAGCAAAATGTACCAAATTCTGTGATAAACGCTGTTTTTTCCGAGTCCCGAGGGTCCATGAAGATTTGATAGTACCCAGACGCTGTCGAAAAACCGAATACTTCAAGTTTAATGTCGAATCGACTAACCGATCAATTTTCGGGCGGATATGAATCCTTGGGGCATGCTTTGTTGAGATCTCAGAAAATCGACGCACATCCGCCAGCTCTGATCTGGCTTCCTAACCAACACAGGATTGGCCAACCAATCCGGATAGAAAACCTCTTTCACGATACCAGCCATTAACAACTTGTCGACTTCTTGTCTTACCGCTTCCTTTCTCTCAGGAGCAAGGTTTCTTTTCTTTTGTCGTATCGGTTTCTTTTTTGGGTCGACGTTGAGTCGATGTATCGCTACGTCTGCCGATAGGCCAGGCATATCATTTGCCTTCCATGCAAAAACATCTCGATATTCCTCTAGGAGCTCGACCAAGGTTTTCCTGTCGGGGTGTGGAATCCACTTCCCGATTTGGACTCCTTGTCCTTCTTCCTCCTCCCATACTTGAACCTCCTCTGTTGGATCGACAGAGATCCAGCTTCTATCCTCTTCTTCTTCGGGGATCAATTCTTCAACCAGAACTTGTCCGACTCCTTTCCCTTTAACCGTGACCAAACTGCAGTTCCTTGCTACCTCGACATCCCCTTTCACCTCGTGGGCCCCATACCAAGTGGGAAACTTCATGCTGTTGTGAAATGTCGAGACGATAGCTCTGAGATCATAGAGGGCAGGTCGGCCTAATATGGCATTATAGCCCGATGGTGCCTTGACTACAACATATGTCATCTCCATCGTTCGCCCTTCTCTCCGCTTCCTACAGAGTCGAAGAAATTAATCGAACCGACAGGATGGATGGCCTGCCCTGTGAATCCAAACAGAGGAGTTGATAACGGTATAATGTCTTCATCTTTCAACTTCATAGCCTTGAAGGCCGAATAGTAAAGGATATTTACGGCGCTTCCACTGTCAACACAAACTCTTTTGATCCGACCCCGACTTATCACTGCTTCGATCACCAACCCTTCGCTATGACTGTGGGATCTCGGAATGTCATCTTTGGGCCCATACCCCACTTCCGTTGTGAATCTCAGCTTCTTTGGGTCTCTAGAGTTATCTGAAGAAGACCGACTGGATCGAGGTCTATCTGATTCATGCTCTGCAACAATTATGTTAACGTCGTATCCAACGCGATTATCCCGATGAGGATCTCGGTTCTGATCTTCTCGATGGTCATCCCAACGACTATCTCGATGGGGTGGCTCGGATGACCTGTCTCGACGGCTTCGATTGTCACGACGTGGGGATCGATCTTTCTTTCCATTATAAGATTTTCTCTTAAACTCTCGACGGCCTTAGGCTCGTCCTTTCTCGACTTTGTCAATCACCTCGTCCAATCGACCCTCCTGGATACAGGCGTCGATATCTCTTTTCAGATCGAAGCATTCCTCTGTGTCATGCCCGACGTCTCTATGATAATCACAATATTTGTGAGTGTTTTTCCTTTTTTCTGGGTCTTTGGACATTGGCTTAGGCGTTCGAGCAATGTTCTTTTTGATCATAATAGCCAATACCTCTCCCCGAGACCGGTTGAGGGGTATAAAATCTCGTTCTTTTAGATTCCCTTTCTTTCCAAGTCGATCTGAGATCGGAGCTGTCAACCGGTCAAAAACATTGGATTTGCTTTCCTCGTTCCGACCCCTAGGCTGACCCTTGGTCTGGCTTCGGGAGTCGTTCCTCGAATTGAGGCCAAGCGAAATGGTGTGCAGACGCACTGCCTCCTCCCCTTGGCAAAACTTATGGACTATGTTCACACATTCGTCCATATCATTTGGCATCTTCTTAGACAATTTGTCATACAACTTCATATTTCTCAGACCTCCAACAAAAGCGTTAACCTGCAGTGCGTCACTAGCGTTATGCACTTTCATGGCTTCAAGGTTAAAGCGTCTCATGAAATCAATGGTCGATTCCCCTTTCTCTTGCTTGATGTTCATAAGGTGAGTCGCACTAAGATGGAACTTCTTGTTCCCGATAAAGGCATCTCTGAACTTCTGTCCCAGCTGTAAAAAGCTTGAGATCGACCCAGGACGTAGCTTATGAAACCACTCCCGAGCTCGACTCGGAGCAACGTGATCGAAAGCCCGACACTTCATGGCGTCCATTGGCGCTTCTCAACCTCATCGAGATATATGTATCGATATAGATGGTCTTCTGGGTCCGTAGTACCGTCATAAGGTTCCATCTTAGGTGGCTTAAATGATTCGGGCATCGTATATATCTCGATCTCAGGGGTAAATGGCGACTCAAGCCATTCAGTTGGCTGATCTTTCCCCACGATGCGGTTGAACTCGTTTCGTATGCTTTCTTCAACCTGACGCTGTTGCCTTTCTTGTTCAGGATATCTGCGGGCGTTAGTCACGCTAATTTCAATTGCGCCTTCATCACATTCTCCTTGAGGGTCGGCGATCCCTCTTTCTCTCGATGTTTTCGACCTCGCTTACGACCGGTGGGTCTAACAAGTGTTCTTCGGGAGGATTGCAAATTCCTTACCGACAAATGCCGACGCCACCACTCTTTTCGTGGCATCTTCATCTAAAGACGCCAAGTGATCGGCCATATCCTGTAGGCGAGGGGAAGGCGAGGTGCAGGTGGATCTGCAACCACGGCCCTGATCCAAAGGGTACCTCTTGAATCGAGATGGAACCCTGCCGGATCTACTTCGCGTGTTCTTCGACCGCATGTTCTTGCGGGGTGTCGGTTTCTTCCTTCTTTGGTGGAGCCATCGCGATTTCTTTACCAACTCACCGGTAGAAGGCCCTCCTTCTAGCGCCAAATGACGATGCTAATTAATGCACCACCGAATAACAGCCACGTGTAATCTAAGGGTGAGCCGTAAGGGATCGAATGGTCGTTTACGAAAGGTAATGTTGTTAGGTGTTTTGGTCGAGTCCAAGAGTGAATCTTGGATTGCCTACGATATCAGATTAAGTCCAGAATCAAGCCTTACGTAGTTCTGGAGGGATGTATTTATAGGTTTAGTCTCACCTTCGCCTACTAAAAAAGTAGGCGGCGGCTGTCTAATGACATAACTACCCTTAAATGGGCCTTGCCTCCTGCCCAAATAACTTTGTTGGATATGGGCACGGGGATCCGAGTCGTGAGCATTGGTGTCGACTCGAACTCTATCGAACTGGGTAATCGAGGTTGGATACTTGTGGAATCTGCCAGTAACTGCTATCTCTTCTGGCACATATCGTATCGATCTGATCCCCTCTGTATTTATTATTGACTTTCTCACACGCCAGCTGGACCACTCAAATTATTCCATGTGGAGGAGTGAAACCCCGTATCATCACATGCAGTGCTTTACGATGAAAGAGATTTGGACAGATCAAATGTAAAATTATGACAATTACCGTCCAATATAATGAAAATCCATTTTCATGTTCTCTATTTTTTATTTTTTTTTTAGAAAAAATCTTTCATAATCACTACTCCCTCCGTTTTTTAATCAGTCACTTTTTGCGTGGATACAAGGATTAAAAAAGTGATTAATGTGTCTGAAATACAGTATGAAATAACAAGATTATCCTCCTTTGATCTTTTGAATATATTTCAAATCATTAAATACAGTATATTGGAAATGTAAATGTATATCGATAGTTGTATTATTGGAGTTTCAAAATGACCTTTGATGTTTCTAATGCATTGGAAATGTATATTTTATTATTTGAAGTGTAAGATTTTGTTTAAATCTTGTACTACCTCCGTCCCATAAAAAGTGCACTTTTTAAAAATCAATTGTCCCATAAAAAGTGTCTATTTAGAAAATCAATGCATCATTTAATACATTTTTTTCCAACATACCCCTATAATAACATTTATTTAATGTTTATATAATCATTTCATCTTCCAATAGAACATTTATTATATGATAGGGGTGAGTACTTAAAATACAATACATTAATTATTTTCTTAATCTGTGTGCACCACAAAGGTCGACACTTTTTATGTGACAGAGATAGTGATTCATATGAGAGTATAAGTGAAAATAAATACTCCCTCCGTCCCGCAATATAAGTCTTTTTAAGTTTTTTGTGATGTCTCAAAATATAAGTCCTTCTCATATCTCAATTCAGTATTAAATGTATTGTTTTCAATTTCACACTAAACTATGTAATACTATAGGCCACTTTCAAAAATCAATACAATATTTTATCTTGAAATTTTAAAAAACAATTCATTTATTAATTTTCTTAAACTGTGTGTAAAACCTATAAGGACTTATATTGCGGGACGGAGGGAGTAATAAATATTGTATTAGAGATCTAAAACGACGGTTGAATATGAAAAATACAAATTCTGAAAAATGACATTTAAGAAAAGGCGGAGGAAGTAACAATTTATATGTTTGAAAGAATGTATCAATTTCGATGAGCCATTCCTAAATTCGGGATGAGATCACATGTCCAATTTGTGTGTCTAAGTAAAACGGCATCGTTTCATGTATGTTTTATTTTTTGAATAAAATAAAATAAAAACAAAAAACCAAAACCAAAAAATAAAACACACATGAAATGACACCGTTTTTACTTAGACACCGAAATTAAATACACAAATTGTACAGGTCCTCTCATCCCCCTAAATTCTTGCGGATTTTCGTCTATATGAGAAACGGAAACCTCTCAAGTTAAAAAGAAAAACTCGAAACACAATGAGCAAAGAAGAGACGTCGGCAAGAGCAGAGAGAGAAACATCGCCTACTGATTCCCAGAAAACTGGTAATTTCATCCACCCCGCGCCTATATATTCTTTAAATTTCTCAGTTTTGATCTAAAGTCGCATGAAATATTTCAAATCAGTACTTGAAATTTATGGGATTTTTTTCTTCTTTTCAATGCAGTTTCTGACGACGACGAAATAGACTACTCCGTAAAGCCAGAATTCTATGATCCGAAGCTTGACGACAAAGATGAATTATGGGCACAAAAGAAAAGAAGTGGGCGTACATCTGATGCTGTTCTTAGCTGCCCTGCTTGCTTCACCACCCTTTGTTTGGATTGCCAAAGGTAAACGTATATTCTTGGTGATTGATTTTATGTTTTTACTCTGTCGAGCTAATATTGCTTGGATTTTTTTTATCTGTTTATCCGAAAATTTCGTGCTCGAGTTTATATCGTTACCAAATTCCTTTCAATTCTGCTGATTGAGTATTCTACACCCCGTGTTTAGTTTTTGTGTTAAATATCTGGAGGATGTTATTGCTTTGTCTTATTTTTGTCTAAACTTGATATTCAACATCAAATACGCTTGATATAATATTGTCCCAAGATTAGAGATTTGGTTATTTTTAGTTTTCATGACCTGTCTTTAAGGGAGACAGTGTTACCTGATAAAGAATTGTTTTTGCTTCAAACAAAGCCCTATAGTGTAGTGGTTAGTAGCATGTTTAATTCCTCCAAAGGGTTGTGTTTGAGTGAAATTGTGAACCTTTATTGTATCACTCCAAAAGCTCAAGTTTGAGTGAAGTTGTAAACCTTTATTGTTTAGTAACTAAAAATACGTTTTTGCTTTAAGGTCACAAAAGAGGATATGGATTTGTAAGACATATATGTAGAGTTTATGAGTTTTGTTGTAAAATGCAAGAATTGCTTACTTGAGTGAAGGGCTAATGGATGTCACCAAACTTATTTTGACGTATATCTTTCTTGATAATTTTCAAAGTTCCAGCTCAAGTATCCTTGTGGTGGTTTTCTTGGTGGCCTAAATGTGCTTTCTCAGACGTGCACAAAATTTACTTATTACTTACATGGAATTCAATGGACTGTTTAACATGTTTTGAGGGGGGTGGGTGTAGAGGCTTGTATTTCAGGGTCGTTATGTGGCCCAAGCAATCCTTAGGCCCCTTGGGTAGCCAATATGTCTTTTTTTGTTGAACTTTTTGGAGTGGGTGGACAGAGGGGGCATTTCAGAGCCGTTTTGCGACCTAAGCAATACTTAGGCCTTTTGGGTCGCCAAAATGTGCTGTTTGAACCTTACTTATTCTACAAGAGGAACCCAGTAAATATTATCTGGCTGCTTGCATTTTAGGTTTTTAAGGAGCCTAGAAGGCCGGGACCCATTTAGTGGCCAATACGTGCTTTTTCAAGCCGTGGGGATGGCAAATCTCGTTATTTGAAAAGGGGAAACCAAAGGTTCCTTAAACAATCCCTAAAATAAATAAAAAAAAGGTTCCTTTAGCATGTTTTTGGCTTGGGGTCCATTTCAGAGCTGTTTTGGGACCTGAGCAATCCCATGGCCTTATTGGTTTCCAAACGTGCTTTTATGGCAAACCTTGCTTATTTGACAAGAGAATCTAACAGGCTTTTAGCACATTTTCACCTGTACATTTCAAGGTCGATTTGGGACATGAGCATGGTGCTTTTGGTGGCCACGTGCCCTTTCAGCTGTGCCGGTTGACCAACTTTGCATTTTTGACAAGAATCTAATGGGCTGTTTAGCATGTTTTGGCCGAGGTTCATTTCAAGGACGTTTTAGGATGTGAACGTTCCTGAGGGCTGAGGTTCGTTGACAAAAAGTGCTTTGTTAACCGTTTCGATCTGTAAAACCCTGTTTATTTTACAAGAGGAATCCAACGGTCGTGGATTCCTGGCCTTTTGCAGAGCCAAGCGTGCTGGTCCCTTTTGGTGGCCAAAACATGCTTTTCCAGCCGACAAGAGGAATCCATCGCCTGTTTACAACATTTTTTTGGCCAAGGGTCGGAACCGAGCATTACAAAGGCCTTTTTGGTGATCAAAACATCTTTCCAGTCTTTCAACAGGCCTAGCTTTATTTTACGAGAAATCTAATAGCAGGTTTTGACGGTGGGTTTGTTTCAAAGAGCTTGTTGATGCATGGGCATTCTCTGGACCCTTTCTGTGGCCACAAGGCCCACAACGTGCTTTTCCAGCCGTGTGAATCAGCTCGCATTGCTTACTTGACAAGGACTATGTAACACCTTTTACGGAGGGCCAGATAACACTCTTGAGAGTTTTTTTTTTGTGAGTGTCAGACAATGGAATCCATTCTTAGAGACCGTAATGCTTAATGTTCATTAAGAAACAAAATTTGCAAGCCCTAAGGCTTCCTGTTTCTCACTATATCTGGGATTACGGCAATCTATGTTTTGCTTTTACAATACAACATTTTTTGATCTACCCAAAATCTCCTGAACTTGCTCGAAAGACTACTAGTAACTCTCTTCAGCTACTTCGGTTGTGAAAATTTTCTTCCTAGATAAAGTAGTTCTATCCTTTATAAATCTTCATACTTTATGAAAAGATCTCGTTGTGGCTTACCTTATTTGATATATATGAAGCCATCTTGATAAATGAATCAACAACTGTAGAAATTTATGTTTTTTTTCCCCTTGATTTCCTTGGACTTCTGTGGTTTACTCTTGTGTCCCTTACAATTCACCTTTGCGCATGTTTCAATTTGATAATGCAACATGAGATCTCGGAGTTTCATGTTTGTTAGGTGGAAAACATTTACAAAATATTTCTGGAATTTGGAATCTTGTTTGAAGACTTTAAAAAAAAGGGAAAGAAAGCTCTTGCTTTAGAACAATGTATGTTAAGTTGCCATATGATAAATTTGTCGTTGTTTAAAGCATTTATTATTGCCTTCTTACGTTGTCAATGGCTACCTTAATTTATAGGCATGAAAAGCACGTAACACAGTACCGAGCAATATTTGTGCGGAACTGTAGGATCAAGAAGGAGAAAGTGGCACAACCAGGAATCAAAAGGAAAAGGGCTAGAGGAAAGAAAGGAGGAGGTGCCACCACCGGAGTCAGAAATCCCGAGAGCAATGAAGACATTAAACCAGTATGTTGTTCAGTTTGTTCCACGGATGTTGGTGTCATTGATGAAGACGAGGTTTATCATTTCCTAAATGTTCTTCCTAGTGAGTCCTGAAACTGTTTTGGCCTTTGAATGACGGGCTCAGGAAAAATCATCCGGTAGCTATACTTAGCTAGATAGCGATCTTATCTTAGTTTCCGTCCTTAACTTTGTTGAGTTGTTTTGTTTTGTTTTCTTGTTGTTGCTAAACTTTGATTCTGGTGAATTGAATGTCATGTTCCTTCCACCAAACTTGGCTGCCATGTTATTGTAAGAAGTTGTTTTTTTCAGAGCAAAATAGATCAAATGTCCTGGTAAATGCCTTCACCATCGTACGTAATGTTTAATTGTGTATCAGATGGAATGCAAACAATACATATACTGTACTCTATTGTCATTACTGTCCAAGATGCTGCTTGTTTTTCACAAAATTTGAGTATAACCCTTCAATCACTTCTATGATTATCGCATAATCACAATTCAATTTCGGAAGTTCATGTGTACGTGTGATCACAATAGGCTTCTGTTATGTTGGCCTTAATAACTCTTTATTAATTAATCCATATTTAATGATCGTGATTGACATCTAACAATGTGTCACGACCCCCAATTATATATCTGGAAGAGTCGTGTGTTAGTGATTACAACATTTCTTGTGAAACGGTTACCGTGAAACTAGAATCATTTCACGATGCAGTATCCATACAATAACGACTTGAGTTTCAAGACATCAACAACTGTATCTTATAATGTGAATATCATATTATCTTGAAGTAACACTTTCATATTGCAATGACTTTCAAGGACAAGACATTTCTTATAAGATTACCCTTTCGAATATTCATTCCTATTACTAAGAAAAACAAATCCCGGACGAAACATGACATCCAATAACTTCCGCATGACCGCCCCATCGAGGGGAAAACCTCAACAGTGTCAATACGGGACAATCCACACCGTGACATTATATCGAACTCGGCCTAAAGATAATTACATAACCACAATAGATATGTGACACCTATATAGTAAGTCACTCATCTAAAGTAAGTATTCAACAATCATTACTATTATAAAAGAGCCGGTGTGTTTCCCCGTCAAGTGTTTCCCCCTTGAAAATTGATAAAAATTTAATTTAGTATTCCATATATACATCCAATCAATCATAAACTTTAATTAAATTCCATATATATCTATCCAATCAATTATAAACCTAACCATAAAAGGAATGATTATTACCAAAAAAAAAAAAAACACGTTAAGATTTTATTTTTTGATCAACGTGAAGAACATATTTAAAAAATTCAATCAACCCATTAATTTATTTAAAAAACATATGTATTCCATATATACATTCAGTCAATCATAAGTCTTAATTAAATTCCGTATATATCTATCCAATCAATTATAAACCTAACCAAAAAAGAAATGATTACTAAAAAAAATGCGTTAAGACTTTTTTTAATTCAACGTTAAGACCTTATTATTTACCCCCCAAAAAAAAAAAGCGTTAAGACATTATTTAAAAAATTAAATCAACACATTACTTTATTTCAATCTTAATAATGAATATATTCCTATAAAAAAAATTCAATATATCTAATATTATATAATCTAATCTAATCATAAACATAATAATCTAGACATCTTTCATCTATTATTATTTTAATTAAAAAAGGCTTACGTGAAAGATTACTCACATCAACTCAAAAAGATATATGCTTACCTTTAAAATAATAAAACAAAAGGATAAACTTAAAAAATATTATAGTAATGTTTTATCTATATAACAGAAACATACGTCAAATAAAAATGAAAAAGCATAAATTGCTGGCATGAAATGGAATGGAATGAAACTGATAGAATAGGATGCTATGGAATAGAATGAACGTGATTCCATTTTTACGTTTGGCAAGCAATGGAATGAAATGTATGAGATTATAAAGGATGCGGCAATTGACACGATGGATGATGGTGGTGTGTGTTGATGAGTGTGGCGGGTAGCGGTCGGATGAGCAGAGAAGAGATGGTGGTGGCGGTGATGTTGTGAGGTGTGCAAGGGTGGTGGTGATGCTTGTAGTGATGAGGGTAGTGTGGTGTGTGGTGATGGATGACTGTGCGGTGGGTGGTGGCGGACGAGTAAATATCGGAGGTGATGGAGTTTGTTATGGCGGAGGATAGTGGAAGGGGGTGGTGGTAGGTAGATTATGTGTGAAATTGGGGAAGATGATGGTAAGGTAGGTGGTGGTAAGAGATAGTGTGAAATGGTTGGTAACGGTACGTGATGGTCATAGTGGGAGGATAATGGTGGGTTGGGTTGTGATGGGGGATGGTGGTTCGTTGTAACAATGATGGTGATATGTAGCGCGGCGGTGGCGGTGGTGGTGCGGTGGAGGGTGGTGGTGGCGGTTGGTTTAGATGGGGTAGGCGGGTAGTGCGGGAGGTAGGTAGTGGATGGTGGGGTGGACGGTGATTGATTTTTTATCGCTAGGTTATGTTATAAATTTCATTCCATCCAACCATTCCATTTGATTTCTGATGGAATGAAAATGGCCAAAATTCATTCCAATGGAATGAAAATTAATTTCATTCCCTCGCATACAAACACAATCAATGTTTGATTAGAATGAAAAAAAAAATCATTCCATTTCATCTAGAAATCCAATCGCACCATAAGCGTACGAAGAACATAAGAAGAATAAGCCGTACAATCTAAAAAAATCACACATAAACTAAAAGGTCTTTTTCCCAGTTAATTTATATCATTAAATATAATAATGCAGGTATTAAATAACATAGTTAATCAGTGTGTTGATCATTAACCAAATTTCAGAAATAGAAAAATAATAGAAGTGTAAATGAGTTTCTTCCCTAAATATTTTCCTCAAAAAGTGTTTATCTTTAATTAATTTCTCCTTAAATATAACAATCATGGTTAAATATTAAATAACATAGATAAACGGTGTGGTAATAAAGATAGATGAAGTCTCAAAAAAAGTGTGTTCATGGGTGTGGTTTGACGAATTATATCTTCATGTGCCAGATAACGTTTTCTTCTTCTTGTGCCAGATAACTTTTTAAAGGTTATGTATTCACCATCAATAACAATATAATTTTAATTTTAGTATCAATGAATTTTTGAACAAGAGCATTAAAACGTATAAAAACACCAATCACATCATATACACGATTTCATGGACAAAACCATGTATACTTTGTAAAATTATGTAATATTTGAAACCATCATACGACACAATCGGGGATATCCAAACATCGGTGAGAATAAACTTCTGGAGGAGTGAAATAACATAAAATTGAAGTAGCAAAAGAAAGTTTGAGGCTTTTATTCTTTAAACAAGCAAAACAATGGGAATAAACAGTCGTGGTGGCAACACTTATATCATTTTGGCAAATAATATCATGAATATGAGGGTTGCTGGGTGACCAAGACGATGATGCCAAGCACTGTTTGATATTTTATTCACTCTGAAAAGCTGGAAAGGGGAAGTTTGGTCATTCATACAATCCTCTTTTAACGTTCATTGAATCATAGGAGTACTGGTTTGAAGATCCCTTGAAAAATTTAGAGGGTAAGAATTCAAAAGAAACATTATAGGATTGACAAAGCTAAGAGATGGATAAAAAATTACGAGACATGCTAGGAACACTACAAACATTGAAATGAGTGAGATTGGTCACCCTACATGTGGTACTCCTCAAACTCACATAGAGTGATAAAGGTCATATCAACATTTGGGCCGACATCGTCTCAACTCGATATCGGGCCATAACCAGCAAGGCCCATCTTTAGTACAACGCATGCCGCCCTTATATCTTCAACCGATATGACGCATGTCGTCCTCTGTCTGACATGGTGCATGTCGCCTTCTATCCCTCATAACCGGTAAGATACAAGACGCCTACATTCTCTTATTGCCGACGTTGTGTAGGCCACCTCGATCATTTATGCTCAATACAATACATGTCATCCTCGACCTCAAGAAACAATTACATTCTCTTCAATGATCGTTCCGGACTTCACACATACAAGATTTCATGATATAGTAATCGCTATAGTGATGGCTCTAAAATATACGTTCCATTATAGCTTAAGCCATAATTGCTCCATAACATGCTCCATTACATCAACATGTGGTAAACTCCTTGACCACGACTTCAATGCTTCATAATCTACTCCATCACTAGCTTAGGAGAGGTATATAAATGATCATCATCCTCAATTACAAGTACGCACATAATACCCTTGATATTCATTCACGGCTTCTACTCGTCTTAACAAAAATTCCTCTATTCAAATATTTCCTTGGCGTGAGAGTGTCCCTCGGAGAAAGCTCCAAATAGCACCCTAACACTTTTTGTGATTTGCGGACCCCACCTCAAATCCACTCGAAAAAATTATTTGGATCATCACTCAGAGGTCTATTTACTCATATAAAAACTCAATTGTAACTCGGACAATTTCAGACATCATCAAGCATCATTCAATGTAAAAATTTCGAAGGAGTAGAGGAAATAAAACCTATATGTGTAATGGCAAAATTATTTCCATCACCAACCATGACGCGTCTTCATTGCTAGAATAAGGCGTGTGTAATGCCAAATTACGAAGCATCCATAGGTGCTTAAGAGGATGCAATGTTGAAGGTTTGACCGAATGATAAAAAGTTGTAGGAGGTTGAACAATATCATATTTCTATTGATAATATTAATTAATGTATTAATTAAGGGTAATTGGCGCCAACACACCCATATGTTTGGGTCAATATTGGGACTTGTTATATATCTTCAAATTTTGCATTTTTACCTCTATTTTCTATAAATTTTTGCAAGAAACACCCTTTTCCGAGGGTTGTCGAATTAATGGGTGATTTTGGGGAAATAATTAAAAAAATGTTTTTTTTGTTGTTTGCGAGGGGAAATAATAATAAAAAAGTTTATTTTTGTTGTTTGCGCAGGTTGACGGGAGTGCAAAGCACGCGCTTTATTTCCGTTACATTTAACCCAAAATTCGGAAAAGGGTGTTTCTTGCAAAAGTTTATAGAAGATAGAGGGTAAAAATGCAAAATTTGAAGATAAGTGGCAAGTCCCAATGTTGACCCAAACATAGGGTGTTTTTGCGCCAATTACTCATTAATTAATATTGTTATCTTTAAAATTTTAAAAGTATTATGTCAGTAAAACACGTGCAAATGCACGTGCATTTTACTAGTATACGTTAATATACAAGTCCAAGTGTCGAAGCACTTTGATAGATGAAATCTATCATTATCTTTACAATATAGAAGACATCATCTTCGTGCAAGTCCAACCGTATTAATAATATCCAGTTTATTAATATTGTTAGGAATTATAGTTTTAATGATTGTTAAACCAGCTGAGATAGAAGCCTGCAAGGTTAGGCTTGAAAATGTATAGGTTTTACCTAGGGTCAGATTATTGTGTAAATTCAATCGGATAAGCATTGTAATAGGAGTTTGATAGGTCTTCAAAAGCTAAAATGTTATTTTCAAGTCCAAGACTTCAAGGCTAAGGAAAACCGAATAAGTTGTAAAGATTGAAGATCGGAGGATCGAGGGTTCGCACTCGGTATGAAGAACCTAAAAGTCGAGCTTATAAAGTTATCTTCAAGCAAGTCTATGATGATTTGAAGTAATTTTATGACACCCGTATATCATTGTGATTAGAAAAGAAATACTCCCTCCGTCTCACTTTGTTTGGGACTTTTGGGAACTCATAAAAAATAAGGAGACATCATTTAATGTCTTGTCTACTCATTAAAAATATAGCTCAATTACAATTACATCCTTTTGTGTTCTTCTACATTTTTCAATAAATTGTTATATGAGGTCATTTTAGACATTTAAGAGACAAATTTAATTCTAAACATTAGAAGTGGGACTAATTTTGGGGCATCCCAAAAAGGAATAAGTCCCAAACAAAGTGAGACGGAGGGAGTATATCATTGTGATTAGAAAAGAAAAATGAAATATTCTGATTTAACTATATAAAGATCATTTGGGATCTCTATACAGTGACAATATGTACTCTGATCCCAAACAACGAAAGTCTAATGTCGTTTTCGCATTATAATGACAATCTATTTTTTCTCTCTCCATTATATGATTCTAAAGCTAAGAATCAACTTTTCACATGGTTAATTGATGGTGTGGGGCAAGTCTTGTAAATTTAATAGTTTATACCCTAGAACAGGTGGTAGGAGACCAGGGTTCGATTCCCTTCCCCAAACCTTTCGTTTCAGTGAAAAATAAAAAAAATAAAAAAAAAATAAAAAAATTGATGGTGTGAATTGTGAAAGTCTATTTGTGGCAATCCACTGAAAATCGGTTGATTGTTTTCGGTGGAATTGATATCGTACCCACTAAACACACATTTGTCTAAAAATTGAGGAAATTTAAATGGATTTAATTAAGTGAAATAATAATAATGGGAACCTGAAAACAAGTTCCACAACAAGCTCCTTATTTGTAAATAGAGCGTTTATTTGTAGTATCGATCTGAGTGTTCTTAATACGATCACAGCCCATCATGCAATATGCCCGCGACGTCGTCATCATTGCAGATCTCGTAAGATATAAACGGTTATAATTAATATCCAAATTTTCTTTTTAATTAATGTTTTGGTGTTGCATTACTATGAGTTTGGTTCATAAAATATCCAATTTTTTTAAAATTTAAAAAATTATTATTATATTAGTTTAATAATATTTGAATAGCAAAAGGAACATGAAGAAATTAATTAACATGCACGAGTATTGAATAGCTAGCGAAAATAAAAAACCGAATTCCAGTGATGAAGAAAGCTTCTTAGCAGTAGGCCTAGTTCCAGAGACGACTTGGTAAAATTAATGGCCGGTAAATCTTTGCTTATTCGATTGACTTCAACATACGTACGCAAGTACAGTAGCTAGTAGTAAACATGCACCATATATGGGAATATCTTAATTACAAATATTCTTGAGTGTTTTTACATGCATGCATGGTGGCATTTTGTGCACAAATATTAATAAGTTCAACGCTATAAATTGACCCTAAACCAAAAGCAAAACCAAAAGAAACCCAACATATAGAATCAAGCTCAGGAATAAATTAACTAGCTGATTTGATTCTTCCAAAATTAAGCAATTAACACTACAAAAAAACAGCAGTTTTGCGACGGAAGATTACCGTCGCAAACAAGGGTTATTCCGTCGCAAACCATAGTTTGCGACGGATTTGCGACGAATTTTCTTTGTCGCATTTTTTAGTCGCAAAACCCCAGTTTTGCGACGGGTTTTCCGTCGCAAATTGTTTGCGTTGGCTTTTGCGACGGATAATAACGTATTTTATTTTATTTTTTAATTATAATTTCCGTCGCAAAGAAATGTATAGTCCGTCGCAAATAACAAATAGCGACGGAAATATTCCGGCGCAAACATGTAAAATTGCGTCGCAAAAATGTATCATCCGTCGCAAAAAAATGTATAATCCGTCGCAACTTATTTTTATTAAATAATTTATTTATTTTTAGATCTTTTCATATCCGTCGCAAAATGAGCCTTTTCCGTCGCAAATACCATATTGCGACGGATATATTCCGTCGCAAAAAATAAAATTAAACAGAAAATTATGGTCGCTTTGTTTTGCAAATTGCCAAACCACCGCTGCAAAACAGCCTTAATTTTCCCCGGTAGCATTACAATTGCTACCGGCTATCAACAACAACAATATAAACGGGAATACGATATCAAAGGGATATGTCAAAAATACGCCAAAGGAAATGTCAAAAATACGTCAAAGGGATACGATAAGCCAAAATAAATAAAATGTATCAAAACAATGTCACCCAGTCGGACCGGTGTACTACCTAAACCCACGTCACCTCCTCCAGGTCCATGATCGAATGGTCATCTCTGTCTTTGCCTCGTGCCGGGTTGCATCCTCCGGAGGATCTTTGCTAACAACCGGGTAATCCACGCCTCCATCTGCGCTAGTCTGTCATCCTGGCGCTTTACTGTCTCTCTCTAGCTCCTCCAACCTCGCTTTGGTTTTACGCATGAGTCTGCTCTGTCTCGCCATCTCCCAGGTGAGGCGGGTGATTATGCCCGGAGAGTATGTCTCGGCGGATGAGTGTCGAGCAAAGAAGAAGGCGCTGTCGTAGTACATGGAGGCGGTGACCCCATGCCAAAAACTCTCCTTCTTGTCGTAACCACCAGCCAAGCCAGTAATAAAGACGCGACTGCGTCCGACGAGGGTGTCATTCTGCGTCTCTGGGCTTTCGCTTTCTTCGGTGTGAAGACGTCCGCAAAGTATGATATAAATTTGTTAGTAACAATAATTACATGATATATATATAATGTATATATAATATTTAGAATACATAACGTACCATGATTTTCTCAAACTTCCTCGAGACGAAGTTGCCCGACTTCTTCTTCTTCGAACTACTCACCAGATCACCGATCGATAGGGCGCTCTCTATTGTCCTCCATGGCCCGAGCGAAATCGATAACGCGCGCGTCGCCCTATAGCATGTGTCCTGGGATCTTCCTTCCTCACGGATCCGAAGCTCGGTTTAGCTTCTTTTTCGCAGATGTTTCTGGAACGCCTATTCCGACATAAGATAAACAAGTTAGTACATACATATATATATATAACAAGTATTGTTAATTAAATATTGAATAATTGCTTACGGGACTCCCAATCCACTCCTCGAATCGACGGAGAATATCCGGGTCATCCAAAGCCGAGCACGGGGTTTGTTTGAGCCCGATACATATAATCGGGGACCCCGTTGATAGCATACCGCTCAAAAATTCCCTAACCAGCGCCGTGGCGAATCGGAAGTTTGAAATGACCCTGCAACATAGTTATATATATATATATATGTTATATGTATAGTTATAATTATAGTTATATTTATATATAGTTATATTTATATGAACGACGTACCCCTAAATGCGTTCCACCACCTATCCTGCTGCTCCTGGTGGCATTATGCCACGTGGTGGCAAAAGTGTTGAAGCCGCCGATTATGGCTTTCTTGGCCATTTTCTTGACATAGTTGTCGGTAAACCTGTCATATTGAAAACAATAAGTTGTTAATATATTTGGTTAATCAAAATATAAATAAAAATACAAACAAATTAAAGCAAGATATGTATTAACTTACCATTTCCCCTCGGGATCCAAAACTGGCAATCCAAGGTCACCATTGACAATGACACCAAAATCCTCCTCGCTCATCTGGTGTATCTCATCATCCAAACCCTGCGTGTCTGGAGGAGGAAGACGCTCCGGGGAGGGGAACTACCCCTACCGCGTCTACCTCTACCTCTACCTCTACCTCTACCTCGACATCTATTTGACACAGAAAATGACGTTTATACTAATATAAATGCAATTATAATAAAAAGGCGTTTATACTAATTAATAATATGTGCAAGGAAAGCAAGATTTTCTCAGAGATCTCGTAACTACGGGGTTTGCAAAAAATCCCCCTAATAATGAAGATTTGCAGTAGCACCTCTAACTACACGGACCTCAAGCAATTTCTTTGTTTGCTAAGCCGAGTAACTACAACACCTTCTTCGGAAACTGTAAAAAAGTGCAGCAAAGTAAGTGGACCTGCCAAAAAAAAAAGTTAGGTAAGTATAGCCGCACACCAAATTGCGTTTTCTTTATATGGTTGGAAAGCTCAGAATGCAAGCTACAAAACGCATATTTCAGATCTCATTTTCATCCATCACACATCACACACCATGTCAAACAAAAACGCATCGATATTGAAAATCTGTTTTACAGCTTTACGATGTGGTTTTGTGTCGAACTTTGAGTACCCTATACTACTTGGAATGAGCTGAATTTTTGATGTGTTATATATTGCATATATGGGTACATTTTTCATTGAGAAACCATTCTGGTTTGAGGCCTTTATAATAGTTAAAAGTTGGTCACAAACTGCTTAGTCAAAACTGTCCGGCTGGGAGCTAATTAGGGGTGTGTGGTGTGTTTTTGAATGTCGGGTTGAAGCCCAAACGAGCTGAAAATTTAAGGGATTATAATTCAGAATATTATGAGCATTTTATCTTCTTAGACCAACTGATTTTGAGTTCGTTCGATAGTAAGAAAGTGAGATAAACATAGGTCAAAAGTTCATCAAAAAAATGAACTTTCATCCAAAATCTAACACAAAACAATCAAAACCCCAAACCACCCATCACCAAGCACCAACCGAGCAAACATCACATAGCATCACCACAACCAACATTCAATAAGATCCTTAGTTTTTTTTTTCTCTTAAATCAGTTTCTTTTATATGCAAACATCACATAGCATCACATATATATCTATAAATCTATACTACATATGATACACTATATAAAAAAATATAAAAAACGAAATAAAAAATATACATATACCATATATATATACATATACATATACATATACATACATACATAAAAATATACATATAATACATACATAAAAATATACATATACATACATACATAAAATATACATATACATACATACATAAAAATATACATACATATACATATACAATATATATATACATATACATACATATATATATATATAAAAAACGAAATAAAAAAAAATATACATACATATACAATATATATATATACATATACATACATACATATATATATATATATAAAACGAAAAAAAAAAATACACATACATATATGCGGGGGGGGAGGGGGGGAAATCGGGTCTAGGGAGAGGGAGGGAGGGGAGGGAAGAGCATACCTGTGGGTGGGCATGGCGGTGGTGGGAGGAGGTGGCGTTGCCGGAAGAGCTTCAGCGAGGAGGTGGGGGTGGGGCGGCGGGAGAGAAGAGGGAGATAAAGAAGTGAAATGAGGAAGAAAAGGGGGAAATGCGACTGATATCCGCCATTTTGCGACGGAAACTAATGTCCGTCGCAAAAAAAACCTAATTCCGTCGCAAACATGTGCATACAGAATAATGAAATAATTTATAAAAATTTATTAAATATTCCGTCGCAAACAATAAAAATTCCGTCGCAAAACTCCGTTTTGCGACGGCTATTAAAGTCCGTCGCAAAGTTTATCTAAATTTAGAATAATAAAATAATTTAATAAAACTTTTATTCGATGGTCCGTCGCAAAATGATAAAAATTCCGTCGCAAAATTGCCCGCCAAGTGAAAAAATCGGTCCCGCAAACATTAAAATATCCGTCGCAAACGTAAATTTGCGACGGGAAATAAGTTCCGTCGCAAAAATGCCGTCGCAAAACTGCTGTTTTTTTGTAGTGTAATAGAGACAGAATATATATATATATATATTGAAGAAGATGAAGATGAAGATGGCTAAACTTGTTTACGTAATGCTTTGCTTTCTGATTAGCGTATCAAGTAAGTCCCCCATATCCATATGGATCGGAATGTCACCCACTGCATACATATTTATTGTTTACGTAATTAATCCTTTAGCATACTGCACATGCACCTGATTAAAATAAAAAATAAAAAATCCATGATTGGACACTGTACTGGCTAGCTAGTGTAAAAGATGTGGAATAAATGCATCACTAACTATGAAATTAATGATGCCATTAATTTACAGTTGTTACTACAAAACTGGGTGAACAATACTCGATATCCAGAGGACTTGCAAGTCCACTTATGACTTCCATGATTTTCTCAAGGAAGCTAAAAACCTGTCCTGTTGTTTTCTGTGAAGAACACGACGACTGCCATGTTCCTTATGACATTTGCTTCTGTAGTGGAAAACATGAATGTGTTTAAGGTGCGTGCGTGGGGGTTATTGCATGTAATCCTTTTTCCTTTCCCAAAAGGTGTGTGGGTTATTAATTGCGTAATAATTAATTTCCATGTTAATTTCCTACTTTTCTTAATTTTTGTGCTATAAATAAATAACCCAAATTAAAGGTGGGTGGATTAATAATTGTCTAAGATATTCCATGTCTCTTTTCGATGTTCTTACTTTTCTTTGTGCTACGTACGATTAATTAGCCAAATTCGGCATATGTATACTATCAATGATTCAATGTAATGGATGTGCAGGGTTACCTGTAAATTAATGTACTAATATTATAAGCTTTGGCCTTTTATTAAATTGTGTCTTAATTAGCCATCAATTATATGTATGATTGGTTATTTATCCATTGGATCGCCTTTATTTACGAGTTATGACATCGTCTCTTTGTGATATCCCGTAAATTCATGAAAGGGTATTTATGTCATTTTCGGGTATTTATCGAATCTCGTATTTTTCCCGAACAATTAAGTATTTTAAAGTGTTATATTAAAAGATTGTATCATCATGAAACTAATATAACACATTGGATTATCTTGTAACACATCATCATGTATCATAACTTCAACACATCACCCTTTAACACCTCACCGTTGCCACTCTTCTTACACCACCTCTTGCCACCTTTCACTCTTTTCACCTTGCCACCACATCAATAACACCTCATCACCATTGCATGCCAACAACACACCACACCTCTTGCATCAAACACCTACACTTCACCTATTGCTTCCACCTCACCCACCACCAAAACTCTCTACACACTCCACTAGCACAAACGCTTCACCATCTTAATTACATCATTTCACCACCAAGAACACTACATCAAAACTCCTCCAACACATTTCATCTTCAAGAACTCCATCACCTACAACATTTGCATTTCCTCTACAAACTCCACCACCCTCAAACATCATCAAATATTTCACCTTTCCTTCATACTTGCATAATCTAAATAAGAAGAAGAAAAGAAAGAGAAAAGGATTTAAGGAGGAAGAAGAAGTAATTCTTCATTTTGATTACCATCTACTCGGGCTTGTAAATTGTTCATCTCAAAAGTATTATCAAGAAGAAGTCTACACCTTGAGCCAAGAATATCATCTTTTGGGGGTTTTGAGAAGAATCTTGGAGCTTTTTAGAATTTCTTCACACCAGGAGTTTGGAATCAAATTTGGATTTTGGATTGGAGCTTTCATTGAAGTGCTTTGAGGTAGGGAGGTCTTCCATTGAATCTTTTGTGTTTTGATCATGCTCTAATCTTTGATTCTATGCTTAGAACTCTTTCTAATTATTAGAAGTTTTAATTCTTGTTTCTAGACTTTATGCCATGTTTAGAGACCTTGGAAAATCATGTTCTAGGACTTGGTAGAAAAATTTAGAGCATTTGCATGTGTAGGATGTTTTGCCTTGAATTGGAGCCTTAAATCTTGTTGTAGACTTTAATTCATGTTTTAGAATTTATATATTATGTTAGACATGTTTTAGGAAGGCATTGGGTGAGTTTTGAGTGAGGTATGTGTGAGATTTCCCTTAGAAACGACCTTAGAAAAGTTGTTGTTTTTTGGTTGGTTGGACAGAGCCATAGGTGCACACTTATGACTTTGGTAGGTGGACACCTAACTGATCAGAGAGTTCAAATTGCTCCCATCATCCATAGGTGCACACCTACGGATTTGGTAGGTGCACACCTAAGACCCAAAATGTCTAAAATCATGTCTTTGACCTCTTTTGAGCATGATTTAGTGTAAATACCTTTTGTGGAGTGTTGTAAAGTTAAATGTGTTAGGTGTGATGCCCGAAAGACAATTTTTGTAATTGTTTTATTTAATAAATGAAATGATGTTATTATTCATATTTATTATTCTCATATTCACCGATGTGACAATAGTATTTACACTACAGAAAACCCTAAGTATATCGTTTATGTAATCACTTAACTCAGTGTATGGTATATACACGGGAGGATTGAGTTAGTGAAGATGTACTTAAAATACAATTAGCCCATAGTGAAGTTAATCGAGAGTATCGGGTCTCTCCTTTAAACGTGCTATTAATGCGCCCAGAACACAATAGGTGTGATTGTCTTATCCGGACTTTCGGTTAAGAGAACCTAATGGGGCATTTATATATGATAGATATATCATATAGGGCTGGACCGATTTGATTAGAGTTCACGATATAATTCCGTAATCGAGAAGTCTTATCGAATCAATGGATGATCATATTTATGGATATATCTTAATCCTGAGGTGATCACGATCAAGCGCTTGAATCGATTATGAAGTTTGACTTGACGGTTAAGGATTACACCGAGTCTGTGATCTGAATTACCCCATCTTGGCATTGTCTTTGGATTGAGTGAGTAGTCCGTGTTATCACGGATATGGAATCCATTCCTTCCATTTATGGAAGTAGAAATCTGATTCCTCTTATTTGTTAATCTAGAAACCGATCGATCGCGAGTTCATATTACAACGATTAGCTACCGGTGAGTTGTATGAATTAATTGATCACTAGGGGTTAATGGTAAATAAGGATAAGAGGTTTTGAAAAGGGTTAACGGTAACTTCCCGATTTAGAATGAATAAGTCATGGAGGATTAATCCATATGTAATGATTGTATCAATGGACGCTTATTATTATTCTCGTGAGGAGATAAATATAATCTTATAATCGGAGAGTGCGATCACGGGGATTATGGTGGCATATTCTGTGATTGATTTATCGAATATAATTATTCTATAATTATTTATTTGATTTATCGGAGTCACGATTATTAGTCCATGGTCCCCGACGTGCCTCCTAATATAAGCATAGCTATTCTCGGACGTCGAATCCTAATAATATTAATTTAGTTCTTGTTGGACTTTATTAAAACGATATGTGAATTAATTGTTTAGTTGGACTAAATAATTAAATACACGGAAAAGATATTTTTAAGTGACTTCACTACGAATTGGTGTGTTGACTTTTTGACCCAATTGGTCAAAACTAATGGAAAGATGCGCATGACTTGATTAGAAAAAAAAAAAAGTGCATGCATGGTTATTTAATTAATTCAAGGAATTAGTTTTCTTGGATAATTATTTAATGTGTGATTTATTTTTATTTGTTAAATGATAAATCATGGAATATTGATAATATATTTATTTATCCTAATTTGTTTGGGATAAATATTATATTTATCTTTTATTTGGAAAAGGATTAATGTAATAATTATCTCTTAATTATTTAATCCTTGGAGGTTAAGTTTTACTCTCATATATAAAGAGAGTTCTCCCAAGCCTTAAACAACACAATAAAATTCGACATACACCTTTTAGTAAGGAGGAAAGAATTTCGGCCAAGGGAGATTTGGGGAAAATCTTGGAGATTTTTCCGGGTAGCATATCGGAAGGGTTCGAGTCGAGGATTTCCTTCCACCGGGAGTTGCTTGGATCACACGTACGGAAGATCGTGGTGCTCTTCACACAATCTTTCATCCTTCCTATTGCGGTTCTTCAACTTGGATTTTGAGATCCAAGAGGTATGATCTACAACCCCCTTGTAGATATAGATCTAGTTATTTTATTACGTGTATTTTATAGATCTAGATCCTTAAATCGCTTCCGCTGCGGATGATATTACTAACAAAATATGAGTGTTCTAGTGGCTTTGGCTCCACACCGTTACTTACGGGAGCATTGGAACACGAAACGTTTGGCCTTACGAGGTGTTGTTCCGGAATGGCAACACCGTACTTGTTATATGACGAAGTTAGGGGTTTGGTTTCTAGTGGATTTGGCTCAGCACCTTGTGGAGACCCTCTGCGGGGAGAAGCTCGGGATAATTGGAAACCTTAGCCTCGTGGGTATTGGATTAGAATTCGGTGTTTCTGTGACACGTGCAAGGTAGTGTAACCTAGAGTTGCATGTCTAAGGTCTAGTAGTCCATAGAAGCCTTTTTATGTGAAATGAACTTAGGTGGTTAGTTTAAACGCTTAAATACATATTTGAGAGTCTAAAAGATAAAGTATACTAGCCCTGGTGAGGCACATTTTATTTTCGCAACCGGAGTCGGACTCACTTGATCCGGGACCATGCCATATGAGGGGTTGAATATGTCGTGGTGCATTCTCACCATGCAAAGTGTCATTGGACTTTTATGCAACATATAACCTTGTATTGTTGAGTTTTACTAGTCGGGCTAATAAAGGGGAAGTGAGATGTTGAACATACGTGCTTGTTTGTTACTTTCGTTGTTGATATCTCGTGTTGTGATCATGTTGAATCTATCGGTTTGTTGTTGTTGGATTCAATGCTTCAAATCCCTACTAAGTACGCTTTGTACTTACCCTCGTTATATTGTTCCCACCCTGCCAGGTGTTGCGGGTTGTGTGTTTGCTTGCGAGTGCTTGAGGAGTGACCTCGAGATGCTTGAAGTGCTTTGTTGAAGTTGTTTTTTCAATTATGCAATAGTTTAAGCTATCTCGCTTTAAGAGAGGCTGTTGAATCTTGCGAAAGTTGAACTTGTGGAATATCGTTGAACTCTCGGATTTTAAATGTTGTAAAGGACTCGACATTTGGTTTTTCCTATTCTACCCCTACCTTTATATGTTTTTCCCGAGTCGTTTTAATTTCCGCAATTATACTCTGATGACATACATGTAAGGCTTACGTATATAATTTGATATAAATTTAAGTTATATACGTGCCGGGCATTTTTTTCCGGATAAGGACTCGGTGTCTGAAAACGGGGCGTCACATTCTTATTTCAAGACGGTGGGTAATTACCTGGTTTTCATGTTTCCGGTAAAAAATATATATAATAATACCAGAAACAATTTATAACTGTTGTATAATTCTAGTATTGGTGTAATCCATATTTTAATTATTTGAGTTGCTCTTAGTAATGTTTTATAGAAAGTTGCCCTCTTTTTAGCTTGGACGATGAGGATAGGACACATTTGTTTCTCACTTGTCCCTTTTCTTTCGAGGTTTGGAATAAAGCGTGTAACTGGACCATATCAACTCGCCTTGATTTTAGAGATTGGGGTAGTTTCATTGATTTTTCGTCTACTATTAATCGTCATGGGAAGTGCTTTTGGATATGGGATGCTATTTTCAAGATCGTTTTATGGTCCATATGGCGTGCTAGAAATCGAAAGGTGTTTGAACAAAAAAATTACTAGTTGAAGATGTCTATACTCAGATTCAAGCTTGCAGCTTTTCGTGGATCAATGGCAGAAACAAGGTCAACAAACACTGATTGGAACACTTGGAGAATTAACCCATGTTCTTAATATTTTCTAGCCATATGTGGTTAGGTGCTACTACATCTCTTGTGTTGTGTTCTTTTTTGTTTTCGCTTGGTGTCTCTTCCCTTAGTCCCCAATTAGTTTGTTGGGTGGTGCTAGTTTGTTTTCGCTTGGTGTCTCTTGTAATAGGTTTCTTTGTAATCTTCTTTTCAAACAACTTGCTAGAGATTTTTTTAATAATATAACATATTTGTCGTTAAAAAAAAAAGTAATGCTATATAGAGACATCCATTATGTTTGTGCTAATTGAAATTTTCAAATCTAAATAATAGAATCAACTTTTAAAAAGTGAAATATATATAGTGTCGTAATACTATCGTGTTACAAAAAGTTTTACAGAATGCATTTAAATACTCCCATGTTAAAACTTTATAAGACTTATATCATCAATGGGAATGATGTATCATTGCAGGGCCGTCTCTGAGTGTGTATGGACTCTAAGCCAAGTTATCAAAACTGGACCTTTTGAAAAAAGACAAAAGGTTTTTAAAATACATGTCACGTGATTTGATTAATAAACTTATTGGATAAAAAAACCGGCCCTAAATTTTGAACATTTTTGGAAGACCCTAAGTCGTGGCCTTGTTGGCCTATACCCATGGACGGGTCTGTATCATTGATGCGTGACCGAAGCTATCGAGTTTGTAGATATTTACCAAGAGAAATGGATTAGTGATAGTGACACAAGGTGCACAACATATTTTTGGTCCATTAATTTAGTTGCCGCCGGTCTAATGAATCTTATGAGTTTTTCTTTTCTTTTTTTCAGACGAAATATACACGCGCACACACTTTTTGTTTTTATTGGGACTCGAACCCGGATATTCCGGATTAAGGGGTCACGGTAATTACCACTGGGTCAATGTCTCATTGAAAATCGTATGAGTCTTATAAATATAAAGCGTAATTAACGCAAAACACCCCTATCTATGAGTCAACTTTGGGACTAGTCATGTATCTTTAAATTTAGCACTTTCACCCTCTATATTGTGTAATATTTTTCAACAAACACCATTTTATTAGCGCAAAACACCCTATCTATTGGTCAATTTTGATATTTGTCATGTATATTTAAATTTAGCAATTTTACCCTCTATCGCGTGTAATATTTTGCAACAAACACCCTTCTTCGAATTTGATGTTAAATGAAACGGAAAATTACGCGTTTGTCATTCACTCGCCATCAACATCTCACACGCTTTCACATTTTTACCTTTTTTATTTCTTTAAATCAAATAAATCCTCCTAAACCATTTTCTTCCGCAACGTTAAATTAATCAGTTTTTTTGCGCAATTAAATCCCCCACTCCAATTAAACCCTAATTTGTCGACCAACAATTTGCCTCTCCCATTTTATTTCCCTTCTCTCTTTCAGGTGAATAGCTTTTTGTCATTTTCTTCCTCAGCCTTCAAGGGTGTTTGAAGCAATGGTTCCAGAAATAGGTTACTCAACACTCATTCCTCAAAATGCCATCTTGAGCACAATTCTCGCTGGCGCCGGTAGACACTCGGAGGTGTTGACAGAAAGTACTCACGATTGATTAATCTTCTATTGATGGGAAGGGAATTAGAAGTTTTTGTTGATGGGAAAGGAAAATTAGAAATCGGGAATGACAAGGGGTTGGTATTCCACAATTGGGTTGGAATGATCGACGATTTTGGGGAAACAATAAAAATAAAGTTTATTTTTATTTTTATTGTTAGGCCGTAAAATGTTGATGATGAGTGAACGACAAACGTGTTATGTTTCATTTTACGTCAAGTTCGAAAAAATGGTGTTTATTGCAAAATATTACACAAGATACAGTAGATGATAAAAGTGCTAAATTCAAAGATACGGGCCGGGACAAGTCCCAAAGTTGACCCAAAAATAGAGGTGTTTTTCCGCTAATTACTCTAAATATAAATGGTGTAAAAATGTATTGTGACACAAATATCTTAATAAGACTTATAAGAATCAATAGTTCTCACATCAAAATCAATGATATAAAAGTGTTTACACACTTTGTTGTAACAATTTTGTTCTGACGCTGTGACTACTCATTTACCAATATGGTATCCGGGTAATTTTATGGTGGTCCGGACACAAGTAAATGGACCACCATATTAGCATTTTTGACCAATAAGAAATTTTCAAGAGGTGGTTTTTTTCTATAAAGATGGGCTCACGTACATCCTTAAATCTTATTGGCTCCGGACCACCAAATCATATTTGTGGTCGGACCATGATAAAATTTGCCATGATATCTCATGATTAATTAATCTTATATTCTCTTACTATAGGTTAACTGCCTCAACAACCTCCCAACCTGCGGAAGAAACCTACCTTAAACCTTTTCACTACATGTTAATCCAATAAATCAGATTCCCCAAATCTTAAAAGTTTCCCATAAAAATCAGCTCACCAAATCATAGCTGCTTCATCAACCCATGCACGGCAAGAAACACAATACACGATATATATATATATATATATATATATATATATATATAAACACATAAGCTTCAAAGTTCAAACCAAATATACATCACCATGAAGTTGCAAAATCCAATAAACATCACCTCTTCTCTTTCCTCCGGCGGCGACGGTGGTCGTTACACCAAGCCCGAGATTCATATGTTTGAGCTTTTCCTAGCATTTCTTGTTTTCATAGTGATACATTCACTAAGGCAAAAAAAACATCAAGGTCTACCCAATTGGCCATTTGTTGGGATGTTACCATCTTTAATTCTTGGTTTTCAACAAGACATGTACGAATGGATCACCGGCGTTCTTTGCCGGAGAAACGGGACATTCACATTCAAAGGCCCTTGGTTTACAAATCTCAACTGTGTTGTAACATCTGATCCTCGAAATATCGAGTATCTTCTCAAGACTAAGTTCTTGAATTTCCCTAAAGGTGAATACTTTCGAAACACGGTCCAAGATCTTCTTGGAAATGGGATCTTCAATGCAGATGATATCATTTGGCAGCAACAAAGGAAAACTGCAAGTCTTGAATTCCATACAGCTAAGTTTAGAACCTTAACTACTGATTCATTGGTAGAGCTTGTGCATTCTAGACTATTACATGTACTAGAGAATTCACTGGAGAAATCTAGTCCATTAGATTTACAAGATATTCTTCTTAGACTCACATTTGATAACGTTTGCATGATTGCATTCGGGGTTGATCCGGGTTGTCTACAACCCGGATTGCCCGAGATCCCATTTGCCAAGGCATTTGAGGATGCAACAGAAGCAACTTTAATGAGATTTGTCACACCTACTTTCATATGGAAGTGCATGAAGTATTTCAACTTAGGTACAGAGAAAACATTGAAGATTGCTATAAAAGAAGTAGACAAATTCGCTGATGATGTCATCAATAAACGAAAGAAAGAACTGATTGCCACGAAACCGTATCAGCAAAGATCAGACATATTAACAGTGTTCATGGGGACAAAGAATGAGTTAGGACAACCTTTTTCGGATAAGTATTTGCGTGATATATGTGTTAACTTCATTCTTGCTGGGAGAGATACGTCATCCGTCGCATTGAGCTGGTTCTTTTGGTTACTAAACGAAATCCCGGAAGTGGAAGATAAAGTTGTAGCCGAAATTCGACAAATAGTTTGTGAAAGAACAAAAGATGATAAGGGAAAGGAGTACCATGAAACTAATATGGTGTTTAAACCAGATGAGGTGAAAAAGATGGAGTATTTGCATGCAGCTTTATCAGAGGCTCTTAGATTGTATCCTTCTGTCCCTGTGGATCACAAAGAGGTAATTTTACATTTCCTATTCCTCTGGCTACATGCACCACAGTAGAATCGACATTGTGAAAGTCGGTTTTGGAGAAAATAACCGACTTTTCATAGGTGCATTATAAGAATTGACCTTGAGAAAATCGGTTTTTGGCTTCAAAATGTCGATTCTACTTAAAGGCCGGAACACAAACTCAAACATATGAAAGTCGGCTCGATCGGCTCGAGTAATTAAACATATATGTATAAGAATAACTAATTTGGTGCATGACAAGTTAGGTTCTTGAAGATGACATATTCCCAGATGGGACAGTGCTAAAGAAGGGAACAAAGGTGGTATACGCGATCTTTACGATGGGAAGAATGGAGAGCATATGGGGAAAGGATTGCAGAGAATTCAAGCCAGAAAGATGGCTGAGATCAGATGGAAGATACATGAGTGAATCTGCATACAAATTTACAGCATTTAATGGAGGTCCAAGACTATGTTTAGGCAAAGATTTTGCATATTATCAAATGAAGTTTGTGGCAGCATCTATCTTATACCGTTACCATGTCAATGTTGTGGAAGGGCATCCAATAGCACCTAAGATGGCATTGACCATGTACTTGAAACATGGACTAAAGGTTCAACTTTCCAGCCGTATATAGTCATTAATTAATAAATAAATTAAGGGCCATGAAAATTGATTTATATTGTTTAAATTCTCTATTATTATTTTGCTTTTCGTATTTTATTTATTTGTTAGTGGCCTGGGAAAATCCGGGATTCTCTAAATTCTCAACTTGATGTCTATTTTCTCTATCGTTTTCTTCCTTTCACGTCAAATTATATTAGAGATGGGTTTTCAGATTATTATTACGTAACATAAAATGAGGGTTTTTAAATTTTTATATACTATGGTATTTTGGCTTTAAGTTTCTGTTCGGTTGTCTGTTTTTCGCGTATGACCCCAATTCAAAAAGCTCCCTTTCAATGCCCACGACTACTAACCCTTTGGAAGTTGGTGATTGCATGTTTCAAAGACAGCGAACAAAAACTATGGTTAAATTACCATCGTATATAATTTTTTTTATTTTTTTCTTTAGTAAACGTATATAAAAAATTGAAAATTCAAATCGAAATTAACACTACTAGTATATATTCAACCTTTTTTTTTTTAATTTTGTTCTTTGTTTTTACGCAACATTCTGCGAGAACCTATATATATATATATATATATATATATATATATATATATGTGGGGTATGAATGATATGACAGCTTACGCGGAAAGAAAATAGTTGACAAAAATAAGCTTAATCAAATGTCTAGTGGTAGCGTTGTTTGTGGTTTACAAATTATTTCAATTAATAATTCTCAAGTGTATGGTTAATTTCACTCGTTAACAACCCGTCACACTGCGCTGCCTGAAAACGTGGAGTTATGTTAAAATTGTCTCCCACTGTGCCTGATTTCATTATATCATACATATATAACCCGGGGACGAACACAGGATCTCGGGCGACGGGATGATAATTCTAAAGATTTTTTGCAATCAAAAAGATATATAGTAGGTAAAAACACTACCATAAATCGCAAAAAAAATACACGACTATACATATCGTTTTATATGATAATGTTTTTTTTTTGGCCTTCGCAAGGTATCCTCAAACAACTGTGTGAGACTAATCCTTCGAGATATTATCAGACGCCAAAGGTGGGAACTCTCCCAACAAAGTTCCTTCGGCGATGTGATCAAGGCACCAAAGCGCTGGAACTCTCCCAATAAGGTTTGATCGTCCATAGCGACTCGAACCCGGCATATCTTCTTAAACGCAATCCGTCCCTTCCACCCTAACCAATCTTTGTTGCTTAAAACAAATAATGTTTTACTATGTCCTTTAGCAGAACAAATGAAATTGAGTTTCCCTGTTTTTTTTTCTTAACAACATGAAATATATTAATAAAATCTAGCAATGTGCTAGAAAAAGGTTACAATAATACAAACCAAATTCAAGCACATGATAACACCATTAGCTCGAGAGACTAAGGAGAACAAATAGATAAGGGATTACACCGCCAAACATCCCAATCTACACTAATTTTATCAATTCTACCATTTATCCAAGCATAATTACGAATTCTAATTTCCTCAAAAGTTTGGTCAATTGTAGCATCTTTGGAGTTGAAGACAATGTTATTTCTTAAAATCCAAATACACCACCACATCACCACCTTCTTGATGGCGTCCCAAACTGGAAGACCATCGGCTTGACGCACAATCCTAGGAGAGAACATGCAAAACTAGCTCCAAACCCTCGGGATAGCAACTGAAAATGAACACCAATCAAAAATCTTGCGCCAGATAGAGAAAGAAAATAAATAACAAAGGAAGATGTGAGAGGTTTCTTCATTACTCAAATTGCAATGCGAACAAAGCACATGAGGAAGTGACACTCCACGCTTAACCACATTTACTCTTGTCGGCAGCCGATAGAGGTAAGCTTTCCAAAAGAAGACATTTACTTTTGATGGCACCAAAGCATTCCAACGTCAAGCAGGGATCGCAATAGAAGAAGAGTTACCACCATTGGATACTTTTAGAATCAAATCTCTGAGAGCATCAACGGAGAAAACGCCTTTTGGATTCAAGTTCCAAAAAGGAGAGTCCTTTTTATCTGCAACAACATGAGTAGATGATAACAACGAGGTAAGATCCGTAAATTCACCAAGCTCCTTCCATCTCAACTCTCTTCTCCAATCCCACTCCCACTCCCACTCCCAAACCCCATCCACAAAAGACCCTCTCTCGCACACTAAACACTCTTGTTTCCCTATTAGTACTTCATCTAATGATCATTGTTTTAATTTAATACATTTTGATAATTGGGGTCCCAAAATGGTACCAATTGCTGATGGTAAATCTTATTTCTTTTCTATAGTTGATGATTATAACGAAATATAAGTCTGAGACAAATATTTTATTGCAATGGTTCTACTATCTGGTTCAGACTCAATATGACATGTGTATTAACTACATTAGCTCGGATCATGGTGCATAATTTGACATGATTTTTTATAGGACCAATATATGGTATTGTTCACCAAAGGTCCTGTGTCAAGAATATACAGCAAAATGGTTGTATAGAAAAAAAACATCAACATATCTTGAATGTGGCTAGAGCTTTAAGAATACATTAATCCTCCATACCGATATCTTATTGGGGTTATTGTGTTAAGCATGTTGCTCGTTTAATAAATATAACTCCAATACCTTAGCTTCAATATAAAACACCCTATCATATGTATGTAGAATAACAAGGAACCTACGTATCATAATCTGAAAGTGTTTGGCCTACACACTCGGATGCAATACGGATTGCTTCTTTCGATTGGTACTCTCTCTCAATATTCTAGACCTAGTTCTTTTGAGAGTGCTTTTTGTGCAAAATAATTATATTGTCATATGTCTGCCTTCCAAAGATAGCTTATCTTTTACTTGCACGGCCACTCAAGGTAGAGGATAATTTGACCATTGAAGCAAAAAAAACACGCGATATATTTGGATACAAATAGATGTATATATGATTAAAAGAAAGTCAGATGTCAATCTAGAAAAAAATTTGGCAAGGCTAGTGACCAAAGGATACACACACAAATAAATAAATAATATATTTAAAAAAAAATAAAAAAATAGAAGTGTCTCTGTTGCTGATGTCTGTTCTCACCATATGATGGAAGCAACCAAGATTTGATATCCATAAATTATTACTATTCTTAGACTATTTCACATAATCTGCATCACCATGTACCTTTAAATATTAAAAATTACCCCATTTGAGAAAACGAGAGCCATGACTTTAGTTAAAGAAATAGACACCAGCAGCAGCCTTGAATATCTTTCTTCAAAAAAAATCCTCCATGCCATTGCCGGCAACTCTTTTTCAACTCCATGGATCAGGCCAAAGATAGCACCACCACCACCACCACCCATAAGAACCGCCACCAGGCGTGGCGGAAACTGCACGGGTTCAGCCGTTTCCTTGGTTGTTTTGGTGGTGTTTTAGAAAACAAATTACCCAAGAAACAAGAAACCAAGTCAATGGCTAAATCTCAACGGTTATCTTTGTCAAGAATGAAATTAGGCAAGATGCCAAGAAGAACCGTCCCAGTTGATGCTAATAATACCACTGAAAAGAGCCATAAGAAGAAATCTAGCAAGAAGCATTCCTTTTCTGATCAACTTATTGGTAAAGAGGAAGAACATGGTCGAATTCCGGCTCCGGTGAAAGTTTCCCATGAGAAAACAATCAAGGTATGTTACTTTCTCTGGGTAGTGCTTGTAGAGATAAAACATTAAATAACTTAGATAAATCATTAATTACAATTGTTTCAGACAAAATAGTATTTGAGTAATATCAGTAAAATCGAAAGATGAACGTATTTTTTTAAAGGTTAAAGGTTGTAAAGGACTGTTTTTTATCTAAATTGAGGAAAAAGGACAAGAAAAAAAGATAGTGGTTGAAAAGAACAAAACGTCGTATTCATTACACGTGTACATTACGTATTCTACAACCACATCTAATGCTACATGTAGTGTGAGGCGCTGTTTTGTCTTCTCAACCATTATTTTTTTTTTTCTCGTCTTTTTCCCATTTTGTATCTTATTTTGTCGCTTATGGCTCTGATCCATTTTTTTAATAAGTGAGTGAGCGAGATGAAAGGTGATTAGTTTTCGCACATATCAGGAAAAAAAAAATTCATTTTCTCAAACATTGGTGATAAATAGAAGAGTTAGTCATCATTTATGAATTGATTTGTGTTTTTTTCTAAGAGTTGATGAGTTCTTGGAAGGATCATAAAAATCCGAATTTTGAATATACAATGAATGAAGGGTTCGTAATATATTGCAAATATAAAATATAAATGGATGAGTCGTAGCGAATCAAGTAGAGACCGTTACTTATTATATTAATCGAAGTATGTATCCGGTCTGGATAACAAACGGACAACCCTTAATTTGTGTTTAAGATGAGACAAATTTTATGATGGTCTGGAATCAATCAGATGATTTTAAAAATGTTTAAGTATTATTAATTAATTTTAATGATATATAAAAGCCGAGAATACCCTTTGGCTTACGGCTTTTCTTTCTTTCTTTTTTTTCTAGTGGTTGGGTTGTGTTCGGTGGAGGTGGAAGAACAATATTGAGGGAATCAACAATGAAAAAAGAGAAAGCAACAAAAAGAAAGATCCTCAAAAAATGATGAAGATTAATACATTGTGTAAGCAAGAGGCAATCAATTTTACATCCTCTCTCAATCCTCAAATGCACAATTATGCGACGAGTTCAAACGCAGCAACGGTGGTTATGACGTCACGTTCAGCTTCAACTTCATTACGAGACGTATGTAAGCATTCCGTCCACACTGTTAACGAAGTTCTTCAAGAAAAGAGTGATGCAGGATTTGACCAAGTATTAATTGGGATGTTAATTATGACCATTATTTTAATAATCATGATAATATGGGGTAAATTATATGCTATTTTATGTACTTCTGCATTGTGTTATGTCTATCCTTTTCTTAGTACCAAAATTGAGCAGAATGTTGTGGGGCTGAATATAATCTCTGAAGAGAACAAGAAGGTTGTTTTGATGAAATGATTTTTAGGGAGAAATTACAGGAATATTTAATATTAAATTTTTACAATTTGTATATGTTTATGGATTGGAGATTTGTAATTTGTGGGTGTAATTTATTGTAAGAAAAGGACCAATAGGAATGGTCTTGTATGTTTATTTAATTATTATTGGAATAAAATTTGTCTATTAATTGGATGCTGGTTTCTTTGGTCTTACGAAATATGAGATTAGATATACAAAGTTCATTTGCAATTGTGATAGAATATTGTTTTTTTTTAACTCAGTGATAGAATATTGTTGCTTCCATAACACACGGTCATAACAATGATTACGACATATTTTAATATTATTAATCATGATGTGAGACAAAATTTAAGTAAATAAAAAAAATCATGATGCGAAATTTCCTTTTTCTATATATATTTGGTATTACGTTTGCATGAAAAACATCTGAAATAATTTGCTCCTTGTGAAATTTCTCTACACATCCTATGTTATAACAGGACCGTCATTGATCTAAAACGGATTGCAATAATAAAAAATAAGCGAGAAAGAATAAATCATGCAAGAAACAATAACACAGGATTTAACGTGGTTTCCGCAATATCTTAGACTAGTCCCACGCTAGCGAAACGAAGAGATTATATTATCACTAGAGATTTTACAGACTCTGCAATTGCATCAGCAATTGCTACTGCTACTGCTGTTAACTGCCATTGTTCTAGGTTACAATAGACTTGTATTTATAGTTACCAAACCCTAGAGCTAGCCGCCATAACTAAATACTAGATGATTGACTAAAATACCCATATGTGAACTCAACTCAGCTGACTCCACCATATGTAATCTGCTGACATTGCCCTGCTGAATTAGCCCTACGTACTGAGTACTCAGCTGACTTGGTACTCAACCAGATCAGATGAGATGTCAAGTCACATTTTCTAACAATCTCCACATTGACTTGAACTCTCGTTCAAACAAATGTATAACCAGATGATCTCTGAGAGGCATTCCTTCATGCATCTTTAAACTGAACAGACGTTGCTTCATCAGCAACTTGTTGGTCAACGACTTTGTTATATACAGACTCTCAAGCTTCAGCCACAGCCCTGCTGCTGAATCCTCTTTAGCAACTTCAGTGATAACATCATCAGACAAGCACAACAAAATCATTGAATGTGCTTCCTCCTCTAGATTGGCCATCTCAACATTTCCTGCATCCCACAACCTTTGTCAATGGAGCCCAGAGCCCTAGTTTCTTCAACAGAGCACGCGTCTTGATTTGCCACAGATTAAAATTGTTCTTTCCTGTGAATTTATCAATCTCTACATCCAACCAGACATCTTGATCTCGCCGAAAGTTAGCGTTAATCCCAGAACCTAGCATCAATTACGACCTCGGTGACAATCATCCTAACTCGAATGTATTTCGGATTCGGGCCGATGATAACCTCGTCGCTCGATACCAGTCTGTTATAACATTATATGGAATCCAGATGCAAGATAGATAATTTAACATATGCAATCTAACAGTAATAATCAACAGAAATAACAGAAACAAGAACACGTACAAGATTTAACGTGGTTTCCGGCGTTGTGCCGACTACTCCACGTACAGAAAAGAGATATTTTATTATGCACTGAGTTTTAGATGGATTACACAGTTTACAAGGACCAATACAGTTGGTATTTATAGGCACATATCCTAAACTCTAACCGCCAAAGAATCTTTGTCGGATTGCCATAAATGCCCCAAATGTTGAGTCCCTCTGCTGACCATTGCCCAGATGTAGAACTTACTTGCATCCAAAACCTCAACGAGCCCTCAGCCGGCTGCTGACAACAGAAGAAACTCAGCAGACTTCCCAGCTGAATTTCACAGACTTGGATACACTTCACAGCTGACCATCACTCAGCTGACTACCATATTAGTTCTACCAGGTGTAGAGTTTAAGTCACTTTGCTGACATCCTCAATAGCTTTTCTTTTGATAGATGTATTCGTTATAAAACTCTCTTCTAATAATCATTATTCTTGAATCCGTCATTGCTCGAGATAGACGCGGATGGACATGCATGACATTGACCGCAGGTAAAATAAATTATTTACCAACACAATTTCATTATGGTATTAAATTTCTTTTAATCCCTCCTTAATTTTTCTATGGTGCTTCTGATGACATTCGTATTTCTATGACTCTTCTGATGACATTTGTTTCTGGATTCTCTAGTGGCTTCAGACTATAAGAGCACTTGCAAGATATAGTGTAAAAGTTTCAAAAACAGTATTTTGGATATTTTAACATTTAGATTTAAGAAATAAAAAATGTTGCAGTAGATATTTTATTTTTTAATGTAAAATATAGATTTTGTAAAAGTTTTTTTACATCTTCTGCATTCATTCAGATTATGTAAAATTTCTTTCATATCTACCACATTCTTCCAGATTCCGTAATATAGAGAATCTGACTAATTTCATCTTGGATAGAGAAATTTTAAACTCGAAAATATAGTATATGTATTTAATTGAGTTTACGGTTGATTCCTAATGACTATATATAAGAATACTAACATCTAAATGCTAATAAAGAAACAATTACAACTGAATTAACAATCCTTACTAACTCCAACTAGTTTTTGCTGAGGTGTTCGACCAAATGTATGTATGAATCATTCAGCTTGTGATCTTGCAATTTCAGCCTTGTTGGAGTATCAGTATTGTTGTCTCAGTTGTATACATGTCACACCCCATCAAGACGGACTAGGAGAGCCAAAAATATTTCAGATGGATAGTCACTGCAGGATGAAAATGAAAATAGGTGCATCTAGAGGTTTTGTTAGTATGTTAGCCAATTGATGTTGTTTTTTTTTATAGGAGAAGCTTCACTAGGCTGGATTGGACTCTTTTCCTGCAGCATGACAATCAATCTCAATGTGTTTTATCATTTCATTAAAGACAAGATATTGGGCTCTATGAATTACAACTCACATACTCCTAATGCCATAGCCATGTATTAAGCTTCAGCTAAACTCCCGGACATGTTTCTTTGACTTCCACGAAAATATAACTGAACCTAAAACATGCAATATCCTATAATTGATCTCCTTTTTCATAACATCTACCCCAATCGAATTAGTGAATGCACTGAGTTTGAGGTTATCTTTGGGACTCGTGATATTTCAATTAATTTCACTATCTTGTGCGGCCAAATTAGACATGCTATGAGTTCATAACATTTTTTAATTCCCTTTTTCAAATATTGTTGATGCAGGAGCACATTGGATGAAATATTGAAAATGTTTTTCATAATATCCTCGTCAATTACTTTTCAGCACACAATTTTAACTAAGATATGATTTTAAGCTATGTACTTAAGGTTTTCAAATCTTGATGTCATGGATAAAGTCAATCATACCTTGCTTTTGGAAAAACAATCGTGATGTTGTCTTTGTTTCAAATTGTGACATAGCTTTCAAAACGATATTTGATCAGAAATACCTATTTTCAATCCCTTGTCGAGATGATCTTAGAAGAGAATCATGGCTTTTGCATTTTTTTGGCCCGACCCATCATTATCTTTAGCAATAATCCTTCCAAGCCCTATAAATTGAGATGGATTTCTACATTCATTGTCCATGATAAACGATTTATTCCAAATATATCCAACATCACAAAATGTTAATTTGAACGGTCATGCATAATAGATACAAAATGATAACATAGTGATAAAACTCAATGCTTTCTCAAAGATTTACGAGTAATTTCTGAATATTCTACTTATTACTGGTAGGTGATCACGTGTTGATAACGCCATTATAACTAAATCAAATATTTTTTTACCGCGTATAATAAAAATAGAATAAAAATGGATTTTACGTGCTTTATGATAAAAGTAGAAGAAAATCCACTCAAATATGTATTCAAAATGTTAAATAAATGATCATCATACTTATAGAATTGCAGTTGCTTGTATCAAGTTGTTTAGTCGGTTGTCAATTTTATCAAAAGTTGCTTAATCAAAAAGTATGTAGTATCATAAGTTGCTTAACCGTGTATGCTTACCAACATCTTGATTCATCAGAAGTTATTTAATGTATACGCCGTGAAAACTTGTTTCATCGTAAGTTATTTAATTATGCATACGCTTTCGCGATCCGATTTATATCGGAATATGTTTAATCGTGCTTAGTACAAAATTTAGTTATTAATTAAACTAAATTTACGAGCAATACTTACCTTCGTTCACTTATATAATACTTATAACATATATACAAGTGATTAGATAAAACTAGTTAAATTATAAAATAATAATCCTCTTTAGGTTTGCCTTATGTGCGAGAAGTTTGAAACCAGCCCCTAATGGCCAAAACTGGTTTCTTTTCCAATTCGTCCCTCACTCTCCTTTCCCCTTGCAATCACTACCCACCACGTTCACAGCTCTCAACTTCCGTCACCATTCCATCACCGTCGCCACCATCATCATCCATGAGGAGCCTGCTTTCTGTTGCTAAAAATGCCAACTTTGGAGCCTTGTCTGCAAGAATCTCCTCCCCTGCTAATCGGGGGCAGCAGCAAAGATGCTACGGTTTGATTCCAATGGTTATAGAGCACACCTCCCGTGGAGAAAGGGCTTACGACATTTTCTCACGTCTTTTGAAGGAGAGGATCATTTGCATTAATGGCCCTATTTCGGATGACACTTCCCACGTTGTGGTGGCGCAGTTGCTGTTTCTGGAATCTGAGAATCCCTCTAAACCCATTCATATGTACCTCAACTCGCCTGGCGGTGCCGTCACTGCCGGTAAATTTATCTTGATTGCTTCCTCATTTGGTCTTCCTAGATTCCTTTTTCTTTTATTAGTTTCTTTGTTTATGTTTCTCTTTAGTGCTTATTTTAGGCACTGTCTGGAGATTGTGCTTTTCTTTTAATTTCCCTTAAATCTTCTTGGCACTCGGTTATGGATTTGAGGTTTTGAAATGAATTCTAGAACCATCAAGTGGCGCTTGTAGAGTATATTCCCATATTATTAGTAAATTTCTAGATTTGTGGGTGATGGAGAGGGTTAACAAGATAAAAATCATTTCTTTCACGATTTGCCATTCCACTTATGTTTTTTGTTTGGTTGATAATACACTTATGTGTTGATGTTGAAGGCTCAAGGTGTTAGACTGGGGTGTCTACTAAAATCTGATATTTAAATGTAGGTCTTGCAATTTATGACACCATGCAGTACATTCGATCTCCCATCAACACTATTTGTCTTGGCCAAGCAGCATCTATGGCTTCTCTGCTTTTGGCAGCTGGTACTAAGGGGGAGAGGAGGGCTCTTCCTAATGCTACAGTTATGATTCATCAACCTTCTGGTGGTTATAGTGGCCAGGCGAAAGATATCACTATTCACACCAAGCAGATTGTCCGGTTTGGGACGCTTTGAATGATTTATATGTGAAGCACACCGGCCAACCTTTAGACGTTGTCCAGAAGAATATGGATAGGGACTATTTTATGACACCACAAGAAGCAAAGGAGTTTGGAATAATTGATGAGGTCATAGATCAGAGGCCATTGACATTGGTCAGTGATGCCGTTGGTGGAGAAGGCCAAGATAAGGCTTCAAGTTAGGATCTTAGGTAAGATAATAGAAATGCTGATGTTTTATTGATTCTACTTTCGGCTTGTAGTTCACATTTCTCTTGTTGAATTGCATTTCCTTGCTTGATCAGATATTTCATAGAACCGCATTCTTCTGCTTTATGTTGGATTTATTTAAGTTACAAATGCTTTGCTGCTTTTTTATGCCTTATTGCTTAGATATGTTTGTTTATTTCATTCATTTTCTGTAATTCTGTCGACTGTAATGTCTAAGATTTTTTTAGCTTGTTTGAATGCTTAAGCACTATGCCTATTTACGGTCTTGGTACTTAGAAAATATGGAATGAATAAAGGTGTCGTACAAATACGCATCTGAATTTGTGTCATCATTGAAGCTAATTAAATGTAAATCATAGGACTACAAGGGATTTGTTGGATTTTCTTTTCATTTACTGAGGCTAATTTGTAAGAATTACAGAAAACACGGCAAGAAAGGTGATGAAGATGCATTGATTGAGCTGGTTAACAGCCAGAATGCTTGATCAACCTGATTCTTAGAGGCTGTTGAAGTTCTATATATAGAATTGAAATGAAAAAAGAATTTATTTGCCATGTTGTTTTTACTTCTATGTTTTGATCAATAGTGGAAAAATACCCTCCCCTCTGTTGGTTTGTCCCTTTGACCTTTTATTCATAGAACTAACTTTTTCCCTCCTAATTTGGTCTACAAGTGTTGTTAATACTACCACCGTCCCTATGAAAGAGTTGTCTTGGAGGTTTTCACACAAATTAAGAAAGTGGATGAATGTCGTAATATTTTTTTTTAAGGCCTAAAATACTCTTTGATAATCATTAATGCAATGGTTTTTATATTTGAAAAGTTGCTAGATGGATAATAAAATAGGGGTGCGATGAGAAATAAAACATAATAAATATTGTCTTGGTATTCTAAAACGATTCCTATTTATAGACAACATTTTTTAGGTTATAACAACTCTTATTTAGGGGCGGAGGTATTAGTGAGCTGAAACTTTTATATCTGGAAACACTACTCTACTGCTAGCTACTGAACTATTTTATATACAGCGAAGAAGTAACCGCTAAGTTTGACTAACTAATTGACTGGCTATAACAAATGTTCATGTTGCATGATACAATTGGCTAAGCTATAACAACTTCCGGTTTTTTTCATAAGGGTGGCTACTCTGTATCTGATGTGTATTATCAGTTGAGCTTTGGTCTTCAAGACCTGCTTGCTGTGGTGCTGTGAGCAAGCTGGCCGTAGGAGAATTCCGAGAATAGTTATTATAAAGTCCTAGAGCCATGATAATAGACTGAAAACGAGCAACATGGAGTGATTTGGTGAACACGTCAGCTGATTGAGCTTTGGAAGAAACAAGAAGGGGTTTGATAAGGCCAACTTGGAGTCTTTCATGGACAACATGACTATCCAACTCAATGTGCTTGGTATGCTTGTGAAAAATCTGGTTTCAGCTATGTGAATGGTTGCTTGATTATCACAAAAACAATGGAATGGGCTGGACCACATTTTAATGATGATCTTTCAACAAAAATGTCATTGAAGCTCACAAGTGGTAATCGCCATAGCCTGATATTCAGCTTCTGCATAGCTTCAGGAGACTGTGGTTTGTTTCTTGGAATGCCAACTAACCAAGGCATGCCCAAGGAAGATGCCATAGCCAGTAACTGATCTTTGTGTAATGGAACAAGAGGCTCAATATGAGTCACAAAATGCCTTTAATACTGGTTTTGAGTTAGAAGGGAAAAAAGTCCTTGTCCATGTGAGGCCTTGATGTATCTTAGTAACCATTGTGTTGCTGTTAAATGACGAGCATATGGTTTATCGAGAAATTGACTGAGGTGATGTAGCATATTTGAAATGTTAGGCTGTGTTATGGAGAGGTATAGCAGCTTGTCAATGTCTGATTAAGGTTCTGAGGTTGTGTCATTGGTACCAGACTCAAACGAGGTTTTGGCAGCCTTGCAATCAAGGAATCCAAATTCTTGCAATAGTTCAAGAGCATATTTTTGATGGGACAACATAGTGCCTTTAGATAAACGGGCAACCTCTAACCCCAAGAAGTATTTTAGGGACCAATATCTTTGATGCTTAAGGTATGATGAAGATAAGCCTTGAAAGTTATAATGGCCTGTTTTGATGTACGCTAACTAAGATATCAGCAACATAGGCTAGAAGAGCAGTAAAAACATTTCTTTTGTGAGAAACAAAGAGACTATAGTCACCTTTGGCTTGAGTAAACCCATAATCTGTGAGAGTAGCTGTGAGCTTCATGTTCCATTGCTGACTAGATTGATGCAACCCATATATAAATTTCTCCAATTTGCATAAGATTTGTGGTGGATAATGAGAGTCAGGAGGAGGTTTTATGTAGACTCCCTCTAATAGATCCCGTGGTGAAATGCTTTATTATTATCAAGCTGATGTAAAACCAATTTTGAGAAGCTGTCAAAGCTAAAAGCACTCAATTAATTATTAGTTTCGCAACTAGTGAGAATGTTTTAAGTAATGAATTCCAAGAATTTGAGTAAAACCTTTAGCTACGATGTGTGCTTTGTATCCATCAATGGAACCATCTGCTTTATGTTTGACCCTATAGACCCATTTCCAGCCTATAGCACGTTTGCCTTGAGGCAAAGGAACCACAATCCATGTACCATTTTGAGAAGTAGCAGCTAATTCAGCCTCCATGGCTGATCTCCACTGTTGGGAGTTGGGACTGATTAGCTTCCTCAAAAGCGGTAGTTTCAGCATTTAAATGAACATCTAAGATAAAGTTCTTGTATGCAGGAGACGAATGGTCAAAAAAGCAGAATTTGTCTAAAGAATGTGAAGTGGACTGAGATTTAGTAGTAGGGCAAGGAGTGGAATGGAATTTAGTGGAAGTACAAGGAGTAAATGCCAAGGCATTGCAATAGAAATCATGCAAATAAGCAGGAGTATTTTTAGTGCGTCTCCTGACAGACAATAAGGATTTAGAAGATTGTGGATGAGAGACAGCTGTCTGTAGGTCAGGACCTTGTTGATGTTGAAAAGGATTGGGAGACATGAGGCAAGTTTGGTCAGGAGTAGGAGATCCATATAGTGATAATGAACGATCAGCTGAGATAGGAAAATCAGCAGGTGAGATATGATTAGAAAAAGGAAGATGGAGGTCATCAAACGATTCTGGTAGGGTACAGTCATAGAGCTAAAATGCATAGTATGCGTTGAGTCAGTGGAGAAAGGGAAATAAAATTCTTGATATGCGACAAGCCTCGAGATCTAGAGGATATAGCTTTTGGTTGTGGCAGATCTCGAGGATATAGCTTTTGGTTGTGGAAGAAAAGGCCCCCCCCAAAAAAACAGTATACTCTACCCTGGGATCAAATTTACTCCTTTGCATTGTCATTGGTGGTGGCATAACCCAGGCTACCAAAGAGATTTGTAAACTGGCATACAAGAGTAAAGTGCTTGGAAGGGACTAATGTTCTTCAATAGCGGAGTAGGTGTAAAATTGATGATTAAAACTGCATGTTTAACAAAATAATCCCGATAAGCAATAGGCACCTTTCATTGAATTTTAAGGCTACATGCAACATTCAGAATATGTTGGTGTTTGTGTTCTACAAGACAATTTTGTTCAGGGGTAGACACACAAGATGTTTGATGTATACTGTTTTTATAGACTAATGATAAGCATTAATGTTGAATTCTGGGCCATTATCAGATCTGATTATTTTGATAATTTTGTGAAACTTGAGTCTCAACATATTTACCGAAGTTGAATAAGTAGACTATTGCCTCTGATTTTGTTTTTAGCTAGTAAAGCCAAGAAAATCTAGTAAAATCGTCTACGATTGTGAGGAAATACTTTTCACCATGAACAATAGAAAATTTATTCGTCCCCCCAAATGTCAACATGGACAAGATCAAATGGGGCAGTAGTGCTAGAGACACTCAGAAGAAATGACAATTACTTTTTTTCTATAAGACAAACTGAACAAATACCATTTTTTGGAACAGAAATTGAAGAGTCTGATTGTTTTACAATCTGAAGTTGGCTTATTTGACAAATGGCCTAAACAAAACTGCCACAAAAAGAAGCTGTATTAGGGATTGCAACTTTACAATTCTTATTGTGCAATTCTTATTGGTAAAGGCCTCTTATGATTTAGCTGATCCAATCTTCCTCATGGAGGTAAGATTCTGGATTTTACAGGAAGACTGAGTAAATGTGACAGGAGTAAGGAAATGATTTTACCAATTGGCCAAGGGATAACAGATTGAAGCCAAAACTAGGAACAAACAGAATTTGTTATAATGTTATGGTGGAAGTAGGACTAACAAGCAATGTAATACCATTTGGCAGTGTGACAAACATGTTACGGACTGGGTAGTAGAAGTCAAAAAGAAAAGATAACAAGAGGTGTGTGATGCTGCTCTTGAATCCAAAATCCACTTATTTTGAAGATAGTCAAATACTTTATCTTCCCCCGAAGCGATAGTTTGACCAGCACTATCAGAAAGAACAGTTGGAGCAGTTGAACTTGAATCACATTCAGGTATTGCAGGTGTATGATCAACTTTCACCATCTGCATTTATGTGTTGAAATTGCCCTTGAGACAGCACAGTAGGTGCATTGAAGTTGTTTGAACCAGGAGCTTCACAACCTGAAATCAAAGACTCAAGTAGCAATTTCAGCCACTAAATTTGCAGCATGAAGTCCTCTTCCTCTTCCTCTATAATCTAGAGAATAGCCGTGTAGTTTGTAACATATGTCAATTATGTGGCCTATCATGCCACAATGTGTACACTGAGGCCTCCTTGAATTTTGCTGACTACTTGTACGAAAAGTTTGGCTATCATTTCATCTATGACCAGCAGCTTGTGCAATCATGTTAGATCAATGCCTTGTGAATTTTGATTATTCACTGTTGGTGCTTCAGAAAAAGTGACATGACCACAACTATAATTCAACTGACGTTCATGTTTTATAGCGATAGAAAATGCTACATTGATAGATGAAAGAAAATTCTTGATCAGGGCTGGCGATCTCACTCTACTAATGTTCTGATTTAAGCCTTTTAAAAAACGAATAACGTGATCAGACTCGACATAGTTTCGCACAATATTCATACCTCAAGGGAGAAAAGGCCTAAGCAACATCATTTCATCCAAGAGTTTTAAGCCTGGTGAAACAATCGGTTACTGTAGTCTCTCCTTGCTTGACTTTTTGGATTTCTTCGGTGAGATCTCACAACTGAAGGAATCACTTGTAGAGAAGCGCTGCTTCAAATCCATCCCAAACAAGCTTTGGAGTTCCCAACTGTATGATGCTTTGTGCGATTGCTGGTGAAATTGATGATCCAAGACAGAACCATGTGGTTGCATTGTTCCCAAGCCTCATATTCAATGCTTGTGTTCTTAGCTACGAGTAGTGCACCATCAACAAAACACAGTTTATTCTTAGAACTAAATGCAATTCACATTGATCTGCTCCAGATATGGTAATTATGACCTGTAAGCGGCGGTTGCATAAGCACTAGTTAAGGATTTTCACTAGGACGAAGAAAATAGTTGAAGATGGATTGATAGAGAGAGAAGACGATGATCACTTCTCCATTATCTGAATTTTCAACGATAAAACTGTATCAAATCAAGGAGATGCAGTGCGCTCTGATACCATGATAAATTGGAGAGAAAAGAACTAAACCAACAGATGAGAGCTTCGATAGCAATTGACAAACTTGTTTATTGATGAGCTGAAAGTTTTACATCTGGAAAAACCACTTTACTGCTGGCTACTGAAATGCTTATATATATACAGATAAGATAAGAAGTAACCGCTAAGTTTGACTAACTGATTGACTGGTCTAACTAATGTCCAAGTGGCATGATACAATTGGCTAAGCTATAACAGCTTCCGGGTTTTTAGCAAAAGGGTAGCTACTCTGTTTTCGATGTGTATTAGCAGCTGAGCTTTGGTTTTCAGGACTAGGACTTGTTTTCTGTGGTGCTGAATGTGAGCAATCCGTAAGAACTCGCATCCTGAATCAGGAAATCACAAACAACTCAAGGGTCTATTGTAGTTGGGGTTATCTTTTCCGTTTCCTTCTTATGATGGACCTGGAACAATCTTCCCTTTGCCCCAAGGACGGCAGGCTGGAGGATTGATGCTTTGACAGTAATATGCAATCAATACTTAATTCCATCAGAAATGTACATCGACTTTCTTTAGGGATATGTGCCCTAACTTTTTTCTTTAAATTTATTCATGGAAAAATCACTATACCTTGTACCTCATTTTTCTTTCCCGTCCTGTTTTTAGTAAAAGCAAAATGAATGAGTTCTGACTAGACGACCATTGGGGAATTCTTGTTTTAGTAATTTTGTATAGAAATTGTATCAGGATGATATTTTCCATTAAGAACTCTTTTAGGGAAATTTGCAGAGTAGGTAATGAAGAACTCAAAGACAAGTTGAAGTAAATTCTTTTTAAAAGCATAGAAATGGATGAAACAAATTCTAGATTCACTTTGAGGATTGATAGTGTATATTATTTGGTAGATTACACAGAATTCAAACAGCCTCCATTTTGCTCACTTAAAAAAGTAATCAACTCCTAATGACGTAGCTAGTGAGGTATTAACCGATGCGCGTCTATTGCTAGTTGGAAACATTTTCCAAACCCCCTCTTCGGTTTGGTTTTCTGAGCCATTGAGAAATTATGAAAGGGCCCCCCTTTTGAGGAATGCCCTACTCATAAAAATAAAAATAAAAAGCTCAATGGAGGCTTCGAGTGTGCCTGAAATGTGGGCGCTCTGAAGTTTGATCACGAAGCATTCCATTTGATAAGGTAGTAGTAGTAGTTATATTTTGTCAGCGGTTAAGAGCTTCTAATTAGCGTCACACTTTGTTCATTTTCCATGTCTCATTAAGAATTCCCTTGAAACGGAATATACGTATGTACACTTTTTTTTTTTTCAACTCGTTAAGTCTTTTTTTTTTTTAACTTACTTACCTGGTATATGTTTGGAACTTCTGCTAATGTGCACATCAAGAGAAAGGCCACATGTAGTACAGGGTAGTGGCCTTTATGTATTATCTACGTATTGTTGTCCATGCTCAGTACTGATAGGAGATAAATGGATCGCGATCCTATGATCAACACTTTTTTATGTTGATGTAGCGGCTGCTGCTGTATATCAGACATTCCACAAAAATGACATCAATGCAGTGTCATTTGAGTTTCCCTTTGCCAGTAGGCCAGTGATTTAACTAATGCAGGATTCTTTCAAATCTCGAAAGTCAGTTTCTTTTGTCTTTTTGGGGTATCTGATGTGATGTCTGGAAAATGCGTATGCCTTGATTTACTGTTTTCCATATTGATGGTGTGAACTGATTCCACTTTTTATTATCATAGGTTGAGGACAAGGAATTTGGAGAATTACGTGCAGCCATGCTGCTACCAACCTCAAGATCTTATGCTCAGTTCTTGAATGTTGCTGTCAGGAGAAATATGAATTGTTGCCCCCCACCACCCCCCCAATGTTCACAATATTGAATGATAAGACATGTAATCTTTTTTGTCAAGACAAGCAAGTACTAAGTATCTTCTTAGTACTTGTTTATTCATGAATAAGACAGACAGATAGGGAGAAAGATAAGCATTCTATTAGGACAGTGCTGGATTTTAATGACTATCATCAATTGCTGATTTGGCATTTCCTCTTATATTTGTCTTATTAGTAGTGCAACTTTGCAAGACACACCATAATTAGTGTGTACAATAACACACCTAATCAATTATTTAACCTCCTAAACCGGTAAACAATTTGTTTAATAAAAAAACGATTGATCGTCAATTGGCTCCTCTCCTCTTCCAACCTCATCCTCGTCTTCTTCTCCATTACTCTGCTGATCTCATTTCTGAAGTAATACAAAACGGACAAGATCACAACTGGAAATTCAAACGAGTAGCAGAATCATGTTGTCTAACGCCTTCTTATTCCCCTTCCACGACCTCCATGGCACTTGCTGCTGCTTCCCCTTGAGCACTTTAAAAAAAAAAAAATTCTTTCAAAAAAAAAAAAAAAAATTTATTAGATAGATTGAACAAAAAGGGGGTTAAATACATCTAGCCTACTTGTATTTTGTAAGCATTACCTTGGGATTTTTCACTGTTTCATTTCATCTGCGCTTAAAATCAAGCAAGCTGCTTCTGTGGCTGCATTTATAGCATTTATCTGGATAACCGAAATTCAGATCCTTAATCTCTCAAGATAATAAAAAAATAAAAAAATAAAAAAATAAAAAAAATGAGACAGAAAAAAGGACGGAGTACCTTCACCACTGTTAGCTCCCACACAAAATTGGCAAATGAATCGGCAGTTCTGCCAGTATTAATTATTTAACAGGTTAATTGTTTTTATGGTACACAATTTGTAATAATATGTCAAATCAATCTGACGTTTGTCATTCATTAAATATTGATCTAACGGTAAACTGGATGGTCCAGTTTTTTATACCGACTGGACTGTAGTATTTCCTTATAATAGGGTAACCATATTAACAAGCCTCTTTATCTCATTATGTCATACTCAACTTGAATATGTGAATTATACCTTTTCCAATATGCATGTGTATGATACATTTTTTTCATCAATAAAACAAAACAAAACAAAACAAAACAAATAAAAGTTAGCTTCCAAATTTGACAGGTACGAGCAAGTGTAGTATACTCTTACATTCTATGCAAAACTAGACTTTTAGGTGCAAACCTATCATTTCCTAATGAAAGGATTCAGGTCCATAACCATAAGTTTTTGTGCACGAGCTCTTGTTGCACTTGCTAACAAGACCCTATCGTTTAGTATTACACACAAGAAATAGACACAAATACATATGAGGCACGAGATATATAGAACGCTTAATTTCACATATAAAGTGTGCAACACTTGACACAACATCCAAAATCAAAATTGATAAAACTAAAATTGGTAGTCAAAGAGGATACAGATACTGAGAGCTAATAATATAATGCATCAGGTTTTGATTAAAAAACATCAATTCAAAATGATAACAATAAGTTCCAAGATAAGCAAAATTCCAACTTCTTTGCAAGATTTCTAGAAAAGTGATGTGCCCTTTCCCTTCTTGTCTCCACCAATCTCGAAATGCTTGCACCTCTTAATAGCATGCTGTGAGACATGCTTACATCCTTGGCATTGCAACCTCAGCACAATCTTCTTAGTGGTTTTTGCCTAGCAAAGAAAGCAGAATAACAAATCAAACTAAAGCTCATCTATTCTAACACACACACACACACACACACACACATATATATATATATAGACACCATAACATGACCTTGATTCATGTATTGGATTCATTTGGAAGATAAGCACGCAGAAAAGGGTCCTGAACGCCCAAACAAGATTTAGATTACACGGTTCAAAAGTTGGTACCTTTTTGTGGAACACTGGCTTAGTCTGTCCACCATATCCAGACTGCTTGCGGTCATAACGGCGCTTACCTTGAGCAGCAAGACTATCTTTCCCCTTCTTGTACTGTGTAACCTTATGCAAGGTGTGCTTCTTGCACTCCTTTGACTTGCAGTATGTCTTCTTAGTCTTAGGCACGTTAACCTGCCACAAGAGTATAAAATTGATTAACTGATGGAAAATCAACAATGCCAGCATTCAAACAGACATGCAAAGCGTATGAATAAATAAGCATTCTAGTATAGAAAAGAAATGCCAAAACCAATATACATTTTCGATCATGACACAAATACTTGTATGAAAGCCACATACTGTTGTTCAATATCCAGCACAAACATATACATAACATAACATCAAAAACTTGTTTGGTGCTCCAAAATGTTTATCATATCATATTATCTATTTGATAGGATAATCAAGATACATGTATACAACTCGATGTCACACATATGACATCAATTCTAACATTTGAAAACCATATCTAAGCGGGTGCATACAAATTCTAAATACCATAAATAAAGTGCTACCATAACTGCTGCAATCAAATAACTGTCAACATCTTACTCCTACCCAGCCAGCTTCTTACAGATTAATTATGCTTCTAAATAACATAAAACACTGATAAATAGCAAGCCAACAAACAAGCAGTCAACATATGTATACATGAAGTTCGGTTCATTTTCTTATAACCTCATTTCTGTGGCACCTGATTTTCTGCTGGAACTTGTTCATTGAATCTTTTCTAAGTAATTTTGAGAAATAAATTGGCCTACCAATATTAATAAAATTACACAGGCAAGTAATATTATTCATAAAAATTACATATCTTAGCTACACTATGTTTTTCTTAAACCTATTCCTCAAGCATGTATCCTAATCGATTGAAAAGTACGAAAATTGAACAAAAAGCATTGGTAGATATCCTAAGCACGTTAAATTGGAAAAAAAATATAGATACAAAAGAATACTATGAACCAAAACATCCACATAATAGGAACAAACACGCAACAAATTAGCTGAATTTGGAACAGATGAACATCTTTCTAGCAATTTTTTTAAGAATTTACATAAAATTCCAAACCCCGAAATCGAAAGACACTTCATTTCAGTGCAAACAATTAAATCATTCCTATTTACCAAGCTTGTACACCTAAACAAAGTGTGAGATACTCAGATACCTAACAAAGGCAGCAAAGATATAAAAAGCTCCACCAACAAATCGAAAACACCTATACCCACAAAAACACGAAACAAATTACCGCAGAAAGTAGAGAAACGAAGGGAAACATACGCAAGGCTACTTTCGTACCATTTTTTACGGCCGGAAGAGTGTGAAAGCACAACTGGCCGATCTGGATGAGATTGTTCTCTGAAGCCGTCGAGAAAACGTGAAAATGAGAATTGGGGAGTCTTATATATATGAAGTCATTAGGGTTTTTGGACACTGAAGGAGTATAGAGTAATGGTAGGCCGAGCTTTTAATGTTTGGGCTTGTCGCTCCGAATGAAAGTTGAAAGGCCCGAATAATAATGCTTTACTTTTTTTTTTTTTTTTGAGACATTGCTTTACCTTTTCATCTTCTTTTTTTCTAAGTAATTCGAACCAATTCTCGAAATATTATCACGACGACAATAGATTTTACGGCAGAAGAGACGGCGAGACACTTTGTTCTGATGAGTTGTATACTTATTTGCCAAGTGCCTTCATGTTTCAGGCGTAAGGCCGGATAGAGAAACACCGTCTTACTTAAATGTTGTGATGTGTGCCTACTAAGGGATTACGGTGGCTCGTTTGAATGTACGGATCCAATCTCCTTTCTCGTAAGCTTGATACGGTATTCCGAGCCATAAAAGAATGATAGTCCGTAACGATGATGGAGTTGATAGGTTAATGACATTCTACCTATCTGTTTTCTTTCTTAGTTTACGTCTCATTTGTTCTAATTTAGAAAACGAGAATAATGATGACTTATAACTAATAATATCATCGCAGCTTATGAGGTCTTCCACCGTATGAACTTAGGAAGTACTAAGAAAAAACTAGGAGTACAAGAAGAGCGGCGGCAGGAGTTTTTCATGATTTTTCCACTTGTTTGGAGTCAATTTTATATTTAAATTCGGCGTTTTTCTTGTTTGCACTTCATAACGACTTTGATGATATTCATACAGCAATAACCACGGATATTTTCATTTTCGTAATAACCATGAATTGTCAAAAATTTCAACTTTTTTTAACCAACGGTAGACAAAGGTTGTGTTTGTGCAAAATCCAAACATTTCTCCTATGTCTAACAGCTTTGCAATGCCAAAATCGCTAATGCCATTTGGTTGATGACAGTTGTTGTAAAATTTTGTTGTTTGTTGAATGAAATAATAAAGAGCATTTTGTTGAAAAAAAAAATATTCATTTGCATTCCATTCCATAAAATTTGTTGTGACAGACAACTAAATAGAAAAAACCCAATTCCATTTTGATGCCTACCAAACGCAGTAATGGAATGATATCATTCCATTTCATCAGATTCCATCAATCCAAACGAGTCATAAGTGAATTTCAAACATACTACGCTAATCGTAGATATATAAATTTATGTTGATATGAACAACAACAACAATATATTTTTCAATCTTAATTTTTAAAACCAAAACCAAATTAGCTCAAGTCGGTTTTCATAGTTTTAAAAACCATCTAAACAGATCGGAGAGATAACATATGATGTCCAATGAAATGTCATTCGGTCAAGACAACATTTACGATTGGCATATGATTGATCGATCGATCGTCTCAATGATCATTAGTTGATGAACATCTAATCTAGGAGATATATTGTTGTACCAAATAACATAACTGTTTTTGCTTTCCTTCAGTCCCATAGTAAACTAACAGAGACATGTTTTCATGTATCACTGGATAAAACACGATTTTCTACTACTAAATAAAACGTGACTTTTGCATGCCACACGATGCCTCCACACCAACAATGTGTGGCTCAAACAAAAGCGAGATGACTACTACCAGGAAGCAAGCCTAAGTTCAAGAAATAATATGGTGGTTCCAACAACATTACAAAAGTGATAAAATTCACCTTTAACTCTACAAATCTTGCAAGCTTTTAGTAGTAATCTAACTGCTGCCAGAGTAACACTGGAATGCGGAAGATTGTAGCCACCCCAACGTTCATTACACTTTCTGCAAATAGAGCAGATTATAATAGGAGTCTGATATAATCCAAAGACTTAATTTATTAAATATCTGAAGAATTTGAGTGTTGAATTCATAATAAGTGTTGTATAATACAGTTAACAAACACATCCGAGCCTAACTAACTTTTAAAACTTTCAGATTAAGTGATAAGTGATAGTTAATAAACGGTTTCACACTGGAGCACTTGTTTGTAAATAAAAAATGCAAAAACAGGATGCCAATAAAAGAACAAGCTCGCTTACCTGCATTGGAAGGTACAGCTTGAATTCTGGTGGCAGCTCCTCTTCCGAATAGAGGCGATCAGAGAAATAGACTCTTCTTACACGGCAATTGGCATGAACCTGAACTCTCAATGTCTCCACATAATTGGTGCCATATGCCTTTCTTGTCAAATCAGCAAGATTCAACAGAACCTGATTCCACCCATCATCTAGACGCAAGGGCATGGTGCATATATACGGCTTCACACGAGTTATAGACTGCAATAAACACATCGAAACCACAGACATTGAAAATGGATCGAATAATTTACGCATTTGCAAACAAGAGAGACAAGTGAAAATACAAACAAGGTTAAGTGTTGGAAAGTAACACTTCAACAGAGTAACCCATCTCATAAGTTATAAACCTTCCATGCAAGACCACAGGAAATTATCTTCTATCACCCCAAATATGTTACGTAGAGAGCAAATTCCAGAAGCATATGTCTTACTAACTTAACAACCCCTACTCAGCACAATGCATTCCGCAAACACTAGGAACGACTTACACACTTGATAGTTAGATGCTCGAAATCGCCGCCGACGCTTTTATCATCCAGCACCGGATCTCAAATGTGAAGTACTTCTTTAGATTTTTACAATCATAGCCACAAATGGAAGCTTGATGCCAAGTGTAGCATTTGGATCAGCAGGACATGTAATGTATGCGGTTTGAACGTTGGATCCAACTATCTCAAGGACATTAGACTGGATATCTTCATCTTGCACCCTCTTGACATGGCCATTGACAACTGCCAGGGGAGGAAGGGGGGAAGAATAGAGTGAGATGGGGAGAAAACACATCTTGAAAAAGAAACACTCAAACAAGCGTATGTCATCGAAAAAATGAAAGTGGGTCGATGTTTAATTTGAATAAACCATTCTCATCATGCCTTCCCTAACAATTTAACTGTCTTGTGGTTCATTGCATACTAAAGACACCCATATGTTTAATTGTTCTTGAAACACTTAGATTACACCACAATATTTGAGGAAAATAAACACAAAGATGCACATACAAGAAACAATTCATTTAGTTAATTGAGTCCATTAATACTAAAAAATCTCCAAGCTATATGGATGATTGTGATTCAAGATAATAAAGTTACCTTCTTTATCCCATATCTGTAAAGGTTTGCTCCTGGAAAAGCCATGAAAGGATAGAGATCAACTTGGCAAGAAGATAATTTCATAAGGAAATTCAAAAGCAATAAGTCGATTTCCACGTACCCCAGACTGTATAAAATGGACAGAAACCCAGACTGGAAGGTGTTCTTAAACATGTCTCCAAACAGCTATCACAGTGCTGAAATAAAATTAAACAGTCAAATGTCGCTCACTGTAATCATGTCTCGTGGTTCTTATCAGTTTCCATGAGGGCTCGTTGAGGTTCATATAATGAAAGACTAATATATAAGTTGTCCTATGAACGATATCATCAATCTGGAGAAGCTGCCGTAAGTATACGAACGCCGCTTCCATTTCAGAGCAATCTTTGACAAAGTAAACATACAACAAAACAACAACATTCCATGTTTTACTACAAGGTCACAAATAACTCTTTTTACTTTAAGTTTTCTTTCGACCAGACTTCTGATTATTGACTGCTTTGGACCAAGACAGTTATATCGTTTCAACAACATACCAATCAATATCAACTGCAAAATAATACTTAACAACGTCAAGAAATAATGAGTAGCCCATAAAAGCCATTTTGCAAGTAACAAGCTAGTCCAAGTTAGCTTATGTGACAGAGTGTTTGATCCATTACAACTAAAAATTGCAAAAGTAAAAAAGGAATAAAAAGAAATGCATAGAGTAATGATGATTGAGTACCAAAATGCATAGGGAAATGATGTTTTGCCCTATTTTCTAGTGATGATATTTCTGTTGCACCACTTCTAGCTCTAGGGGTAGTTGTTGCCCCTGGTGTGCTACTTCGCTCACCAGTAAGTGTAAAGCGATACACTATTTGTGGAAGACAAGTCAACCACGCTCTAATACCATGTTAGAAATTGTAGAGAAACAAGGAGGAAAAACAGTTGTTGAATCAGATGCTTATTTTATTCAAATGAGGAGGAACATATACATCAAAAAGATACGACAGAATCCCTGAAATTAAGCAAAACAAAAACCTACACTAATTAAGGAGCAGAAAATTATCACAGAATCAATGAGATTTGTAATCAATCTTTTTTTCCATTCACACTAAAACTAACCATAACACACACAATCAGCTAATTAAAACAAAAAAACTACAAGATCAAATCTTTTCTAATCTTCAACATCTACCATCTCCGGAATTCAAGCATATGGTTGACATACAGAAGTTTCAATGCATTTCATGGACCATCTTAAGAATGGTTTCCAACTATCTTAGGAATCATGTAGACATTATCTAGCATTTTTAAGCTTTTTTCTTAGTGCCGCATAGTGTGGCCAGGCAGAGTTCTTTTGTCGCTAGGCGACCGGGCACTGGGTGCTATAGTGTTGCCTCAACATCGCATAGTGCTTTGGCAACTATGAATTTAATGTGAAAAAACAAAGAAAAGATTCATAATATCAATCGTTTGAGAATAAAGCCCTAAAATGTTATGAAAATTCAAAAGCATTGCAGACAACAACCTCATTTATACAGGAATGATAGAATACTTGTGATGTACGACCTCTTCTATAGAATCCAATATGATGTTTATGGCTTTACATTTTCCTCTTGGAAAAAAAGTCATGGGGAAAGCTCTTTATGTACATTTAATCGAATTCTTTTACATGAAATACACCAAATTGTAGTAATATACATCTTTATACTCAACAGGAAATTTTATTAACGGAATTGGAACAAAAGCTTTGCACAATATCACAAGGTTTAAGCTGGAAATATTCATCACAGCATTTCAATTATACAATCAAGCATATGGCATGATCATTTCAATTTAAAGGGTTAAACCCCGGATTGGTCGTCTCTCTTAAGGCACATTAAAAACGTAATATAAGAGGGAAAACACATCACACCTGCGCCATATATGTGAAATAGCAGAGAATAAAGCTGAAATGAGGACGTAGGCATAACTAACATAATTGAAGAAAATTAGCAGAGAACAAAAGCTAAAATGTCAATGACGAATAACTAAGGAATAACACCAACAACAACAAAAAAAAAAAAAAAACAACAACAACAAACCAAAACCTTCTTCTGACACAAGTCTGCTCTGCAAATCTTGTTTTGGGAGGTTGCGGCAAGTGGTCTTCGATTAGACCAAAAAGAAAAGCATCAATAACAGGGACCAGCAGTACAAAAAAATTTGACAAGAATGATTGTGGTAGCAAAGTTTACCTAGATTCTGCGCGGTTCAAGCTATAATGGAGCTCCAAGCCTTCGATTAGCGGGCACTTTACGAATGATCCACAATCGCGGGAGCAGGAGAGAATTTTATGCTCGACTAAAACGATTTCTGCTTGATAGACGGGAAAGAAACGGGAAGCCTTTAGGTAAACGGGAGGACACTTCTATCATTGTGTTTAAGGACAACTCAGTATACGTCTATTTTGCGGTATTGTTCAAATGG